>BMAO01008144.1:356856-702467 GCA_019973975.1 Trichonephila clavata
AGTAGACATCTAAAAACATGACATTCGACTCAGAACGCAAAGTCTTTTCATTGTGCAAAACATGCAATCTGAAGCCGGCATCCCCCGATCACATCCTGGATTGCTTGGGGTTCGCTCTGGCGGATGTTTATGAAAGTCCTCTACTGGTGGTTGATTTCGCTAGAGTTCACGGTATCATGGATTTGATCTAACTACCGCTAGATCTCTGATGGATTAGAAACAACAACAACAAGTCCTTTATTGATGGCAAATAGTACCAGAATGATGACGAAGTCAGATCCCTTACTACCCAATGATTGCAATCACAGGCGGAATTGTTCTTAGACGAAGGCATCTAAACAGCCCCTTTTCGTTACGACAAATGCCTAACCGATGGTGGTATCTATGGCGATAATAATCTGACTATTGTGTGGCTCATTATTGAATAACAATCAATTGTGAAAACTATTGCTTCCTTTCTTTGTGTTGCTAGACGGAACCATCTTTCTGATTTTCCTGATATTATACATTATGAGGATTAAAGGGAATTTAATAAACTGCTATCGTAATCAACTATTGCAAATTTCTCTTGCTATTTATTCCGAGTGAGTCAGTGCATGAACTTTGAGCACGAGTAACGGAGCAGGCGAGTGAAGGCAGAAAAATACCCCAACAGTTCTTTATATTGTTGCAGGAAGAGCAGCTTTCAGTAATTTGAATAAAATCAGATTTATTCATGAGCAAGGACTACAAGAAAACAAATCGACGCACATATATAAAGAAATATTATAAAAGATTTTTTAAGATCCCCGACTAGTTGCGGGAACATTTTTTTGAAATATTGCTGAAAATTCATCTTTAAACTCATTTTTTGTTTAATTATAGCTGATAAAAAACGAAGGAAAGGTTTTTTCGATATATTTTTCTAAGAAAATGGACAATTTTAGATTAAAATTAGGCAATTTTCGCACATCACGGCAAGCACTGTAAAATAAATTATAATCCATAAAATAAAATAAAAACTCTTAGAACTTTATTTAGAAAGCAGTTATCTTTGCATTAATTTATCATTTTTGAATAATTTCAATTTATCACAAAATAAGGCGTCAAAAAGTGCACAAAATGAAAAATTTTCAAAAATATTGCATTTATCTCTAAGAAAAACAATCATAGTAAAGGAAATATACATTTTTTTCTTAATTTGTATTTCACAGCATGCATACTGTAATAATAAGCAATGATGCAAAGTGTCAGGCAATTATCTCAAAAACTTCTTAAGATACGTTTATTGTGCAATAAAATATGGAAAAATCTGAATCGGAGAAAACGCATTTAAAGATTTAAAATTAAAATCTTAAAAAATTATACAGCTAAATCCTTTTTATATCAAAAGAAAAACCTTCTATAAGCACATATCAATATTATATATTTATTTCAAATTTTTTTAAATTTTGTTACCAATTTTATAGAGTCAAAAAAAGGCTTTTCTTAACGTCTAAATAGTTTTTTAAATACAAATTAGACATCAAAAGCACACTATTGAAAAAACCTCATTACATTAAAAAATATTAATTTTTGTATAGGAAAAACAGGTATATATTTCACTAAGTAACTTATAGCTTAAGAAATATGTTATATAAAATATATTAATTAGTATTTTGTCAGTAAATATATTCACGAAATCTTTTTTTTAAATATTGCTTTTCATAAAGATTATAAAGAATTATAATAAATAGCATATAAAGAACAGCTTTTAAACCCACCATATGAATTCACTTTGCCTTTTTTCCATCTTAGTACTTTTATTTTCTATGCAACTTTTCTTTTACCAGAGAAAAGTTTCTAAATTCTAAGGGGAGTCACGCAGAAATTAAAATGCGTTCCAAATCAAATTTTATAAATCCATGTACACGATCTTAGGAAAGGAAATATTTGCATTTTTAATCAATGATAATAAACTAGTATATCACAAATTATAAAGGAATTAAATAATTAATAATGCACCTAAGCGAAATATTTCAAGTATAATAATTGTATCTTTAAGTAAAATATTATAAAATGTTACTGACTGAAAAAGGCTTTCTGAGTAAATTTCGAAACTTTTATGAATAGATTGCATCTTTTTGTCACCAGATGACTAAGTATTATGGAATTAGCTGAGTCAACATTCTCATTACTGCGAACTCCAATGATGAAGCAATTCCATTTAAATCGGAGCTTTTTAGACCTCCCAGATCTTTCTTTGGCATAATTAATTAATATTTTGTCTTTAAGAAACACAGTTTTCTATCAAATAAATATAAAAAAATAAGTTAAATATGAAACAAAATATCTAGAAGCAAGGGTATAAGATAATCGAAAAATGACAACATATGTACGAATTTATTTGCCAATTTTTACTAAAACTAATAAACTATTTTTTTTTAAATATCACTATGTTCCCTCATTACCTTACCTAAGTTAATATTGTTTTAAATAAATTCGATAAAATACCAATTAAAGTGTAAAAAAGTATTAAAATGCAAACATTCCGGGTCGTTTTCGCTGTTCTCTCTTGACATAGAAACTGCAATAACTCGTAAATAATTGAAATACAAACAAAAGTAAGTATTTTTAGAAAGCAGAAAATTCAACTATATGTAAAATTTGAAGTAAAAAAATTCGTTATTTTCATCAAAATTGGCGTCTTTTAAGCAGTCAGCATCTTAAAATACTGCAAACCGCACCCTTATAAACAACGTTCCAGAAACGACTTTCTAAGCAATTCCACTAGCAGGAACTCAGACAGATAAAGTCGCAGTCAAGATGACTGAATTCCTTCTAAACTGAATTTACCATCGTCTCAAGATACAATCATGGAAATGTCCTGAAGGACTCATTTCAAACTTCTCTATGGTTTCTTAGCTTTATCATACTTCTTCAACTTGTTGCCAAAGGCGATAAAATCGCCAATCTATTACCCTGTTCACATCTTTTAGGGTTGTCATAATCTTACTTTCATGCTCCAAGTGAACTTCTCCTGTAAAACTCAATTTTCCACAAGTTGATTATTGCTACGGTAAAAAAACTACGGGATTATTTCAATATGTGCTCAGAATAGACTTCATGCTGTGGGTAGTCTAGTGGTTAGAGCATCGGACTCCTGATCTGAGGGCCTGGGTTCGTGCCCGATGCCACTAAATACACGAGTATACGACGGAGTACGTGCTCGTTAAATCAGTGGGTCCGAAAGTCTTGTGGGCGGTCGCAGCAGAAACCAAGAGTGCAGGGGCTGAAGAATATTTCCCTCTCCTTCAGTTGCATGCCAAAATTTGGAGGTTTAGATAGGTGGTGTCGCCATCTATCGTTAAGAAGTCCAAACTGTTTCACAGGCAATGGCAACTTTGATTCCTTCCTGCGGGAAGGACACGAAAACAATAACAACAACAATATACTTCATGCAGGCTGGTGGCGAGGTTGGCTTGTCACTGCCCTTCTGCACTAAAGGTTGCGGGTTTGACCCCAGCCTAAGTCGGGGAAACGCAGAAAATCGACAGGGTCATGCCATATGATTATACAGCATATAAAAGCTCCCTAGAGTGCCTGTTTGGCCTGGGTGTTCTCGGCAAAATTAAATCTTTGTGCAGTTTCGCATCGTCAGAGCTCAGATACCTCCCTCTGGGTAGAAAACTGGGCGTCAAAATTACTTGTGGTGATTGGTATGCCTATATGGTGCCACGTTAAAAAGTGATACCAGCTGCTGAGAGATGTACTAGGTCTGCAAAGGTTAAAAATACAAATGCGCATCCCCATTTTTAAGAAATGGACTTTTCGTTGTATTTTAGGGGGGAAATTTTTGTACATACACGAATTCTTTGCAATAATACTAATAAAATGATTACTTAATATTTTTTTACATATATACTAAGAATACTAACAGGAGTTTCAAAATTTCAACATTTCATCAATAAAAAAAAACAATTGGAAAATAAATATTCATCAGATTCGGCTCTGAGTTTTAGAGAAAGATTAAATAAAAAAAGAGAGCGATTAAATAAAAAAGAGAGCGATTAAATAAAAAAAGAGAGCGATTAAATAAAAAAGAGAGCGATTAAATAAAAGAGAGCGATTACATAAAAGAGAGAGCGAATAAATAAAAGTACTTTGAAATAATTTGATTCAGTATTGCACGTGTTATATTAAAATGAAACTGACCGTCCATCCGCCTTCGTCAGTCTCCATGTCACAATAAACGGGCAATGACTTTCCAGCTGTCAGACGATTCCTCGGATAGATAGTGTACACTCCACTGCGATTGTTTCCATTCTCTAATACTTCGGAGCAGTCCACGGGGTTGTCGTGAATCTTCAGAGACTTGGCATTATCACCTGGAATTGAATCTGTCAGAATATCAGTTCTCGAAATAGTTTCACCTGTTATAGTGTATTTCATAATACAGTAGAACGTCGTTTATCCGAATCTATTGGGACGGATACCGTTCGTATACGCGATTGTTCGGATAATCGAAAACCGAATGCGATCCATGCAGTATATGAAACTGGATACTATATGAATATTGAAAATTATCACATGCGGGAAACGTGCTTGAAGAAAAAGCAAAATAGATTCAAAATGCCACAATTTTACTTTTATTGTGGAAAATAATCACTTATTTTTCGTTGTACCATTGTACACCGTCGTTTTTTTCACTGCAAAGTCTCTTGATTCTCTTGAGCAGCAATAGTTGAGTATGACAACATTCTGATTGTTGTTCGCACCACTCTATAATTTTCTTTATCACAAAAAACGCGTCAGCATTGGATGAACCCTTGCTACTTTCGTTGTTGTCCTCGTCTTCATCCATTTCATCGTCGACAAGGTTGGATTCTTCTTGCACGGAAGTCACAATATCGTCATCATTAGCATTTGAAATCCTTATTCGCATGCAATCCTGGTTTCTACATCAACAAAACTCAACAAAAGAGCATGTTATACACTTGTAAGGAAACTGTCCTAATATTCGCGCAGATATTTATTAAATCACATAACTGAAATTCCCCAAATATCCTCATCTTAAATTTTCCCGTCGCTTTGGCCTGACGCGAAACAACAGTTAAGCATTGCACTGTTCGAAAACGCATCCGGACTTTGGTCCAGATATTTGACGCTCAAATAATAAACGTTCGGATAAACGACGTTCTATTGAATGTGCAATTTTGTGAAAGGAATAGTGAATCCTATGTTTATGAATTTGAAGCTACCCCTTCTTTTGTGAATCTCAACCAATAAAGGGCAGGGCTAAAAACGCTTAAGGACTGGCCTCGAATAGAAATTCTTTTCGTTGCAGCCGTCTAACGCGTGCACTTCGAATCCAAATGTAGCCACTTCAAATCACTTCAAGCAGCAGCCAAGCTCACCATGAATCCTTCGACCCCTCCTCACAAAAACAGATGCCACAGAAGGGATGAATCAGGAATTAAACACAGATAGCAGCACAGCCTAAGTATCCTGGTTGATTAAGCACTTCTATGGAGTGTCTAACTGAAATGTTCATAATAAATCACGAATTCGAACAGCACCGATGCACTGAGACAGCTTGACCCAACAAGACACTACCCAAGAGTCCCAACAAGAGACTGTCTACGGAGAAACTTTCCAACGACACTCAGACTAAGAGAAGATGTATATCTATTGTCATAAAGATTGCTGCTGTATCAATGGTGTAATAATGTTCGAATTCCTGTCCGTCCCTGTCCTCTACACGAGCACGAAGTAATCTCCGAATCCGACAGTTCAAATCACATTTCCTCAAATCAACAACCAAGGTTCAGCAGGGCCAAGGTTAACAATCTCTATCAACAACAGTTAAACGTTGAAAATTAATGATTTTGTATGGACAAGTTCTACTTTGTAAACAACAACATTGAGTGGACTCTCCTCACTTACTTACGGTGTAATGTCTATGGGAAAACATCGAATTCAACTGAGTTTTTCAAACTTTTAATGCAAGTTTTTTTTGAAACTTTTTTTGCACTATATGGATATAAGATGATCTGTAGATTTCAGATTCAGGATTTTATAGTATAGGGTGTTTCATATTGAATAGGACAAAAAGAATAGCGCAGTGTGACTGCCGTATTGGATTTATTCAGCCGAAACAAATTTATTCTGCAACTACAAGTATACAAGTTTATTTGGCAACAGAAAAAAATTATCGAATGACGAACTCACCGCTAGAGGCGCTGTTAAACAAAATGTCGTCCATGCAGGAGAAAGCGTACTACGTTTTCAAATATGCCAAAACCTCCTCGGTAACTGTTGTGCAAAGACATTTTTGCGCGAAATTTCGTAAAGAACACCGCATCGGCATAACATAAGCAGGAGGGTGAAGCAGTTCCAGGATACCGGCTGCTTATGCAAGAACAAGAGCCAGGACGAAAAGAAACAAACCCGAAGTGATTGAAAGAATTAGTGATTCGTGTTTACGGAGTCCCTCAAAATCAACGCAACGTGCAGGTGCAGAACTGGCTGTCCCTCACACAACCGCGTGGCGTGTTTTACAGAAGCGTCTCCAATTCAAGCCGTACAGATATCAGTTGGTCCAGGCTTTAAAACCTACTGACAAACCGTTGCGTAAGAATTTCTGAGTGAAATTTCAAAAAAAGCTCGACGTGTATGGTTTCGAGAACACACTGGTGTTTACCGATGAAGCCACGTTCCTCTTATGGGGCACAGTTAATCGCCATAATTTGCGATTTGGGGGCACGGAAAATGTACATAATCATATTCGAAAACGCAGTACGCATGACGGCATTTTGTTTAACAGCGCCTCTAGCGGCGAGTTTATCATTCGATAATTTTTCCTTGTTGCCAAATAAAACTTGTGTTACAGAATAAATTTGTTTCGGCTGAATAAATCATCACGGCAGTCACACTACGCTATTCTTTTGTACCATTCAATAGGAAACACCTGTATTTATTTCAGTATCATTTTAAAATACCTTGTTAATTTTTAGCTCAAAGCAATGGAGATTTTGCATTAACTGGAAACGTTTGTCATACTGCATCAAATAATAGACTAAGCCTTTTCCGTATATTGTTATAGTCTCATGGTTTTCTTAGACAACGTAGATTAATGTTAATTTGGAAAATAATGTTTTGGTGATAGAAACGTACTGTTAGCTACATTCTTCTTTGGTAACCAGAGAATTTCTGCTTACCGTTTCAAATTTATTTACAAACCTCGTCAAAACATGGCACTTTTGACAGTGAAAATTATAAACAATGCTTTATGCCCGTATCGTCGGGTACATCAGCGTTCTGCGTGTACTTCGAAAATGGATTAATTATTGAACAGAGAATAGTTTTTGTTTTAGAAATTTCATTACCTAGACACTGACCTGCCAACCTTTAACGCCCGATGCCTGCAATGCACGCAAGACTTTCACAAACTACGGAAGCTGGAAGCCTGCGCAAACGATGTTGGGGGAAATTTGATTCTGTTTTACTTGCTTCTAATTTTATTTTCTGAACTAAATTTACTTTTGCTCAGTAGTGTTGGGAATAAAGAGAAAAGTTAGCACTTTGGAAATTGTTTAACCTAAGCTCAAGAGTTTGCTAGGTCTATCATGGGTGCTTTTTAATACTTTCTAAGTAAGTATTTTAGCTAGATACCCATAGTTAACTGGCTTATTATTACATATTGAGAATATAATATAAAGTAAATAAAAATTAGGATGTTATTTTTTTTTAAAATTATAATTACCTTTTGAAAAAGCAATGTTTTTATGCAAAATGGGTATTTAAATAAACACTAAGCTTTCAAACACTATATGGTGATAAAGTTTTATTTTAAAAAACTTTAAAATTTGATAGGTACGTGTCCAAATACTTGGTTGGGCAAAGTCGACTCAGCCTTTCATCCCTTCAGTGGGTCGATGAATGAATACCAGGCTTGCTTGAAACTAAATATTGCGGATTGTGCTTCAGGCTGGCACCTGACTGGAACATCTGTTCATGCACCTCAGCGTCCAAGGTCACGTACATGAGACAGGTCAGTAGATCTTGGCCCTTATGTGCTGATGCGCCACTGAGTTTAGTTTAGTACATTAAAATGTGTAAAAGTACTCAGTGAATCCTTAGTAATCGAAAAAGAATAAAGTATCTTTTTGTTTAAAATTTATCCATATGTATGAAAAAAAGTTAATTATGGCAACATTTTCTAAAAAACATAATAATCAAAGGAAATGAGTTTTTGTCTCCAGTTTATTCAAATGAAATATCTCTATAGTGTATTTAACTGAAATGCATGTATATATATTTATAATATTTCAGACTAACATTATTCACCTAATATCCATAGTTTATTATTACATATCGAGAATATTATATAAAAGTAAAGAAAATTAAGACGTCATTTCTTAAAATTATAATTTATTTTTGAAAAAGGCAAATGGTTTTAACTGCATTTAAAATAAACGCCGAACTCTCAAATACTATGTCGATAAAGTTTTACTTTAAAAACGTTAAAATTTAGGAGATTACACAGTGAAACCTTAGTAATGGAACGAAGATAAAGTATCTTTTGTGTAAAATTTATTATATGAAAAAAGTTAATTAACATCATTTTCTAAGAAACATAATTAACCAAGGAAATGGTTTTTCTCCCTGGTTTATTTAAAAAAAATATCTCAATGGTGTATATAAACTGAAATGCAATACATATTTTATTTTGAGTCTGGCATTATCCACATAGATATCCTAGTTTATTATTATATATTGAGAACATTATATAAAGTAAAGAAAAATTAAGATGTTATTTTTTAATTATGTTATTTATTTTTGAAATAGCTAATGTTTTTATACAAACTGCATTTAAAAATAAACACCAAGTTTTCACACACTATAGTTTAAAAAGTTTTATTTTAAATACTTTAAAATTTAGAAAGAGTACACATTGAAACTTTAGTAATCAAAAAAAGAACAAAGTATCTTTTTGTATGAAATTTATTTATATGAAAAAAGTTAATTAACACCATTTCTTAAGCACATAATTATCAAAGGAAATGGCTTCTCGCCTCTAGTTTATTTAAATGAAATATCCTATAGTGTATATAAACTGAAATGCACATACTTATTTTTTCAGACTAACATTATTTGTTCTTTTATCTTCGGAATTTATCTTATTTATATAAAAAGTCCTTATCTTAATGCTTCGTTGCTATATAAGGTGAAATTTCTATGAAATACATAAAGAGAACTGATGATTGTCAATTCCCTACAGTTTTTCCAATTCAATACAACGCGCGAAAGAAAGTGAACTTCCATTAATTGTAAAAAAATATTATTTTTGTTTCAGAGAAGTTAATAAGAGGGTGCAGCCCCGAGAACAAATTCCAAAAGAAAATCACACAGATAATGAAAGGGTAAATTTCTAATTTATATACAGCTGTGAAGCTCTTTTTTTAGGGTATTAAGGTAACTGAGACTGCATACCATTTTGCATCCGTTTTTCCTATTCTTTGCACTAAAGTGAAGAACAGTAATCCTTTGCGAAATTGATTCTTCTGCAGAGGGTAGCAGTAATGAAGTATTAAGCTTCATGATCCTCTTGCTATCCATGCAACGTCCCTAGCTGAATCATTTTTTTCCTAGTGCATTTTTAAATGTCTGCTTTCATTGACCGTTTTGAGGACGCTTTTTTGAGTAAAAGGTTTTTATTCTTTTCCCCCCTCTTCTTAAATTCTCTCCCTCTGACTCTTGTTCATCAAAGAGTATTTACTTTTAGCTTTGGAAATATTTTTCTTTTTAGAAAAAAAGATTTAAAAAAAAATTGATATTTGTAAGTTTAAAAATTTTGAAGACATAAAAAAAGTTGAACTAGTTAACAAATCTCTTGCATGTAGTCATTGTGGAATTTATTCGCTTTTAATGATTTTTCTCTATCAATTATTTTTTGGATCTTTCTTCTTTCTAGAAATGAGCTTTTTAACATATATTTTGATTAGTGGAATTATTTAAGGGATTTATTTTATTTTAGAGTTATAAGGTTATTTACTTAAGCAAAAATAGCATTCATAAGCAAGAAGTTTTAATAAAATTCTACCAATTAGAAAAAAATATAAATTCAAAAATCAATATAAAAATATAATCATTAGAAATTTAATGTCAATAGAAACGTTAAAAAAAGTTTTTAATCCTTAAACAAAAACTGTGAGAGATTTTAAAAATTTCAAAAAAATGTAAACATAATGTATTATTTAACAATTCTAAAATTCTAATCAGGATTAATGCATTTTTGCCGTTGTCCCTTCATCATATCTACAAATATTTACTCTCATTAATGTTTTCTGCTATACTCGACTCATATAAGAAAATGAAAACATATTTCCTAAACGAAAATTTTTTAATATTTATTATTATACATGATTTTTATATTAAGGAAGAATCGCTTTTTATTTGCATGAATTTTATGACTAAAATAAATTTTCATTTTTTTATTTGGTTATTATATATGCGCATATCAATGTTTTTTACGTACGAAGAATCCTGAAATGGTTTTCGTTAGAGCGAAAGTATGTTTTTTTTATTTTCTTTACAATATTCATCAGGTTAAGTAATAATATGCAATAATAAAGTTCATTAAAATTTATAAAAATTAATTTTATAGTAATTTTTTTAATTAAAAAATTAATCTTGAATCTTTTTCAGACATCTTAATGTCAATTATATGAAAACAGAACATTTATCCCCCCCCCCTTTTAAGAGATTTATTACTAAATATCTGGCTGATTTTGGAGTTAAAAAATACACTAGCACATAGATTTCCAGCATTTTCTTTTGATTTCCAAAATTGTAAAGTAATGAATTTACTCGAAACGATTATATAAAGTTTTACAACAGATACATTCAACAACTAAAACAATGAATTAGCTTTATGTTTCTTATTAAAATGAAAATTTAAATCCTTTGTAAAACTAAGGAAAATAGGAGCTTAAATTTCGCATACAAGAAAAATCTGACTCAGTATTTTTAAAACCCCAAGAGAGCACGCTATATCAAATGATTTTTGTTATATTGCTGATATTTATAATTGTGTAGGAAATTTGTTTCCATAAGCTTATGAATCACTGAAAAGCCTCTCCGTGATGCCATTTAAAATATTTCGTTAATAAATAAAAAATATTTAAATAAATTTTAGTTATAAAAATATAATTGTTTTAAGTCTGATTTATAGTTAAGGTTTAATCTGATAAATATTGCGTTGCATTTATCATTTTTCAATTTTCTTTTATTTCACGAATATCAATTTTTAAATCCATGTAAAACTCTTTCCATGAGGAATGTTATGAAAGAATTTAATTTTTTGATTTAACGTAAGTGCATTTTTCATCTGAAGCGAACTTTTGAATTCAGCTTTAAATTGTGCTATACGTATACCCTTATAGTCATATTTGAAACAACATTTTAAAGTAAAATAAACCTGCAACAGAAATGCGTCCATGCGTTTTGTATTTCGAAATGTATTCTTCAAGTAAAAGTTTAAATAAATATTTATATAAATTTTAATGTTAGTGAGAGAGAGAGAGAGAATAAATTTCAACTTGCAATGCTCTAAGGCCATTCTCAGAAGAGAAATAAAATGTCACAGACATAAGCTGAATACCATAGTTGCGTTTTTAGAATTATACTATAAATATTTGATATAAGACATAAGTTATATGTCGAATAAGAATTTAGTACAATTTTGAGATCAGCCAGCCTTTAACGTATATTCTGTGAAACCAAATGAATTAAATACCATACGGATATTTAATATTTTTCATAACAGCGTCATGCTTTGAATATTTAATAACGCAGGGAAGGGTTGTGGCAGTTGTATTACTATTGATTTATAAAGTAGCACAAGAGCTTTGGTGACAGACCTCGTAATTTTGGACCTCAGCCAAGTGACGAAGACGACACCTGAGATTGCATATCCCTTTCTTTACTATCACACCATGCTAACAGGAGGACATTGAGCCCCCAGAATCCTCCCCTCTACACGGCGGTTCTTCAGTGGCTCGAGGGCACGAAATTATGACACACTGACCTCGAGTCCATGATCATGACTACTAGGTTCCAGAGACGTCTTAAGACTCCTTGAGGCCCTGGGCCCATACGCAAATGGGGGCCCATCTAAGACCCTTAAAAGTAGACAGTAGATAGTGTACGTTGTCAAATATTCGTACAAACAATAACATGAAACAAATTAAGATGCATGACTTACAATCGCATAAACTAGCTCAACCGACTGCCTTCTTTTAATTAAATGAGTAAGTATGGTATATGGAGGTAGGCCTAAGCCTACCTTGATATATCATTCGAAATATCCAATTTTTCGGAAAATGAAACCGGAAATAACATTTAATAATTAAAATTATTCAAATTATCATCTTATTAAGACTGAGTCGAGGGCGAGACGAGGACTCCATTGTAGCCGAAGTCCTGGGCCTGGACCCAGTTAGCTCATGGCCTGAGACGTTCCTGCTAGGTTCCCGCGGCAACATGAGGACACTATAAGCGTACTTAAAAATCATTGACTTTAATTGAAGTACACTATGGAAGATAGCTACTGGAGTCTTTAAACTTTCATTTAAAGTTTCAGCCAGAAAAGTAATTTATCAATATTAGCGATCAAGAGAAATTAGTATTTTAACAAAATAAATGCTTGATTAAGTATTGGAAGGAATATAAACTTATCTCAATTTTACTTTTAAACCAGAAACGCAATGTCAAATGGTGGTGTCCGTTACAAACTTACCTTTTGACTTGGAAATACATTTACTACCGTTGAATTATTATGTAAACCAACCTCTTTCAAACTGTAGGGCGTCCCCCAGGGAGCATGATAACATTAGTTGGGGGCGTGAGCTTATTGAAAAGTCGAACATAAAAGATTTAAAATAATTATCAATTTACTGAAAGGAACCAGAACAACATAAATTCTGAGTACATAAAAATTAAAATACATATTCATACTAATATAAAATACTTATAAATGTATCAAAACGGCAAAAAGTATTTTTGGTAATTAATATATCAATACTAAATTCAAAACAGGTTTATAGTAATTACTAGTGATTTCCATTGGCTTTTTTGCATGTACAAAATTTAATACTTATCTTGATAATTTGGTCAGCTTTTAGTTAAAAGTCACATTGTAGCTTTAGCGCGTCGAATTTCATTATTATTTCTTTCAATGCATAGTTGTAGCATGAAAGGTAAGCGATGAAAATTATGACTTGAAAATTGGGTCGCAAATATTGAAAAATTGCGAAGCTCTGATATAAACAGTAGAACTATAAAGTTTAAAGCGTACATGAAAAACAGTTTGATATTTTTAACAGTCCCAAGTTAAGGAATCTCGACAGATTTAACATGTAGCAGTTCCTCTACATGACAGAGTTGTCAGCAGAATTTAGGCTCGAACTCACGAGACTCCAGCCATGAATTCTTGACAATAAGCATTATACTTATATTATACCACAGCCTCAAAAAATGGATAAAAATCAAAATATGAATATCTTTTTCTTGCGCCTCTAGTTTTAGAACTTGGTAACAAACACCTTTTCTACTTCTTTACACATTTTCGTAAGAATTAAAAATATCATTTTCGTCCTATCTATTCAATAGTATTGTTGCCTAACAACATTGTTTTACAATCTTACACATTTTCGTAAGAATAAAAATTTCATATTCGTCCCGTCTGCGCTATAGTAATGTTGTCCAATGACATTATTTTACGTTCTTACACATTTTCGTCAGAATTAAAAATATCATTTTCGTCCCACCTGCTCTATAGTATTGTTGTCCAATCTCGAAATCCATCTCATTTTATCTTTAAGAACCTTGAAAAAGTCTTCTAATACTTGGGGAAATGCCCAGATTTTATAACTTATCTAAAATAAATATACCTCAACGCTTGCGAGTGCCTGAAATGCGATTTCTTTTACGGATACCCTGCTCTTCTAAACCTATCCGGGGTCCGGTTCGCGTCTCAATTTCGTTTCTAGTAGTTCTCTTTTTTTCTCTCTCTTTTTTTTTCTCGAATAAAAAGAGAAACGCTCCTGCCCTCTTTTATCTCTTGACTTTCTACGTCCAGTCGTATTTGTCTCTCAGGATATTTCTTCCTTGTCTGTCCGCGTCTCTTGGAGCGTTGCCTGGAAACTGGTGGTGCGCAAGAGTAATATATTGGTTGTCTGTATTTCAAGAAGAACAAGGGCTTCCTTATTGGAATTATCTTCACTGTAGACACGAGATGTGTTTCTTTCCCTGTGCCGATAGATTCCGTTGACTTTGCTGTCGTCACCCTTCATGTATGATCGTGGACAGACTCAAAATAACGATTTTATTTTATCTTTTAAACCAACTATAGGCGTATTTTACAACTCCCAACAAGGTTTATTCGAATTAGGTGAATTTTGAGATTTTAAATTGAATTTGCTGTAAATATGGAATAATATGTAGATTTAAGCTATTAAACTAGATTAATTTATTATCCAGACTCATAACTATGTAAGGAAACGATATTTATTTTCTTTATGTATATTCCATTTCTTTCATATGCAAATCCTAATGACCGATTTTCAAAGTTTTTCCTTTGTTTCGTGCAGTGCAGTTATAATACTTTTTTTCCCCAAAATTTTATAATGTTTAAGAATTTATGAATTTTCTAGGCGTTTCTGGCGTTATAGCTAAAAATTCTTTTTCTGAACTATTAGAACTACATACTTGAAATTCGTCAAACTTGTTTCCTTTATACAGTAGACATTCGTTAAGAACAGGTTTTAGGGACATCGATTCACAAGGGGGCTTAAGGGGTGTTATAGATACAAATATCCGTCTTTCAGCTAAAAGACTTGAAAATTGGCAAGTATTTTTTTTTTTTTTTTGCTGAATGGAAATCGCTGAAAATGGGTTTGGTGGAAATCAAATTCGAGGTAGGGATGAAAAAGTTAAATATGCTTCTGTTTTTAAAATTTAAGTAGTCTTTTTTTAATAGAAAGGTGAGGGCTATAAGAATGCATTTCAGTAATGAACTTATCTGATTTCAGTGGCGCAATAGCCCATAAGGGTCAAGCCCTACTGTGCCTGTCTCAATTTACGTGACTTTAGCCGCTAGGATGCATGTGCAGATGTTTCAATCAAGAGGTCATACTGACGCGAAACCCCCAATGTTCAGTTCCCAAGCAAACTTGGTACTCATTTATTGACCCACCGAAGGGATGAAAGGCTGAGTTGACCTTGCCCAGCCCGGGATTTGAACCTCGGTACTGTGGCGTGGATGTGCGATACACTACCACTTGGCCACTGGGCTTTTCAGTAAGAATATAGATAGAAAAAAAGAACACGTAAGAACAATATATAGTTATACAACATCATGAATTGCCGAGTGAAGTGGACGGTTAATGGCTAGATATATTATATTATGATATTTTCTATCGAATTTACGAGGTTTCTACTAATTGGTTCAGATTACTTTAATTTACTACTTAAATTTCTTATAGTTTTTGAATAATATTAACAGAGAAGCTTTGTAATATGATTATGTGATGTTATTTCTCAGGAAGTGATTTACTTTTACTAGGCAGAATATATCTAACAAATACAGAAATGATACATTTTAGTATTACTGAAAGCACAGAGAATTTTATTCTTTAACGAATTGATGTATGACAGATACTCGTAATCCCAAATTGTTACTATTGTTATGAAATAAATTTGTTTTATCCAATGTACATATATCCATTCAAAGAAATAAAATACGATGCAAAATATTTTTAATGAATAAAAATTTATCACGTCTGTCAGAAATGTGTACTGATATGAGAGCTGAAGTTCTTAGAAAAATGTTCCATTTTGAGTTTCAATACATATTTCAAATTTTGAGTTTTTCTCTCGATACCCCAAAAGAACTTTGGAGACTGATTCTAAATCTTATAAAGGAAAGCCTTTCCCTTAACAGCAAGCTCATGCACTTTGTCTTGTTTTATTTGCTTGGAATTTCTAAAATGAGATTCCCACACGTCTTTTTAGTGTTTCATTTTATTCATATACTTATGAAATATGGCTGAAGTTTGAAGAAGTTGATTTTATTTTTAATACATTTTCTCTCTCTCTCTCTGTCTTGTTTCATAGACTGTGTGCAAAGCCTAAGACTAGATTCAAAACTCTTCTTTCTAAAGAGCAAAGAGAATGAAAAAAAGAACCTTTTACTTTAGCCTAAATCGTTTTTTTATTGCTGCTACTTTATCATTTTCAGAAGGATCCAAGTCAAGAATTTTTTTGGGGTGCGTGTGTTAGCTGTTCAATTTCCTTGTTGCTTGTGTCACCGTTTTTTATTAGAATCTACTTAACCCAAGATTTGCGGAAGAATTTTATCTTTTTCTGACACTGAGTTTGAAATACTTTATCTTTGTTACGTGAGGACATTTGCAGATACAAGTACCTCATGCTGTAAGATTTGGAAAAAACGGCTTATCTAAAGTTGTCAGAGCCTAAACAGGTTAACCTTTCCTAACGTGTAGCTTTATTCAGTTTTAAAGATATTCAATACGCATCGTAACAATTTTTTTTTAGTTTTCTCATGGAATTATTAAAAATTTAGTGTAAATTTAGAAGACTGTTTTTGACTGAAAGGTTATATTTCGATAATTGAAAATACACTTTCGGGTAATAATAAAAATTTGATTTAGGGTTTTTGTAAAGAAATTTATTGTAGAATATTTATAATTTATGTCAGCATTTGAAAAATAATGTTCTTAATTTTTTTTTCTTAGTATTTCTTTTAATTGTACCGAAAATTGTCGGACAAAGTATGGAAAAGAAAATTAAACATTTTATAAAGTCTGAAAAACCTATTTATCATAAATAATAGCTTAGAAGCTATTTATTATATCGTTTACATTTCAAAACTCTTCTACAATTAGTTACTTTTTTTGTTAGCTTTTGCAATTGAATACAATTATATAAAATAATTCTCTGTGAGTTCCTTATATAAATAAAAGAATCATGTGCTAATATGAATGTTAATTTCTGTAAGTTTAAGTTTCACATGCACATAATCATCAAGTTTTTTTTAAAAAAAATACTTTACAACAATTAGGACTTGTATATGTACTATGCCAATATATAGAATTAAAAGCTATTTCTCTTTTAAATAAAAATTTTGCATAAAATATAATATATTTTAAATTTATATTTAGATAATGACTTTTACAGAGATAAAACTTATTTTGAATCATTATTTATGATTAAAATTAATTGAATTATATTACATATTTATTTATCCACAATAACTTTTATCAAATTTGCATCTTTTGTTCGTAGTCTAATTTTAGTTGGAAATAATACTATTATGTAGATTCAAAACTACATTTTTTGCAAAATAAATACCCAGGTTACTGCTAGAAATCAATAGATATAGATGTACTATATAAAATAATTAATTATTTAAAATTAATGACTAAACTTATTTTTAAACAAATTTAACATTTTCAACTCTAACTTTCACAGGCTATATTTTGTGTTGAGAAACCGCAATTTTTGGGGAATAATCTTTGTAGCTATTTAAAGAAAGGTTACTACATTGATGTATTGATTCATCAGTCTGTAAGTAGTGTCCGTTAACTTCTTGTGGGTAACCACTATTAAACGGGCATTATCTTTGTAGATAAGGTGCTAATCCAGCACTCTAGCGAAATTACAGTATGGAATTCAGTTGCTACTTGCATAGAATACACTACTGGAGTCTCCTCTTATTAGGCCAAGCACTAAGTCCTCTTTCGCATAATCTCTCAACGGCTTAGTTTCGAACCACCGTGGTCCTGCATAACACGCTTCGTCCATTAAGCTTGCTAGCGTAATAGAGTTTTGAATTCAGTCGAAAGCATTCCGCCATGCAACCCAGCTTTGCATGTGAAATAAATCGTGTAAGCTGCTTTTGGAGTTTTCGACTTTAACGTTTCCCAAAATGATACGAGACTTTTTTCCCTCTAAACTTTGTGGATTTCAATGCACCGAACTGAATAAATGTGTAAGAAAAATCATTTACGCTTGCTTCTGGGGTATGTGATAATGTGATAATGGTCGGTGAAATTATATTAAAATAATTATATGAATCAATAAAATAATCATGTTAATGATATCAAAGCTCCAAATAGCTTGAAACCATGCTTTAATATTTGAAAAAAATTGTATAATTTCAGATTTAAAATGAAAAGTAAAAATTTCGAAATTTAGAACAAGGAGCTATGTTGTGCATTGTTAAATTTTCCCTGATATGTACCCTTTTTCTATCTAACAAATAAAATATTTATAGCAAGACAAACAAAATTTAAATCACTCAGTTACGTATTACGCACAATGTTAAGTTTAACTACTTTTCAGCATATGACATGCTGACAAAAAATTACAACGAATTTTCAAGGTAAAAATCTCATTTAAAAAAAATTCAATATTAATGTATTACTACATGAAAATTTTGTTGTATGAAAATCCTGTAAGTGAATCAGAATAAAGAAAACAACTTTTTTTTTCTCAATTCGGTTTTCGTGTTGCCTTTTTTGATAATGTACACCAATCGCGATGTATCTAGAATTTACTTAGAAATAATAAATTATTAGTGAGAGAGAGAAAAGAGTTGAAAGGTAAGAAGTCACCTTCAACGAACCTGTTACGTTTAGCAGAAGCCCCGCAGAATTGCTAACTTTAAAATTACTGCCTTCTATTTTATACGCTGATAATTAGTTTTCAACGATATGATTACAAAGTATAAATTAATATGTTTTTGCACTCTTCGTATAAATAAACTGGATGTAGAATAAGATGTATATAAAATTTCTAATATTTTTGGATACGCTTACGCGAATCATAATTTTTGACAAATGGTATTGAGGCATACGCGTATTGTATACTGTTATATCTTGAACTGTTTGCTTAAGATCTAGCTATTTATACATAATGATACATTGAAAGCAAAACAGTTTGAACCTTTAACATATAGTTTTTAAAATTGTAAAATCTTATCAAAAATATAAGAATGTAGGTTATTTAATAAAAACAAAATTGTAAGGTATTATATTAAAACGTTCTATTAAGGTCTTGAACTCTAAGCCAATGTTATCAATAGTGAAATAATATTTATACTGAAATAGTTTTCCATAATTGATGTGAAAAAATATACACTGCAATGTTATTCTTTCAGCCTTTTTAAATAATTTCCGTTTGCAACAAGGAAGCTCAATTGGAGAAGAAAGCAAAATGTAATGAGACATTCATGTAAGCAAGTGTAAGAGAGTGGAGTTTCAAAAAATTAAATCAGGAAGTTAAAAATATTACTAATACTAAATTATATGATACACACAAATACGTGTACACATAATACACGATTTTATACTAAATACTGGATTTTGACAATGTTTTTGTTTTAAACACTATTAGAAAAAAAAGTTCTTGTATAATAGATTTCGAAAAGTCTTCTCAGAAAATTCTTAATGGAATAAAAAATTACTATGCTGAAAATTATTAAAAATTGATGATCATTTAGCTCTGACTGACATAAGCTATATAAAAAAATTATAAAGAAATTATTTACCATTTGTGATTGAAACTTTGCAAAGGGCTATTTTGTATATGTAAAAATGTTCAATAATCCGGTAGTTCAGCAAAAAAGGTTGATCTCTCTCAGCTGTCTTTTTTGTTCCAAC
Organism: Trichonephila clavata; assembly: GCA_019973975.1. NCBI lineage: Eukaryota > Metazoa > Arthropoda > Arachnida > Araneae > Nephilidae > Trichonephila > Trichonephila clavata. The sequence continues at coordinate 376,563 of BMAO01008144.1, forward strand.
CTGCAACTACCAAACCAACAAAGACAGCTATCTCTTATAAAATGTAAGACTATTTCTGCCACAGCGAGTAGAAATTTTGTAGTTCCATGTCTCCAAACATATTTTCACAGGCCATCGGCAATCCATCATATTCTAAGCGATAACAAAACCTAAGGAAATGCACAAACGGTATTTTATCGGAAACGAATGAAAGTTTGTCAACATACCCACCAAAAAAGGTTTGATCAATTGAGTGAAGATACACGTCTCGTTCAGTTGTTTCACAGATTTTCTTCAAGAAAATTGTTGTATGTCAGAACATGTTTACCAACACGATAAAAAGTCCAACTCTAAGCAATTCTATCTGTAATTTATATTTTAAAGAATGGAAAGTAAGACAGATTTACAATTTATGTCATCTTTTTCTAAAAATTCTATTAAGCTTATATCTTTTCTCAGAAACTGCTATTAAAGCTCAAGAAAGTAACGACAGATTTATTAATTTTACTAATTGTTATACTCTTCTTAAAAAAGAAAAAAAATGTAGTTCACTCAAAATGGTAAATAAGATGGTTTAGTAGTGAATTTACTACCACACTCACACATACTATATATATATATATATATATATGTATAGTATGACAAATTCTAACTTATACGTCTAACAAAGCTGGAAACCAGATTTCAAGAAACATAACTATAAAAAATGAGGGAAAAGTATATTGTACAAGAATTAAATAAGCGTATATATAGCAGGAAACAGAGTTAGAACATTAAAGTGTAAGAAACCAAAAGAGTCAATGGACTAAAATGGAGGCCTATTATAATTTCTAAAGCTGTTGCTGAATTTGGACCAGCAAATTTAGGGTTAAGTATACTTTACGGATCCAACCATCCCCATACAGCAGAAATTTTCGACATAATAGCTAAAATGATAGATGCTGATGAATAATAAGCAATGCTGAATGAAGACATCTTTTAATTTTGTATGAAACTAGAGTTAAACCTGTTTTATAACTTTCCAATCTTCTCACTTTGTGTTAATAAAGCAGAGGGACATATTATTGAAAATAATGGATAGAAGTCAAAAATCCATTACAAGAAAAGGTGACAAACCAAAAAAAGCATTCAAAAAGGCTCAAATTACGAAGAATCAACGAAGAATTAGTAAATAATTGGCAGATTCAAGATCAAAATATAATTCAAAGCTATAATAATTCAGGCCTTATAGTAGCATAGCAGCAAGTGTAATATTAAAATTGTTATAGACTAAGTATGTTTTGTTAAATACCAAAATTATAGGTGCAATACTAAGGATAATTCGTATTTGTCTACCGTATATAACACTAAGGTTAAAAATTAAAAAAATTATTGAAATATATTATTTTTAAGTACTAATGTTACGCCATTTATGAATGGAATATGTAAGTAATTAAATGTACGTTATACTTGGGACATTTATTATAAACTCTTTAATCTAGACACTTAGAAAATTTGATCCATGTACAATTTATAATTTCCTTATACATATAACTATTAATAAAATTCATTTAGTATTTTTGATCTATACAGTATTTAATATAAGATAATTATAATTTTTATTTTTTCTAAACTTTTTGAAACTAAAAACATGTTACGTTATAGTATATATATGTTACTGTTAAAGTGTATAAATCAGTTATTTTATAGAATAACTAGGTATTTCATAAAATAACTAGACAAGTCAGTTAAAGTATATGATAGATGAACAATTTCATACTTTACCTAGTTATTCTATGAAATAACTAGGTATTCTATGAAACAACAATGGATAGACCGTTAATGTGAAAAATAAACAATTTCAAAGATATTTTATAAATTAATTCATCATATATTGCTAAAATCTCTCGAAAAATACATTTACTCTTTTGCAGATGAATAATTGATAAATAATAAGGGAAAGAAGATTATATAATTTATTACAATGATCAATGACAAAATGATCGGCTGTCATTTTCTAACAGCTTGGCTGAGATCACCAAACTTCAAACCTTGTGACTTCTGGCTGTGGGGCTATCTTAAAAATGTTATGTTCAATGGCCTGATTGCAAATTTAGCTGACTTGAAGACACGAAGTACGCAACACATTCACAACGTGACCCTGAGACAATCTTCTCTGTTGTTAATCGGTATCAACTTGTGGCGGAAAATGATGGACAGCGTAATGAACATGCCTTGCGCAAGCCTAGAGATAGTTTATAAGTGTTACCATTGAAGTGTATAATTCAGTTATTTCATAGAATAACTAAGTATTTTATGAAATAACTAGACAAGTCAGTTTAAGTATATAATAGATGAAAAATTTCATAATTTACCTAGTTATTCGATGAAATAACAAGGTATTCTATGAAACAACTAAGAATGGACCGTTAAAGAGTGAAAAACAAGCAATTTCAAAGATATTTTATGAATTAATTGATCATAAATATATATATATAGCTAACATCTCTAGAAAAATGCATTTTTTCCCTTTTGCGGATGAATAGATAAATAATAAGAGAAAGCAGAGTATTAAATTTATTATTGCTCATATTGCTAACATTAAACAGAAAAAAAAGCATATGTTGTAAAAATAGATTATATTTAAACATTATCAACAAAAATACATGCTGGGAAGAAAAACTGTTGCTTCATGAAGACATTGTGTAAACTTTTTAAAACAAAAATGTAAGAAAATATTAATTTAAATTTTATTAGATGCTTTTTTTCTTACTTTTTATTACTCATTAGAACAAGGATTATTGTGATGACACTTTGGATTAGACTGCTCATTATTTTTGAAACAAACCCACTTTTTACCATTACACGTTTTTTTTTACAAGAGATTTTTTAAATTCTTTTCCAGTACCGCAACTTTGAGCTGTTGGAACAAATCGAAGCTTTGCGTCAATATTTGGAACTTCTTGATTGAAATTATTTCTCGCTGACATATACTGAAGCAAGTGATACAAGTGTTTTATTCTACCATCTGTAGTTCCTAATCAGAAAATTCCTTCCTAAAGCAACTGGAACCGGTTCAAAGAACTTTCGAGTGCCGTATTTTATACTTTAACGATCAAGTAATCGTTATTTTGTAGAATACCTAATTAAATAGCAAAATTCTATAGTTTTATATACTTTAACTGACTTGTTTAGTTATTTCATGAAATACCTAGTTATTCTATGAAATAACGGATTTCACACTTTAACGGTAATATATATATTGAATCTTAGCTTCCAGTACATTGATAAATTCCTTTGATGTGATTGGCTTTAAAATATTATATTTCTAAATTCATTAAACAATGAACAACATTACCTCAAAATTGTTACTACTTGCCTCCGTTTTTCTATAATATGCAAATTAGCTGCATAGAATAAGAAAAAATGTGTTTGTAGAAGAAAGATTTTTTAGTGAGAAAAAGAGATTCACATGAACCAAAGAAAGGCATTTAAAACTTAGTCGCATGTTTTTTAAACGCATCATGGGAGAAAAATGATAAAAATTATTCTTTTGAATTTGCATTGTGAATGAATAAGTCTTTAAGAGATTTTAAAGTATGCAATTGAGACATAAAATTTTATTTTAAGCAACGATCAGTTTTACCTGGAGACGTCTTGGTTTCGGCACAGCAAAGCGACAAATGAAAAAAAAATAAGAAGAAAAGAAAAATGGTTCAATTAATCCTTTAAGGAAGAAAGGAAGGTCGTAAAAAGGAAAAAAAGAATTTGCAAGAAAAAAAAGTTGAAGAAAAAAGTTTAAGCGCTCAAGAGGGGAAGGAAGCGGTACCGACGAGAGTGAAAGGGAAGCAACGTGCACAAATTTAGAGTGCCAACTTTATTAAAACATGTTTAAAAGTTACAATAATAGCGTTGTTAAAATTTTGAAAAGATAAATGAGAAACCAGTACTATCATTTAATTTTCAAAATTCTCTAAATTTAATTTTACTTTCGACTTTTCGACATGGTTCTACTAAATTACAACATATATTTCGTTTAAAACTAGAACATCCGTCGGTTTCAATTTGACACCGGATCCTGTTTACTTTGTTCTCCCTTCCGCATTTTTGGAGGGAATTTGAAAATTTTTCGTGACTTTTAAACATTTTTCCTGGTAATTACCCAGAAAAAGGTTTTATGGTTCTAGGTTAATTAGGAATGATTTTACAACTAAATATACATAGAACGTCGGTTGCTGTCATTTCCACACCAAGAAAATTTATCATTATAAAAAGCTGTCGTCCAACAAAATCTAGTCCACTAAGTAGGTACTATTAGTAAAACAACCTTCTCAATTTTCTATCGCACATTTTTTTGATCTTGAATACAATCTTATTGAGTTCACAGTGGGAATGAATCAATTATACTAGAATTGTTGTTTCGAAGTATTTCGTTACATAGCATTTGCTTACCTGCTCATAAATAAATCATTCGATTTTCGAACTTAGTGGAGAGCAGACACCCTGAAATTATGGCTCTTAGAAAAGGTCTAACCCTTGATGAAATCGTTAAATTGTTGCGAGAGCTTTCTGAGAATGTATTGGCTCTAATTTAGATTCCGATGAGAAATAAGAAAATAAGATTGAGAATGAAAGAGTGACTGTGAAGAATCCAAAGAAAGTGCAGATGTAGTTGATAATATTCTAGTAAATCTTGATATATATGTCGCTAGGGCTGGCACAGATTCGATACGGCATAGTATTAATCTTCCTGGCAGATTTGCGACTCGAAATGTTTTGCGACAAAGCAGTAGTCCAACACGCTTCGCGAAACATAATGTCAACGTCAGTTTTTTATTATATAAAGGGTCTTAATATATCATAATTACATGAAATAACGTTAAAAAGTCTAAAAATTAAACCCTACGGAACAGTAGTCTAGCAATTATTTCGTTAAAACAATTACTTTATGTATTTTATATCACGGTGTCAAAATAACACCAGTGGACTTTTAAGGGTAATTAAAATCCTGGACGTTCTAGTGTTAATTTATTTTTAAGTCCTTATATTACTAACTAAATATGCTACCTAGAAGGAATTTATTATGTTCCGGTGCAAAATGAAGATTGAAAGAGAAAAGCTTTCAAAAAATTTGAATTCATACATAGTGTTTATCTTGAAGACTGATTCTGAAAAACAATTACATGAATAAAGCTCTTACGCCTTTGGAATGAAAGAAAATTAAATGTTATGTAGCAGAAAAATGAATAGAAAAATATGAATACATGATTTATTTTTATCAAAAATTGCAATTTTTCAAACCTTTTCCTTAAGGTTTTTGGCTGTTGTTCAATTTAGCTGCCATGCATTCAAATTTTTCGTTACAAAGTTATTTGTTTGATATCAAGCAAATTCTTCTTGAAACGTCTTTCTGGTGGCAATGAAAGAGGTGTACTGTGTTAAATTTTTAGAAACCATTAAACAAATGTAAAAATTAAACAACCATATGCCATGCCTCAAAAAATCATATGTATATCATAATTAAGTAGATATGCAAATTCATAAGATAATTGAGAATTTATGATGAAGGTGCTCCACAGTAGTATTAAAACATAACAAAAAAAAGAATCTCATATTTTAAAATAAAATTCACGTTTCAATAAGGTTTGTCGTGACGTTTAAATTAAGCACTGCAATAAAAAAAGATGCATTGGGTGTGAAACAAAGTGAAGTAAACCTGGTGACGGGAATAAATGAAAGCCTATCAAGGAGAAAAAAGAAGGAGGGGGGAATCAGAAGGGGGGGGATCTACGAAATAAAATATTCCAAGAACAAACCCAAAGTATTATTGTATATCCATAAGAAAAGTGAGCTGACTACAGGCACCTAATTCCCATTGAACACCCTGGTATTCTTTCAATATTTAATACATAGAATCACACAGCTCGAGGATCATTTTGTTGCCAAACACGTTATTGGAGGGGGGCAATCTTTTAACCAATGATTACAAGGATAGAAAGGGGAAAAAATAATAATATGATCTTACCGCGAAAAGGGGACAAAACAGAAAGAAAAAAAAATCACCATTTTGTTCTGTTTCAGCACGCAAACTTATAAAAGACTTTCTTGTTGCAAGCTGCATGGTCGACAGACTTTGGCCACGCCTATTGTGAATGAAGTGGGCGTGGCAATTTCGAGCTCACGTCTTAATTTCCTAATCACGCAACCATTTCTATCCCCCCTATCATTTGTTCACCCCTACACGTTTGCAAATGAGGTAATAGTTTTTTCGTGAATTGATTATGTAGGAACTGTGTGGCTTTATTTGGTGATGGGCATTATCACCAGCACACTTTTCTTGTCTTCGTCGTCAACTTATTTTTCTAATCGTGTTTTTTATGAAAGTTTCACTTTTTTTCTTAAGAAATAAACTTGGAAATAAGGGAACTTTTTTATAAAAATATTGAGGATGAATTACTTGGTATTTATAACTTTTTTTAAAGATCACAGGAATTTTACTAATTCAGGATTTTTTATTTAAAATGTTGGGTTCTTGAAGATGTAATTAAGAAAAAGAGGATAAAGAACAGAACAGCATTGTAGAGTTAATTAATTCAGTTGCTTGAAAGTAACTTAATATATTCTGTATTTTGAATACTGTGTACATTTTATCCAGTTAATGGTTTAATCACTATTTGATGAGTAATTCAATTAATTCTTTTGATATCGTGAAGACACTACTTTTTTAGCTTAAATTAGTCAACAAAAAATCTTAATAAAATTTTTAGAGGTAAGGAAAAAGTGAAAAAAAGATTCAAGTCATTAAAAAGATCTGGATTAAGTCACCAAGAATCATTTTGAGATATAACTTTGAGGTAGACTTTAAGAAAGATGTTTTAAAAGAGAATGAATGGTCACCTAATTAAATTTAAGCATTATTTAATTATGATTTGTTAGTGCCTGGTTCATGATCCATTACAAACATGGTTTATTATTGTGTTTAATTTCTCCTTTACTATAAAATACGAATGCACTAGATTGAATATCACGTGCTTTCTAATACAAAAGTTCAAAATCTATTATGTTATTCATTAACATTTATAAGATGTAACACTGCTTATGGAATGGCATATAAGAATTAAATATTTTGTCCTTCAAACTTGAAGCCTGAAAATTAAAAGAAAAATTAAATAATCTTTTGACACTCCAAAAATTATTTTTATACACTTGCACCGTTTTATCACAATCAAAAAAGCTCCATTCTGTAAGTTACAGTTGTCGAAATAATACAAGCTTGTATTTGTAACACTTTTGAATAATTCGTAATCTGTATACATCTAATGCTCAACATATATTTTGCAGTTTTTGGAACGAAAAAGAATTGTATTTTAAGGCGTAAAACAAATTGCAATACTTATATAATTTGCTACCATTACACATTTCCAAAATGCTTAGAATAAAATACCAACGCGCAAATAAAAGCACATCGTTTTACGTAGTTTCAATATAAAGCACTTGATACCAAATTTAAACTAACGCTATCTAGTTTATTTCCTTGTGAATCTAAATCAATCTCGAAAAGGCAAGGAGAATGGAACACAAATAGTAATAATAATAAATACTAATACATATATAACTATACATTTACTTTTCTACGCAGAAACCCAAATAATACAAATAGCGAAACCGTATTTGTATTTATTTATTCTCTTTCTACTCATTTCCACAAAACCTTTACAATTGCTTTTTCAACATTATCTTTTCTTTCTTTTTAGGTCTTGAGGGTAGAATTTGTACTCCTAAAATAGGTGAATTCATTGCTTTCTTTTTAGATTTCTTTTCCTTCTTTTCACCAAAATATCTTTAAAATCCGCATTTGGGCCAGGGTTAATGGAAGACTTTCTCTCTATGTAGCTTTTACATGTTGTGTGTCCTTTTCTTATTCAAATGGTACATTTAGTTACAAAATCTGAGCCTTGGCTAGAGTACTCTGGCTTTGAGAATTTGAAAATTTCGACTCTATATTCTCTGTTTTCTGTACTTAGAGGAAATGCTGATGGTGAGCTCTCATCTAAACTCGCTTTTGCTCCTATTCCGAAAGAAAAGGAAACATGGAAAATATTTTTAGAAAAGCTCTTTGTGTGTGCGATTTTTTTTAGATTATATTTTCCTTTTAGTTCGCATGCAAAGAAGTTCTATACGAAATGTTTTGTTGTCATTGGATTTTAGTTTCTAGAATTTGTGGTGAAGATGCTGGGAAATTTTTAAAATACAAATACTTACAGTAACATATGATAAAATGTTGTGTGATAGAGGAATTCAAACTCGTGCTAGCGTAGCATTTATATAGCTTTTCAGTTCCGTAGCAGATATATAAAACAGCTTTATATGTATATGTGTGAACGTTTATATATATATATATATATATATATATTACTTTATAAATCCTGTTTTGTATAATCGGTATTACAAATGATCCTTAACAATGTAATGATACAATTATATTTGGGGGGGGGGTACATGTTTAAATTTTTTTTTCGGAAATAGTTTAATTTTTTAATGTTTGTTACCTTATGTACAGCTTCATTTTTATAGGAAACTGTTTAATGGTTCATTTTAATGTTATACCTTTCTATTTTTCGATATTCAACTGTGTTAACCCTTTTTCTGTATAAAATAAGCTTCTAATTCTTTAGCTAATTACTATTTTTCGTTGCTTTATAATGATATTGATCATTTAAAAATTCAAATATTCTAGTCAGTTCTTTTCCCTAGAGGATTGCTCATATTATTGTTGAGGAAATGAAAAATATAAAATGCATTTGAATCTAAATAGTTATTCGTATGAAAGTCATTAAAATATTTTCATTGGCAAACGGATTTATTAAAGTCTGAAAAATAAATGCACTCTGTTAAAAATATAGATATGTTTAAAATGATAGATAAAAAATAATGGCTGAATTATAAAGATAAAAACAAATTTAATATATTAAAAGTTTTAAAATGGTCGCCACACGTTAATGATTTCTCCGATAAAAAGAATATAAGCGTCTTTAAATTGTTTTCAATTTCAAGGAGAAAATTTATTGCATTGATTTAAGTAAAATATTTTATTTGTTAGTTACAAGCATTTTGATTCGATTATTTTCCTTGTTAAATTATATTGTAAAATCATTAAATCAATAAGTATTTATTTCATCTGAATTTATTTGCATTTCTTAGTGTGCAGTTAATATACATTTTTGAGGAAATTAATATTTATAAAAGGATTTAAGATACATATTTGATAGATAGCATTTAATTATATAAAATATTACGATAAAATAATTGTTTCGAAATTGGGCTATAGATTCTTGAAGAAATAACTTATAAAATATATAATAATTCACGCCATGCATTTAAAGGTGTCTTAAACAAAATGTCCTTTTTTTAAATAAGATATACCCTTTATATATAAAGTCACACCTCCATATATAACATACCTCTGTTTTGTGAATTTCTCTATTTGACGAACTTTTCCTGGAAACAAGAATATTTTACCATTTTTTTCATAAATAACCTAAAAAATTACGAAGTGGGTTTTCTATTTTAAAAATTTTTATTTTTGTGATTCGATTTTTCCCTCCCTATTTTTTAATTTCTCAGGATATTTTTCCAATTATTCTCTCTTTTAGCACATTTTTGGTGATCAGTGACCTTGAACTGATTTTAACAGGTGCCTAACTCACCTAAAGCGATGAAAATGTAATAAATTTTCAAAAAAAATGAAGCCCAAGTAAAATTAACAGATTCTATTAGTGAGGAAATTTATGGGCGCATGTGGTAGTGGATGCTTAAAATTACAGGTTATAAAGTAATGTATGTTCGAAATTAATTGTAGGCTTAAAATTAGAAAATGTTAAATATTTTATTAATTTTAAATTAAAACTACTTTTTAAAAATTCAGTGTATTCGTAGACAGTGTTTTTTTTCTCCATGCAGAGCTCTTTTCGATGAGTAAAATATGTAAAATGAATATATATTAATTTTCAAAAACGTGTGAATAATTCTTTTTTTGAATAATATATAGCGTTTATGAATTTAAAATTTGTTTTGTGTGTTCTCTAAAGTACATTAAAGGATGAAATTTTCCATACAATGAATTTTTTCCAGGATTTATGACTTCTTTAAATAGATTGTAATTAATTTAGTAAAACGTACAATTTTCTCAATGACTCTGTATTTGAACAGATCTCTCTGTATTTGTACATAACCTTAACTTACTGAGCTCCGTTTCATTATACAATAAGGAAAAAGGAAGATTGGAAAAACTCTATACAACACTATCCAGTTGTCCAACTCGCGATATATTGTCCTTCTAAGTTATTCGAACTCTACAAAACGTTTTGTCCATTCAGAGACAATGTTGAAGATAGAATCCTGTTCTCATACCATGAACTAGATGCAATCTCCAGTTGTCCCATCGATCCTAGGTTTCCCCCGTTTTATCTATCATAGACCAGCGAAACAATCGCAGGGTGCTAGTAAAGTCGTAAGTGGGCCACATTTGCCGAGAGATATGAGTCTCAATTTAGTCCGTAAATGAGTTGAAGATCCTGACGATGGCCGCAGTAAAGAAGGACGCGTCGAGTAGATAGATATGACCGTCCAGAGTGACCCTATGGTCTCCGACAGGGAGGAATTTAATTGGCCCGCATCTGACACGCTTTGAAATGTGATTTGGGGGAATAAAATAAATTGAGAGAAGGCACGGTAGTTTTTGAAGAGTCGTTCTTTTCATTTTATAGTTCAGGTTTTAATTTTCCATTCCGTTTATTGATTCGTAAGGAATAAATTTATTTTTCGACAAGGTTATGATTAGGTTATGATTTAAGTTTGCAAGAATAACTCCTAATCGTGAGTGTCGTCATATATTGTTATTCAAATTGGCTGTAAAAAATCAATTTGATAAAAAGTTTGTATTTAAAAATTAGATTGATATGAATTATAAATAAAATAAATATTCAAAATGAAAATTAGATCGATAGGAATTATTACTAATAAATATTAAAAATGAAATCAAATACTTAAAAAATTTGTATATATTCTTACATATTTTAGAAAAATATTTATTTAAACTTATTTGAAAAAGTAAGGTAAACTCACAATGTAATTATTATGTGACATACATTTTAAAATAACTATATCTTAAATAAAATGTAACTGATATTTGTAGGTGTAACAAAATAAATGACCTCCATTTAATAAGAGAAATTAATGAGAGTTTTTTAATTGTATTTATTTGATCTCTATACGAAGTTTCTCCATGAAACCACTGAATCTCACCAATTTATCTTAGTACCACCTAAATTTTATATAATTCCTGCTTATCTAATCGAAACAAGTATTCACTTTTTTAAAGAAAATAGCTTTAAACTTTTCTTAAGAAAAATATCATCTTAGACATATTCGGAAAATTTAGATCAAAAAATTATTCGGCCTTCATTATATTTTTATTTTTATATAGACTAAAATATAAATTCAATTTCTTTAATTCTGATTTAAGTTGCGTTTTGATTCTAAGTTCATAATTTGTATAAAAAGTAAATTTTTCTATAACTGAAAATAAATTATGCCCCAATTATTATACGACTGAATTTAAGTTATATAAATAATTAAATTTGCATAAAACATAGGAAAAGCAAAAATTTCCTTACTACACTCATGTCCATATATATATATAAATTAAGACTAATGAAGTTCAGGCAAAGAAAGAGACAGAAGCAAAACAAATTTGACTTATTTGTAAAGTCTATTTATTAAACAAAAGGTAAAGAGCAAAAAAGATGATATATGTTTGACATAATTAATAAAAATTGCGATTTTTACTCCCTGGAGCCAATTTCAAAAAAAGAACCTATTTACAAAAAACAGTATAACATGGTTAGTATGATGGTTAATACGGAGTATGTCTTCCGGACGATGCAATACAGGCCTTACAACGCCTACGCATGCTGAGTATCAAATTATGAATCTGATCTTGGGGAATATTACACCACTCATCAAGCAATGCCCTTCGAAGTTCCGGTAGACAAGAGGGAGGGGGTTGACGGGCTGCAATTCGTCGGCCAAGGATATGCCACACATGCTCTATTGGATTCAAGTCTGGTGAGTGTGCTGGCCAATCCATACGGGTGATATCCTCCGATTGAAGGCATTCGTCTACAATGTTTGCACGGTGAGGACGGGCGTTGTCATCCATAAATAGAAATTCAGCACAAATGGCACCCCGAAACAAACGTACATGTTGTTCCAGAATGACATCCCGGTAGATGTGTCCTGTCATCGTTACACTCTGAACATGCAGGTCAGTTCGGGAACCAACAATAATTCCTCCCCAAACGAGCCATCCTGCACCACCGTAACGGTGTCGTTCAATGGTGTTTTCTTGGTGGTAACGGGTACCTGGCGCTCTCCTTATGAAAGTCCGGCGAGAATCCGACTGCAAACTAAACCTGGACTCGTCGGAAAACATCACACAAGACCACTGTTGCGGTGTCAACAATGCAAGCTCTCTACTCCAGGTTAATCGCAGGCGACCGTGAGTTGCGGTAAGGGGAATACATCTGACAGGCCTACGAGCATATAGACCAATGTGCCCTAAGCGTCTGTACACGGTCTGCCTTGAAACTGTCATAGTGGTAGCTGAAGAGAGCTGACGTGATAGGTCTGATGCTGCGCTCCGTCTGTTTCTTTTCGCAGTAACTGCCAAATACCGGTCCTCATTCGGCGTTGTAACTCGGTGGCGACCTGTGCTGTAACATCTACTCACATTACCATCATCTTGGAATCGTTTCCAAATTTTGGAGTTGACACTCTGGGCGATTCCAAGTTCCTCGGATACTTCCAGCTGGGTACGTTCAAATTCCAGTCGTCCGATAATTCTTCCACGAAAAAAATAATCTAAATGCTTCCTTTGTGCCATAACTATGCGGTTATTGCACTGAAAGTCTTTTAAAGCCCTTGTGAACAATTTTACTTCTTTGCCACCATTCCTTATATACCCCTCTCTTACACTCTCGTCATTGTGACGTACTATCCGCGCCATCTGGTGGTTTCCTGTAATTTGCATATTCTTCTTCAAGATGTGTTTGATAATTCTACAGGTGAAATTTTTATTTTAGAGTTCAATTTCTGTGTGATTCTGAATCATCCTTAATTTATGAACAGGAGTGTAAATGTATAAATGTCTTTTTCTTACCATTTTCGGAAATTAAATTAAATTGCTACAAAATTAATGCTTATCATCTTTTTAAAATTTATTCTATGAAAAGTTTAAAATAGGTCGCTTTTGAAAGAGTTAAACTATAATCAGTGTTTGATATAAGCTTTATGAAAATAAACTGGAATACAGCCAATAATTAAAATAAGTACTGTTGCTAGCATGTTAAATTATGTAATAATGATCTAGATTATTTCATAATATGTCAAAAATAAGTTTAATAAACTTTCAAATTGAAATATTCCCTTACAAAACTAATAAAAAATAAGCCAAACTGATTTATTTTATAATTATTGACTCTGTTTTAAATTTCGAAAAAAATGCTTTCCTTTACTCCATGATTAGCTGAAAAACTGCAATTGGCTGTAAAAATATAAATATCCATCATTTTGTCCGATATCTTTAATGCCTTGTTTAGGCTAGACTTTTAAAACATAATTAAGTAATGTTAAATATGACCGAAGAACTTTTGAAGTAACTCGTGGCTTAGGCAATATTAATCAAAAAAGGGATTTTTACAAATAGAAAGTATGCAACTCTTTAAAAAGGTTACATATTTTTAAACATAAGATTTTAAGCTTTCATCACTTTGGGAATACACTCTTACACTATTAAAAAGATCGATCACATTTCTCCATTTCTGTATTTTTTATATCTTCCTTTTTCCCCTTTTGTTCCCGAAGTATAGAGTGCAATACGCATTAAATGAAAGAAGTAATATGATATTTTTGCTCCGAGAAACACCTTTACGGAAAAGTCTCCTTTAAAAAAAGAAAGGGAAGAAAAACAAATAGAAAAGAAGACATGACATGTGAATTGTCTGGCGCACATCTTCAGGGTGCGTTTGCTTTGACAGAAATATAGTTCTTTTTTTCCTTCAATGCAGCGACGTCGTTATCTATATGCAAAGTTCTCTTATTCTTGGAATCCACATGTTTGCAAATTTTATGCACTTGCATTTCCATCAGGCTCCAAAATAACGGAAGAAATCGAACTTCATGCTAGTGCTCTAATGATGCGAACTCTAGACTTTAACGATTCTTCTTAAAGTTCTTCTTAACTGAAAACAGGGATAGATTTTTCTTTATACGAAAGACGTCCGGGAATTGGAAAGAGAAATTTTTAGTTCGTGGGGTGTGGTTTTTCATTCTTTTTATAGTAATTCTAAACTGTTTGGCAGTTAAAATCAAAGGGAATTTTAGGAAGTACTTATATGTGATTTAAAAATACCTGGTGATTGTAATTGCTTTCTTTTCTTTGGGGGATATTTACTTTAGCTCTTCAAAGAATTCCCTGAAACAACAGGAAATATTAAGTACATATCAGGTGTGGCTATTAAATAACGAGACTGACCCCGGTACAGAAGAAGTAAGCATACACCAAACGCCAACAACCCAAGTTATTTAGCGTGAAGCCCTCTCTTTCGAATGTTGTGCCTCCCGTTTCTGTAAGCAAATCCGTATAGCCGTAGTCTTCATTCACATTGTTCCTTTATTTCGCCGGAAAAAAATAAGTGTATCAATACAGCTACGGAATTTCACATGAAAGTTGGAAAAACTGCTACTAAAGCTTGTAATTTATTAAAATAATATTATGGTAATGAAGATTTATCGCATGCACATGCTTTCTAGTGGCTTAATAATTTTTTAAAATGACCAAGAAGACGTTGAAGAGGATTCATGCACAAATCACCTTTCCACATCAAAAATGGATGACAATCAGCAATCTTGTTCAATCTGACCATCGGTTAATTATTCGTGTGATTGCTGAGACTGTAGAGTTGACAAAGAATCCGTGCAGCAAATTTTTCATATTAATTTTAGTATTCAAAAAGCTTGTGCTAAAATGGTGCTCAAAATTCTCACCTTGGAACAACAAGGAGATTGCAAAAATGTTTGCACTGACACTTTCAATGCCATTAAAAATGATCCAAACTTATTGGAAAAGGATAATAACGTGTCACGAAGAGTGGGTTTTTATTTATGATCCTAAAACGAAGTGCCAATCCATGCACTGGAAGAACCCGTATTCATCGAGGGCCGAAAAAGCTCGAATGAGTGAATCAAAATTCAAGGCAATGATGATTGTTTCTTTCAATATTCGTGTACCTTCACTCGGTTCCTCGGTTAATCAACATTATTACTTTCTTGATCTTCCTGAATTCCGTGAGAGAATAAGGGGAAGACATAACCCGAATTTTGGAAGGACGCGCCATGGGTCTTCACCAAGACAGTGCGCCGTCTCATTCCGCATTGTCTGTCAAGATGTTTTTAGCCAAGTACAGCGTCCCAGTACTAGACCATCCGTTTTGTTAGCCAGATCTTATGAAATGCAACTTTTATCTATTTCCCAAGATTAAATCTGTATTAAGTTCATTGAAGCTGTGAAAGAAAAATGCCACACGTCCTAAAGGAGCTGACATACAGCACTGTTTCAAACAATGAAAAATCGGTTGGATCATTGTAGGGATAGATGAGGGGTGTATATCAGCAAACATGTATGTAAGTAAACATGTATGAAATCAAAATAAAATGTTTTACAGCATCAATCTCTCTCTGTCTCTCTCTCTCGTTATTTAATAGTTATTTATGTAACGCACGGAATAATTTGTAACGTTTAGCACTGTTAGTTACTAAAAATCCCACAAGAAAGGAAATCAACTTAACTTATTGTACTCATACGGTATTGTAGGATGAATTCATGACTGAATTTGTCAGCAATTTGGGGGTATTACATGGTTAAAAATTAGTATACACAACTACCACCTCTGGTAGCAATAACGGCCATCGAGTCGAACTGGATGCGGACAAATTATTCCATTCTTCTTCATGTCTTTTCTAAATGTCAATAATCTTAGTGTCTGGGCTCTCAGCAACCTATGGTCACATACTTGCCATCGGTGAGGGATCTAAGAATATGCTAGTCAAGGCAGTAGTTGGACACTTTCTGAGTCAATGTTTGATCTTAAATTATACACAGATCAAAGATGGGTGCACCACATCGCCGTGCGTCACGAAGCTGCAGTGACAGCACTATCCGAGTGGATAGTTGTGCTGCAAAGAAGCCCACTTCCTGACTCAAGGTCCGTAATGTGGCTGTGCGATCCTACAACATCGACCTGACAACATATTTGTACCACATGGGCCTTAGTGACATTAGGCCATTGATATCCTGTATGGCACTCAATACGACCCTTCTGAGACCATTGGTTCCATATTCCCATTAAAGTTGTTGAATTTTGACCAATGCATTGCAATATCTTGGAACGATAATCCATATTCTCGATAGGCTATGATCTTGCTTTTATGTGATCCTGATACGTTCTGGTAGTCTTTTATTCTACTTATACAAGATATAATTTGATTTTTTTCAAAAACAGCTATCCTTCAAATCTGTAAATTTCATTTTATATAGAATTTGAAACACCGTTTTTCTCTCCCACTCCGTTCAAAGGTGCTTAGATTTTAATCAATTGTGCATTCCAGCATCTTCTTATTTTCATGGGAATATGGAGATTGCATCATCTCTTCTCATTGTACTGCAGTAGCGTATGGAAAAGTAGCATTTATTTTTAAGTAGTTTCAGAATGTTCACAACTGTATTTTGAAAATTAAAATTGTTCTAGTTTAAATTAATTAAAATTATAAATCAAATTCTCTGCTTCATCTTTTGTTTATAAGATAGTTTTCCATTTCATTTAGGGAATTTTGTTAAAGAAAAGATTATTCCTGAAGTAAAGGAATTGCAGAAATACTCTCAGTAATGTTCAGTTCTACTTACGGAATGACAATTCAAATCAATAATAAGTTTTTCTTATAAAAATTTGTATCATAGTCTACATTCTCTCACAAACCTGTTCATTTGAATATTCAATTGAGCTGACTCGGGTAAAGTGAATATTCTGCTTATCTTAAACATATTGCATTTGAAAAATCCCTCGTAATAATGTGTCTAGACCACTTTATCACGTGATATTTTGCTTATGAGTGTAACTTTTTTACAGACAGCCTAATTCAAAGGATTTAAAAAGGGCATACATGCAACATTTCTTTACTTTTTAAGTGCTTTCTCCTTCCTTATTCATGCTCATAGCGTTTCCTAAAGAAGAAAACGAAGTATATGGTTGGCCTTGCTAGTTGCTCAGGCATTTCTGCTAAAGAACAAAAAAATTATAATTCAACTACAGAAAATACCAGAAAACAGGCGCATAGCCCCATAGCAAGCAGCTGTTACACACATAAACGACCTCTTTCGATGAAACATGAAAAGCTCCATAAATCTCATGACTTTAGTTCACAGCTGCACAGTTCACTGCTTTAAAAACTCTCTAATGCAGTGTGGAACTGCTCTTTTCAGATACTTTGAATACAGTTTATCTTTTTACGACATTTAGAAGCAGTTGATTAGTTCTCAGTTGCGCTCAGTGATCCGCTAAATGCACTGAGAGATTCAATTGTCGTTGCAGATTATTTTTTTCCCCGATCCACCGTAAAAGAGCATAAGGAATAAAGAATGAAGTATCTCTTTTTTTTAACCTGGAAACATTTAGTCTGTTGTTTGATTCTTTTTAAACTTAGATTTGTTTTCGAAACTCTCTATTCTTTGATCTGTTATGTGCTTCTTTATAAAATCATAGTAATTATTGTCGAATCAAAAAGCTTACTCGATCGTTTTGATGTACTCCTTCAAAATACAAAATTAAAGAGAATTTGTGGTATAAATATGTTTTGTGTATATGTTTATGCTTTATGTGTGTTTTAGGAATATATAATTCATTGTACGTATTATATATATTGCCATTCTCTTATGACTATGCCATTTTATAGGAATTCTATACTTTATAAAGAGAAAATTGCAATAGGTAAAACTGTTTATTAATAAAAAAATTGTGCGAGGATAGTTACAAACTGGTTAAACCTATAATTGCTTATTACATTTTGTTAAGATTACACAGATTCTTTTTTATTGTAGGCTATTATTAGATCAAAATTTGACACATACACATGTTCTTCTTCACTATTTGTACACTCATTAAATAAGTGATTTTTGAGCTAACAAACTTCTTTATTGGAAGAGTTGAGCTTCTTAATTTTATTTGGAATGTGAAAGATTATTTTAATAAGCATTAAATAACATTGCGCACGCAAAAGTTACATTCTTTACTTACAACACATTTTGACAGACGTCGGTGAAATTCAGTTTACTTTGAGCTGTGTAATTTTTGTTTCAGCTTTTATAATTTTTATATGAATTTTTAATAAATAAATTTATATTTAGTTTATAGTTGAAAGTTTTGAGATGAAATGTGTGATTTTAGATTTCTCTCACAGTTCGTTTGTAAGAAACTCTTTTGTTTGAGGGTCACTATTATTGGGCCAATATTTCTTTGAACACGAGAAAAAAAGCAAAACAATTGCATGCATCTTTTTATGGTACAGATGTAGTCATATTATTCATATATTTGATTATAATTTTTTTAAATTTCATTTTTATTAAATTACACTAATTGAACACTAATTGTCGCTGTGAAAGTATTTACTTATTTATGATGCTAGTGTATAATGAGAGAGATTGTAAAAATGTAATTATTGTATAAAGAGTCTGTGTACTAATTATTTAATATATAATTTAATTTGTTTAGTGAACCTGACCTAAGTTGTAAATGACTAAAAGTTTTAGCATACTTTCAGTACCACTTATCAAAGTACGATAAAAATTAATATTTTTAATAATGACACTCTATTTTACGGGATCTCAAATGATAATTTCACCCTGAGTCAATAAAAAATGAAGTTTTCAGAAATTTATCTTATATGGTTATATTTTCCAATAAATCAAAATTACTTAGAACAAATATCATCAAAATACAAGATTTGATTAGTGGTTGAAGTATATGTTTTTCAATACCCTTTAAGGACCTAAATTTGAGATTTCTAACCACCATGTAGAGTGGATTGATGTACATTAAATATGTGTATAGTCCCAATGTCTTCTCGTTGGTTTGGTGTGGTACTTAGAAGAAAAGGGTGCCAGCTTAAGTGTAGTCCTCGTCATTTGACCATGGTTCAAAACTACGAAGCCAAAAGCTCTCGTGCTGCTTTATGGTGCGACGTTAGTATAATTCTCATTCACTCTTGAAATTTATAAAAAGAAACCTCTACCATTAGACGTGTTTTTAGAGAAAAATACTATGTTATTAGTTTTTATTACATACTATTCTTCAAATATTTGTCTGCTGCAATTCAGAAGAATCTCATAATTTTCATGTCGTATCAATACATATGAATATATACCCATTTTAGAAAACCAAACTAGTTTTACTATTCACCAGACATGTCCCTCAAATCAATTTGTAATGATTTGTTGTGAATAATCAGTATATTAGAGCACATTACTTTAATAAGCTGTCTTGTAATTTATATATTTTTACTACTTTTTCAGAACAAAAGCTTAAAATACTAGAGATGTACTTAAGAAAGATATATATAATTTTTCATGCAAAAGTCTTCTGAGAAGGTTCTTTAAATTTTTCTCTTTCCATATAACTTGCTGTGTATAGTGGGAATATTCACATATCTTTAAACAATATATTTCTTATTTTATTGTGCCCCAAGAATAATATTTTATTACATCTAATGAAACATTAGGCATTTCTAAAGGAAAAAAAATACATTTGATTCACTTAGACAATGTTAGTGAACTACTATCTTAATAGCTCACCTTATTAAATAATCAAATTAATGAATAAATAAGTCGATTAATGATGTACAGATAAGATGTTCCGCTGTCCAATGAGTTACATATAAAACACAAACAAATGATTCCAAGAAAAATATATCTCAAAAATGTCATTTACTTCATGCATTTTTGGCAATGTTTTTGATCTCACAAGACCAACCATTAATATCCCGCCTTGTTTTTCTTGTTTTGGACTTCCCTTTCCTTTCATGATTCCTGCATTAATGCCCCTTATATAATACTGATAAATTACTCTTTCAGAAATGTTTCATTATTGTATCTGCGTTTGACAGATCCGTGCAGCTTAGCAAAATATTATCAGTTACCGCGTTAACAAGCATAATTTTTCATTTGCAGTTACTGAAAATAGTTTCAGCAATCAAAAATGTTGGTCGATCTATTCGAGTTACTACAAATGAACATATTAAAATTCTGAAAGTATTTTGAAATTGCGAGAATCACCAGAGATTAGTTAAAAATTAGCAAAAATGTTCGAAGATATAACGAGTTTTACTCAACATATATTTTTTCCTAATTTAGTTTTGCAGTCGCTGTAAATCTTGTTAATTATTTTCCTTTTCATCATATTAAATTATAAATTATTATCACCATGGTACCTACCAGAATTTGAATACTTGAATATAAAATTTGCTTAACTTTTTTTAATGTATTAAATAAATAATCACTACCGACTTGTGTAAATTAACATAGTGATATGCTTTGTTGCAATTCATTTAAAATCTTGCAGATACACATCTTCAAGTGCATTTTAATGATTCAATTATTTTTTCTAAGGATAAAAATTTCTGACATCGAATAACATATAAAAATGTATTTTTAAAAGTAATGAGATATTTTTCTTCGAATAATGTAAATAATTGCTAAGAAATCTACAAATAATTAGAGAATCCGATTGCAATCATAAGAATTCATTTCCTCTGAACTAGAGTATAACAATTTGAAATGATCATTAAAATGGAATCTTAATTACGTAGGGACTATGTTTTCTCTTAACTTGTGAAAAGAGTTTAATGATTTTCTTTAAGATAATAAGCTGAATATACATTTGAAATTATGTCTGTTTATTTATGTTAATCTGAATGCTTCATCCTTGATGGAGTATTAATTTTTTTTAGCATTAAACCCTTTAACTTTCTGCAAATCTCCAAAGTACATCTTTTTTTAAAAAATATTTTAATTTAATCATTATTAAAATGGGTATTACTGCTAGTTTTAATATATTAATTTCAATTAATAAACATTTTAGTTTAAGTCACTGACTATACGCTTGGAAGCGTGATTTTAAAAAAACGTATAAATGAATATTTTTTTTTGTATCTAGTGTGAGTTCAATTAGAATATAAGTATAAAATTGTGTTAAGAATATTATTGCAATAAAAAGTTATTTAATAGCTTTTTTGGCATAAAATGAAGATAAGGGACATATTTTTAAAGCATTTTCCTTCAATGAAAAAAGGGCTTCGCTAATAATAATATTTTTCTATATAAATCCCTAAGACTTCTGTTCAGTTCTTGAACTAGGATTTTTGAAGTATATAATTTAGAAGTGGCTTTATTCTTATTTTAATACATATGAGAATAGAAATTTTAGCAAAACCATCGTTTGAAATATTGAAAATATTTCTGAAATCTCCGAAAATATTGTAAATTTTTCAAAAATCCTTGTTCAGGTTCTGTTTTGAAGTCCTAGATATAGGCTATAGGTAAGCTTATAGAAACCAAAGGAGAGTTTTAAAAATATGTCATTCTTTATTTTTTGCCAAAAAAATTGCATTCGCATATTTTTTTTTATTTCAATAACAATTTTAGAACAATTTTACACGCTCATTCTAATTCAACTGACACTAAATAAATCAGGGTTCCAAACGTGGTCAGTCATCTTAATAAATATTAGGAATTCTATCAGTAAAAGGTATCACACGCACAGTACCTTAATAAATGTTGTTGATTATCTAATGTTTTTTGTAGTTACATCCTGATGCCAAAGACAATAGAATAATAAATTTATTCAGAAAAAATGGTGTCTTTTATCTGAGTAGAAAAAAAAAAGTCTTAAAATGACTGAATTTAATAGCTGAAAAATAAAATCATATGTTATGAATTTATTGCTGTAAAGAGAGTGACAAAAAATGTTTAACATATTCATGATGAATTACTTCCTTTTGCTTGCTTTGCTTTTTAAATTCATCTCCTGAGGAAAATTATGCATTCTTATAAAGTTTGCTAACAAAACTCATCTCCAAAACATTATATTTCATTCTTATCAGAAAAATATACACATAAAAAACATATTTGCATATGGAAAGTATATTGTGAATCAACATTTTTCTTTAGGGTAAGAAAAAAGCATGGAAATTTTGGTTTGTTTCCTGTGCATTTTTTTAAAATCAACAGAAAAGAGTTGTTTGAATTTAATTGAAGGTCTTTATAATTCCTTCGGTTAAAACAACCTAGAAAAAAACCCGTCTTTATACTTTAAAACTCGGAAAGAAAGGAGAATAAAAGTAGGTCAAACCTGTGCAAAAGAAAATAAAAAGGAATTCATACTTAAAATTTTCCCACGTGAATTTGAAACTAACAATAAAAACAGACTAATAAAAATATTTATAAAAACTTTAAATGTTTTTGGAAAAAATGTTATTAAAAACTGAATTTAGAAGTTATTTTGTATTGTAAACATTTATAGTACTTAGGGCAGCGAAAGTAGTTTATTCGAAGTAGAGGAATTCATATAAACGCATTCAATATCTATAGAAAGGATGAAGATCAAATATTTGCATACTGTCTACACGGACAATTGTTATTGAATTCTGTTATACCAAAAAAGGCAGTTTGTGAATAGAATTTCATTTTTTCAAGTGAAAGTGAGTCGTTCTCCCCAAAACTGAAATAGCGATATTTATTTTCGTTTTAACATCTTCAGGGAAAATGACTTCTCTCATCAATCATGCATTGGAGAATGAAAGTAATTTAGTTTTATTCCTCATTGATCATAAATACTTTCTTATTATAAGTCTCATCGCATTTCTTACTTTAGGGATTATTGATCGAAACTTTTATTTGCAGCAATTCTGAAATATTTATATCTTCATACATTAGCATGAACAACGTATGTTTTCTTATACATAGCTCGTAATAATATCTCACTTTCTAAAAAAAACTTATTATTTTCTTATAAAATAAAACAATAATTATATTGTACATTGTTAAGATTTTATACAGGGTGTCCCCGAATGTCGTGTATAGACTTTGGAGGAGAGGTAAAGAACACCGTGAGGAGTCATAATTACACAGGAAAGCGGGGACAGAAAGCGATGGTTGACGCTGACGCAGTATGTGAGTTTGCAAGGTCAGCACATGTGGTTTCCTCACTTCAGACATGGACAGCGTGCGATGAACATGAAACGTTATACGAACACCGAGTTGGCGGATATCCACTTTATCTACGGCCTAACCAACGGCAATGGACGTGTTGTTGTTCGGTTGTATTGGGAAAGATATCCAACGACGCGGCAACCGAATCCTCAAACGTTCACTCGAATGGATAAGAACCTGGTGGAACACGGATATTTCTTAGCAACGATTGACGACATGCCGTTAATTCTGAAATGGACCTGGTGGCACGAATATCCATCGCTGCTGTTACGACCCGTGAAACATGCCCGATGTTTTCAAACATGTTCTTCAGTCCATGTTAAGTCCGTGTCGTGCTTGCATACAAGCAATGGTAGCAGTTTCAAACACCTCCTATGATACTTTAATGTAATCTTAATTTATTACTGTTTTTTGTTATTGTAATAAAGCGTTTTTTACACTACATTTTTTATTGAGGCCTTACTGTCTTTGTGTCTATTTATTTCGTTTGGGTTACGCCTCCGCCTATGATTTCCTATGTAATTATGGCTCCTTAGGATGATCTCTACCCCACCTTCAAGTTTGTATACGGCATTCGGGGACATCCTGTAGAACAAAGAAGTGTTTTTTTCCTTTACCTTTTATGAAAATCATTGGAAGTATTGTTCTTGTAAAATGATGCGTGGTGAGTAAATCAGTTTCAGTCTTCAGGAATCACTGTTGATACCTAAAAAGAATAAAATGAAGCTTACATCAAAACATTTTCAGAGGAATGCTTACATAAAATCTTCATATAACATGCTTTAACATAACATTTTATGTATTTTAAACTAGTATATTTATAATATATTTATAAATATATTCATAGAATAATAATATATTTTAGAGGAAGAATAAATTGGATTTTGGGCATACATAAAAAAATAAATCTTTTTATAAGTTACTGTACTAATTTTTCTTAAATATGTTGACTATTGTTAAATTACAATAAAGTAATGTGGGGGGGGGATTAGTGACCCACCAGCCAATCAGAAAAACAAATAGACCAAACAAATTTTCTCTATATTTGGTCAACATATATTTGTGAGCTTATTCTGTTCTTTTTTGTGTGGAGATCAACAAAAGTAAAAATAAATGCAACTTGTGGCTGTCATTAACTTGCAGACTACAATGAGAATTTCAACAAGCAATTTCATTTTTGATTTTAAAAAAATTCAAGAAAATGTGATATATAGGGTACATTTGTCTCATTAAACTGATTCTAAAATTAAATAGGCTTGTGTGTGTGCAACTATTGATGATAGGAAATTTTCACGGTAAATAAATTGATTAAAACTGCATTTATTTTATTTCACTTATATGTTTTATTTGAAGGGTTAAAATTTATATTTTTTTCTGAGATACGAAGTTAATTAATACATGCAATAATTTTAAAAAGGTACCACTCTCCGGTAATGTCCACTTCCAGAAAGTGGCCCTCGAGCAAAAATAAACAAATGGAATACATGGATATGTTTTTGCAAATAATACACAATGAGTTTAATGCAATAAATAGCGAAATTTGTGAACATTATAGATGTATATGTATGTTAATTATTTATGAATTCCAGGTATTTTCAAGTACATATGAGGAAAAATTTAATAGTGATATAAAACTTTTTATGATAGTTTTATTTAGTTACCATATAACGCAAACTAATCTCGTAATTAATAAACTAATCTCGTACCATATAATAACTTCATCTCGTAATTCATCACTTGTTTTAGTTGCCAATACTTTCAAGTATATTTTTGGAATCATTTTCTTCTAGAATAAAATGAAATTTAACTTTTGATACACATAAGAAAAGCATACTCCTGAAGCTGAATACATTCACAGACAACATTTATATACAACTTTTCTATTTTCCTTACATTTATCATTATATCTCTATTAGGAAAAAATGTAAAACACATGATGTGTCAAATTAAACATAATTTTTTTCTTGTCTTTTCTTTCTAATAGCATGCTCTGTGTAATTATTGATCATTTTCAGTAAAACTTCTTGTAAAAAATAATGTCCTTTTTTTCGTTTTAATTTTTGAAATGCATTAATCCATTAAGAGTAAGTTACTTTTAAGCTTCGATTTTTTTACCGAAGTCAGCAGTGAATAACAAACGAATGGCTTCATTTTATTTCCAGATCTATATCTTTATTGATTTGTATGATGTGTCAAAGAATTGCTTAAATGTAATTTCGCTTTGGAATATTCAACAATTTTTCGGACCTTATGTAAATTATATCAACAGGTTATATATATAAATTTTGTAGTTTATGTTGGTAATATATGTTGTGTGGTTTATTTATGTTTGATTAGGAACAGCAACTGTATTGATGGGATTTATGACCTGTCACTTTAGATATTATGTCATGTAAGAAAGAACACAACCAACAAAATTTGGTACTCAAAATTTTAGTGGGGAGAACTGGAAATATTCGAATAGCAGATCTAAGTGCTTAGAGGAATGAAATGAAATGAATTGCTACCGGTCCCTTTTTATAACCCCCATCAGTATTGATCAGTATTGTGATTACTTATAATGCTGAAGTATATCATTAACACATAAATACGAAAAGATGTAACATATTAATTATCAATCTAATGTATTACAAATGATACATTTTTTTAAAAAAAAACTGGAATATACTTTTTCACACCCAATACGTTTAGAGGTGTTTTAATGTTGTTTGGAATTTTTCAAAGAATACCAGGAAAAAATTACGCTCGCACACACACACACACACACACATATATATATATATATATATATATACTTATATAAGATTTTCTTTCATCTATATCTAATTTTTATAAGTATATTTTATATGTATATGTATATTATTTATGTATCAAGTTGATTCTCAAATGTTAAAAAATTAACAAACACATCAAAAGACGCCAACCAGATATAAAAATGTATGAAGAATATGTAAAGTAAATTACACTTAAATATAAATCGGGAGATTAGAAAAAATATAAATCGCATACTTAACTGGGATTTATAATGTACATTATTTTAGTCTACTGTAGACACTACTAGACACAAATTAAAACCCATTGAATTTAGGCATTACCATATTAATGTATAGGCAGACTTAAGTGCTAATAAATAAATTATATATTCTTATATATAAATACTTGCATTAAAATTAGCTCATTCTACGAACTGAATGGGTTTTCGTTTCCCCTCATTATTTGAAAAAAAAAATGCAAATAATTTTGCATCGGGCTTTAGATCGTTATAAATAGAGTGATTAAAATGACTGCCTTGATAACTCATTATACTTTTGAAATATGCAGATAAAATACTTAAAAATTTGAGCAATTAAATATAAATTTAGAAAAAAATAACAAAGATATTAAATTATTTATTTTATTTTTATAATTTTATTATAATATTAACATGATTTTAAAATATTGTAATTTATAATTTATAAATATTATTGTAGTTTATTTTGTAATTATTATAATATTGCTATAATTTTATAATGACGCATTCGTGTAATTATTATAAAATTAATATAATTTTTATGGTATAATATTTTATTTTAATATTAATATGCCTTTATATTTTATAATTATCAATTATATATAAATTATATTTTAAATTAAGATATAAAATTATAATAATTAATATCTTATAATATCTAACTGCTTAACATATATATATTTAGTAACTATATTCGTGTGTGAGCAATTATAACAATTATAATGTAATATTATGATATAAATATAATTTTAAAATATTATAATAATTATACTATATATAAACTGTATGTTTAATTATACCTTTAAATTAAGATAAAATTATGAAATTTTACGTTATATTGTTTAATATGAGTGTGTGTGTATTTGCTTGACTAGGACAATGACCTATTTTGTACATCTCAAAGCGCAAAGGAGAATGCACATTACTTTTTCCAAATCATAAAGCGGAATGGATGACTTGCATTCAGTAGGAAATATGAAATAATTTCAAAGCAGTGGTGCTTACTTCAAACTCTGACTCTTCTTTAAGTCATGACTGCAATAAAGCACCGAAATTGTGCCATTAAGGAAAGCACCCTTGAGCTGTATTTTGTTGAGCTCGAGATATTTATCTCAGCCTGTAAACTTTCCATAACTTCGCGCGACAAAATTTAGAAGTTTCCGACCCAAATCCCTATTGCCGTTTAAAGATAAAACTTGCGTGATTTTTTGACAATTTCTTTGCCGCTCGCAGGCATAACTGATATTGACGTAGGCTTATAGTTATTTACATCGAAAGTCCCCTCTTTCTTCAACACCCGGGACTGTGTGGAAAAAGAAAATAATAGAAAAAATATACTCTTCGCTCTATCAATCACTTTTGTCACAACATCAATTTTATACTTCAGCACCGACCTTTTAACCGCAAGAATCAACATTATCAAACGCTGTTTTACTTCTGAACGCTTTTTTTCTTTATTCTTAATGCTGTTTAAAGGATGCGTAATTTTTTTCTTTGGAAATCCTTCTATACAAAAACGTGGATGCGCTTAAGTAGCAATGACTTTTTTCTGTGTGGATCTATTGTGCCTCACTCCCTTAAGATTGTATTTTTTCACACTCTTCTATGAAATTCTCTTTCATTCTTAAGAAAGATGGCATCATTAGAAAAAAAGGTTTATAACCTTAAATATCAGAATGAAAATAGTTTCAAGCTAACAAAAGATACAATAAAGTTATACCATGTATTATGCGCCCTTATCATTACATTCACGTACATTCAGAGCTTTGTTTATCATCGGAAATAATTTTATTTTCAAAACTAGTTTCTTCAATATTTGTAAACATTGAAGTTCTAGGAAATATATTGTTAGCTTACTAGGGTTTAAAAATAACTTCATGATAAATTTCATACAATTCATCTATTCATTTAATTATTTTCTATGCAGTCTTCTTAATAAATATCGGTTGAAATATGTAATAATTTTAATTTAATTAAAACTTTTTCATTGATTTTAAGGCATAAAAAATAGTAATCAAACTTTAGAATACAAAGACACGCAGTTATTTTTTTCTTGCTATTGGGGTGCTTTGATTTACTTCTTGATATTAGCAAGAATGTTTTTATTTAGATTTCTTTTTCATTTACACGTGTTTATAAATAGTTACAATTATCATCCCATTGTAATATTTAGTTATATTTCTTGTCATTTCAGTTCTAAGTATGATTTAATTCTGTTATATCGGCTCTATGCATTTATTTTATCGAATCAATGTTCATTTCAAAATGCTGGTTATGGAAAAAAATAAACTGTGAAGTAAACTGCATTATGAATTTTAGTATATAACAGCGTTCATGGACGCATCTGGAAGATTTATTTTGATTTGCACTATTATCTAGAGAGGAATATCATGCACCACTGTTGAAACATTTAATGCGAATTAAACTTGAAATGTAGAAAATTTATTTAAGTGTACTCTTTATTTTTACGGG
Source organism: Trichonephila clavata (assembly GCA_019973975.1). Taxonomy (NCBI): domain Eukaryota; kingdom Metazoa; phylum Arthropoda; class Arachnida; order Araneae; family Nephilidae; genus Trichonephila; species Trichonephila clavata. The sequence goes on from BMAO01008144.1 coordinate 405,377, forward strand.
TTAGCTGCGCTTTGGCATAATCTTACAATTTTCTATATTTAGTTGCTTACTGGCTCTATTAATTTCAAACTGAAGACTACTCATGTTTTACTTCTCAAACTAAGAATGTTGGGAAACTATTATTTGATGCAAGAGCTGTTTTAGTTTTTAATATGTTTTGTCTGAGTTGCCACGTATTTTATAAGCTTTGAAGTTACTCAAGTAAAGCAAAGTAAGTAAAAATTGAATATAATAGTTAACAATAGATGAGGAGTTTTGGATGCAACTTATATACTATACTAGCTATCATACCCATTAAGATTTAATTATATATTTTAGAGAAAAAATGATTCTCTACATATTTGTGAAGCATTTATTTAAAAAGTTATTGCTTTAAATAAGAAGTATGAAAATACCAGCTGGGGCTATGTGCCAAAGTCAAGAACATCCACTTACTAAACTTTTTGAAAATATACTACATTTATATTCTAGTGAAAAATAGAAATATAAAAGGAATCATTTTTATGCTTAGTCCTGGAACTTTAAGATTCAAATAAACCTAGTTTTACATAAAAAAACAAAATCATAGTCACGTATTTAAAGCTAAGTTGCAATATAAGGAATATTTAAAGCAAATAATAAGGTTAAGTGACACCTGACATTTAGATTCTCATTTCTAAACACCAAACATATGAATATTAAATAGTTACCTGTAACCCCCCAATTATATCTGGATTCCAATTCCTAAATAAGGAAAAATTATATATATATATATTTATACATTATTTTCTCCTTTCGTATCTTAAATATTATGCATTTATTTCTGATTTAATAATTATCTGAAGTCTCTCTTGAATATTACTAAATTTAAAATAGTCCACTTAAGCAAAACTTTCAAAACATATTTACAACGAGAGATACAATTATGTATGAGTTTAATACATTATTAAATTTTGTCACAATAAAGCTATTTTATCTTCACATACATTGAATTCCTTTGCAACAAGTAATTTAAATTGAAATCATGTTAAAATAACAAATATTATCATAGAGAGATATTAAAACTGGTAGTTATAGCACAATTGAAATACCAATTGTAAAGTTGCCACCTTACCTCATTTGCAATTGAAATTTAAATGAATAAATTCCAGTCTCCCGAATGTAAGAAATTTCATTGAAATAGAGTGTGGACACTGAATTTTATAAATGCAGTTATTTAAGCTGATCACAATTAGTGTCAGTTTTAGTAATAATATTATTCTAAAAGTTATATTCTTTATGTATAGTGTGGAGTATGAAAAAAATACTAATACCTGCCCTAATTATTAGTTATATAGCGATTAATTGAGTATTTCTACAAAAGAAATAAAACACATTATTCAAAAATATTTATGTTGTTATTTATAAATTTGTTTAACAAGTGTATGCGATGTACTCAGTTAAAAATAAAATAATGAAAATAGAAAATAGAAAAACACACGCACACATACTGTAACTTTGCTACAAGTGAATTTTTTTTTCCTATGAACAAAAATCATAGTTTAAAAATATTTTGCTAACAACATCTTTGTAAAATTAAAGTATCGAAAATTATTCAATTCCTTTGGGTGGTTTCTCTGCTTTGAGATTATTAGCTTAGTAATTCTAGAACTCAACGGGGAATAAAATTTACCTTTCTACCCAAATTATTAAAATTTTCACACAACCCTTAGGGAAATCTTTATTCTTCCTATGCGGATCAATTCTCTTCCAGAATTAAGGATCAAAAAGAACTCAAAGTTTGTACCCATTTTAATCTTACATCTTTTAAACAAGAAATCATGGTCTCAGGTATATAAACTTAAAGCTACATGTACATGTCAGTTGTTAAACTTGTCTTTAAAAATAATTGCATCCGCTGTTAAAAGCAAAATATTTATTTCATCAAATTTTAATAAGCCTACCTAATTATGATTTCAAGTAATATATTAATTACTTAAAATTTCATTCATCGAGTAATTACGAATGGAATATTAAAAGCTTTAGTAACTTATTACTAATATTGGATGAATGTACTGTATTTCTCAGCGGAAAATTTCTTTGTTCGTCTATCTTCAGCAGAAATTTAGAATTGTGAGAGTGTGTGAAGCAATTTTTAATGTTCAATTGTGTAAACTATTTATCTACAATCAGACATATTCGTCTCAGTAAGACTTTCGGTTGAAACTAACTTTGTGCGGATATTGCTCAAGTTTCATTGAAATATTCGTAAAAATATGCAAATTTGGGTTTAAGTGAAATTGCCTAGATAAAGTTTGGGAAAGAACATTTCCCAAACAATTACACTTGGAAACATTCAAAGTTGCAGCTTCTCATTCTGTTGAGCGAATTGAAAGTCATTTCTCACAGCATTGAACAAGCATCGCTTTAGCTTTGTGGGTCAAATCTCATACCTATTCTGTTTTTCAATAAAAAAATTTGCTACCAACCGATTAATCTGCATTTGAGGCTTCATATGAGCATGTTGACTGGAAGTTTATTAGGAAAAATTATTAAGCAAACGATGGAGTCGGAAATTTCCATTTATGTGAATGTAAGATGAATGCTGCAGACTGTATACGTGTTCTTGAAGTAAATCTATATCTATCAGTGTAGAAACTGATTTGCACGAAGCGATATATTTTAAAACAAGATAAAAATTGAGGCATCATACAGTTAAGTTATTAACAATCTGTTTGCGTAACAAACATGGGCCTGATTTGCGCTGGCCAACAGCAAGCACAACCCTTCCCATAATGAATACTTGGAAAATTCTTAATAAGAAGATGAATGAGTGTTGCTTCTGTCTGATCAGGGGTGAGCATTAAGTCGACCGGAGGACAACCAAGACATTTGAGGAGGGGTAGGGGTCCCATCGGCTCACATACGTTCTCTTCTTTCTGCATTGAATTCGTCCACGGTCTAGTAGTAGCTCATAGTTGTTCAAGTATACAATTTGACAATTTTATGTTACTTGTGTTTTTATAGTACACATAGTAATCTAACATATTTTAAAAGACGAGTACAATGTTGAAAACAAGTGTTAAGAAAGAAAAATATAAAATTTGAATACATAATGGCCATACCTACGCCATTAGGTGGACCGCAACACCTTAAATACATTAGAAGTAGCCCGTAATTTGGAAAATTTTGCCTACTCCTGTGTTAGATTATCTGACTGAGAGTAAGAAACAAACACACAATATTCTAGAACTCATTGAGCTAATTAGTTTCTTCCATGCTAAAAATTATGATTGCATTATATGGCGTAAATGTGAAGTAACTTCTTGAAATCAAATTGAACGAACATTTTTGATTCTTATTATGCGAGGAAAACTTGTATCATTTATCACAGTTAAATAATATTATTTAACAAGTAATTTTTTTTTGAAAAAAGGCCTTTTTTAGCTTAGATATCTTAAAGTTTCCATATTTATTTCCCTTTCATGGGGGAATGAACCCCAACGAAATAAATTAGAATTGTATATAGTTGTGGTGTGAGTATACTGACATAAAAAATCCCGTCAATATAAGATATTTCTCTATGCATTCCTCACATAAGAAATGAGACATTTGAAAAACATATACTTTTTAATTTTTAATTAAATCCTTGAAAAGCTGTGGAATAAAATATTTTAAAGAGTGTCAGTCTTTTGTCTAGAAAATTTGATCTTTTGTAACAAATTTTTAAATATGTCATTAAGATTTAGAAGCAAATTTTTTGAGATCTTTAAACAAAATGTATTCATGGTCATTATCTAGGAAATCAAAGTTAAAATTGTTGCATGAAGTTAAAAAAAAGGAAAGCTTCTAGAATTAAAGTTAATATAAACCACATCACTTAATTTATTAATTATTCTTTTAAGTGCAATCGACTATATAAGAAGATACAAATATGTGCTTGAAATGGCTGCCACTTAACAGTAAAAAGTATTTTAAAAGAAAACAAAAATAAATTTTCTTATATATTTATATATACGTATATAATTCTTAAGAGATAATTTGTATTTTTATTGAAACAATTTTTTTAAATACAGTCGGCAAAGCCAATTAAACAATGATTATAAAGAACAACATTGAAAGATTAAAAAAAACAGACTTTCACCTTTCTTTATAAATTTTAATGGTTTAAGTTTTTGCATACACAAGCATACCTTTTTACCTTTCTTTAAGAAATCCTTTTCAATTAATTATATTTTTAAGCTAGTTCACCTGTATTTTTTTCTGAGAATCATCGAAAAAAAATTAATCAAAATACAACTAAATATGCTGACACTCTTTATTCCTTGTAACTCTTTGCTTCTTTAATGCTTTTAGAGACTTTTAGAAACCATCTTTTATAAATCTCTCATACTCTAAAAATACCGGCTCTACAGTTTTCAAAAGAATACTAAACTAATTATGTAGGATTAAAGGGGAAAATAAGAGATTTCACACTTGATTCGTCACCCACGGTATTACAGGATAAATGTTCTTCAAACTCGTTGGACCAAAAACATTTAATCACTTTCTTTACTGACGGTGAAGGAAAGTACAGGGAATTTATTTCTGTGGGTACTACAAAAGCCGCATGCAGCTTAATGTAAAGCAGAGGAAATATTTTGTTTCTTTCTCGGAAAATTCAGTTTTAGGTCCGTGACATTTACTTTAATTTTTGGGGTTTAAACATAACAATAGCTTTCAAAATTGTAACATTAATAGCTGAATAACTATGGGAACTATTGTATTTTCAGCACGGTTGACTGAAAGTTTGATTTTATTTTAAACGAAGTATTATAAGTAAGAATCATTTTATTCAAGAAGTTATTCTTTAGACTTAAATTATTTTCAAAAGCTGTGAAGTGGTTGGAATAAAAATGAAATACTTTCCAACATAAGAAATATTTCCAGAAGCTGTGTCGATGTGCCTAGTTATTGGTTTTTGTTCAGAGAGTATAATTTACATTTATCCACTTATAAGAAAAATTAATTATAGTGAAAATTCATACATTTTAAAGGAAATTTTATTGCATAAATGGAATTGCCTTTCTTTTTATTTGTAAATTTCAATTTATTTAAAAACTTACGTATTTAATAAATATGTATAATATATATTTTTTTCTCTTTGCATTTCCATTTATGTATTTATTTATTTTTATCATTTATATATCTCGGCATGTAATAATCAAAAACTAATTGACTATTAAATTTTTTATTAAGTGTTATATTCCAATAAAGTTCTGAATTTTGTGATCTTTTTATATTTATGTTTTATTTTATTTTTATATTTGATTAAATATGACAATGTACTTTCTTATATTATATCGACTCTCTCTAATCCAAACCTTTGAAAATGCGAACCTCTCACTAATTCGAAGTATATGCTCAGTGCCTAGAAATGCTGTTGATATTTTGAACTAAAACAATACGCTTTGGAAAACTCAATATTTCGAAGTAAACTCTGGGGCTGACAAGTCTATAACATGCGGTAATTCGAAGTTATCTCATATAACTCTCGATACTTCGAATGCTCACTACCATGTGGAGTCCTGTAGCTAACAGGTAGGAGCTTACATGTTTTGTGTTGTATTGTCTCAGCGTGTCTCCCCTGTAACGTAGAATTTTTGATCATCATCTGCTTGCCATCCTTTTTTTTTTGTTACCCGGTTCATCAGTCAAAAAGTCACTTTTATTACTCCCCTTCTTCAGGTGGACTATAGACCGACCGCACATGTTGTCAGCCATCCATATCTTTTGTTTAGCAAGTGACCTTGCCACACATGTGTTCAGAGACAATGGTTTGCTATTGTGGAGAAGAGATGCGTAGGATTGTGTATTTTGAGTCGGATTGACAAGACGAATTATGACTCATCTGTATGACATACAGCATGTGGAACCAAAAAGAGCATGAGTCAGACTGAACCCTGCCTTGAAGAACCACAGGTGTTGGGGGAATAGAGACCAAAACGATTTTATTTCCGATGAGGAATGGAAGAGATCTGGATGGGGTCGTGACAGAGTACTGTTTGAGAGGTTAAGAAATGATTATTTTCCAATTCTCTTGATAATTTAAAGTTTTTCACTGGTCCCTCCAAGTAGAATTATCGAGAGTCAACTGTATTTAACTGAGTTTCTTGAATAAAAGAAATTGATTTCATTTTAATTTACATTTCTCATTTGTACTTATATATTTTGTTTCTTATAATTTTGTGTAAAAGGTATTTTTTAGTAGTTTTCTTTTATATATTTTTCTAATTATTATATGTGTTATAGTTTTATGCTCAACCGAAATAACGTCATATTAAAACACATTAGTATAATTTTTCTCCCTCTGTATTCCCAACTAACGTAACATTTCGTAAAATTTAAACAATACAGAAAAAAAAATAGCCTACATTAAGGCCATCTTCTGAAATTTAATTGCATGCCATTTTATGTAAAACAATATTACCTTAAGGGATTTTCTTTTTGAACTGAAGTAACTACATGTAATGAAAACAGAAATTTATTTGTTTCTTTTCAAATTTTATATCATAATGTAAAGTATTAGATGTGCTTTGAAGACTGTTTTAAGATTAAATAAAACTATTATATACGAGGGCGTCACATCATGTATTAAGACTCATTTATATTCTCTCATTTTTTAGAAATAGATTGATCATTTTTGAGTTTTTATTAGCTCTTATTATAAAACTTAAACAATATTAGCCCTTATATTTTAAAAATATACACTAAATATGTATGCGCTTGTTAAGATAAAAGTCTTTAAGGCAAACAGCCTCTTTCGCGGAAAATATTTTTAAGAAAAGATTCTTGAATACACCTTTATTTCCTTTTAAATTTAAAATAAGTTTACCCATTTTCAAGAGGGCAGTTTTAGTAGACATGGAAGTTAAAAATTATTAATTTTATCTTTCTTTACTCTGTTGAATTGTAGAAAAAATATTTTATTAATGAATGAGCTTTAAAAAAAATTTATTTTTTGAGAAATTGAAGAATTTTCCTCTTAGTCGGTATTGTTAAGCAAATTGATATTGTATTTTGCTTTCACTTAATAGATAAATTAAATATTTTATAATTCTGAGGGATGCTTTAAGTGCATTGTAAAATCTAGATGGAGTTTTGAAAATACAATATAATAATTTTTAAAATTATATTTATAATTACCAGTAAGTTAAATGATAAAAATATATTGAATGCAATTAGTATAGACAATCCTATTTTTTCAGAGAAATTAAAATAATCTATAAGTATTGCAACAAAGTTTAAATTGATTTTTCTTATATTTCTTGATCAATTATTTTATAATTTACAACAGATTTTCTGGATACTTTTAAACTATTATTCTACTTTACTTTCTTTAGTTCATTTCCCAAGAAAAGGAGTGATACATAGAACAGAATGTCTTTGAAATTTTTAAAAGCATTTATTAAATTATTTAAGCGTATACTTCCTTTAATTTTTGTTTTTTATTTTATAGTTTTATTTTTTGCTTCATTTTTATCTATTTATTTCGTTTACCATTACATTTAGAATGAAAAAAAAAATTAGAAGATTATCACAAAGGGCAGAGAAAAATGTTTGTAGTCACAAATAAAAGTTAAATCATTTTAATTAGTATATTTTGTCTCTGAAAATATTAATCCGATTATTTCATATATGATGTAATATTTTTAAGATATAAAAGGGAAAAAAAACTATTTTCATCATTAAGGGTAAAAATAGTTATTTTTATTTTTAAATATTGAATAAGATTTCGTCTTCTTTTCTGAAAGCAACTCAGAAGAAAAATTATTCTTCTAACACTGAATCTAAAATACGCCCTTTTTAGATATAAAAATATTATAATGTAGAAAGTTAGAATTATATTTTATATTCTTCCGAAAAAGAATGACTGAATATATTTAATGGAAGCAATTTTTATAGCATTGACCGTCGGCGGCATATCGAGGTATATGGTGTTGTAGACGTTAACTTTGGAGGAGGAGATGTAATCATTGTAGGTAGTTATAGTTATGCATACTTTTTCTCTTCTCCATCATATAGCTCTGAGACCGACTAAAGTAAATAATTTCCAAAGAAGATGCACTTCCTGTAACTCATCCATAATTCATAATTCAGCATGATCTCTGCCATTAGATTGCTCAGTTATTAGGCTTCAAACCCAGATCCGGGGGGTAAAACTTTAAATTGAACGTCGAAATGCAAATAAAGTTTCTACGAGTTTAAACCTTGAGTCGCCTAGAAATTTAATAAACTGCGCTTTTATGGTTCTAGGCAAAAATTGCTGGATCCCTATTTATTTCTAAACTCATGGACAGGATGTACGACTAAAGTAAATTACTCGCCAAAATATTTCCCTAATAACCAAAGAAGACTGTAAAAGAGCTATAAAAGAGATTTATGCGTAATCTCAGTGTTTAGCAGAGATGTTGTGTTTTTAACGACTCTCGGCAAAAGCAGCGTTGTTTACCAATTACGTCTGTATCTTCGAATACTGGGCAAGAGAGAACAAATCTACTTTTTCTATGAATGTGTTATATTTTCTAATTCAGCATGGAAAATGAGTTTTACTGCAATGTCTAGATGCTATTCAAATAAAGAAACAACAGAGTGTCTATGAAAGGCAATTTATCTAAATAGAATATTACATATTACTTCAAAATCCGTTACATTCGTTTTGTGGGTTGCCGAAATTCTTCTTACATGAATGATAAAAGATTTGGATCAATAAGTGCTTTGGAATAATGAACACCATTAAATAGTCTGGAAGCTCTTTTTTTATGCAGCATACTTTTATTCTGGCCACGTTAGAAATCATATTTGATGTGACATTTATTGCTTATGGGTCCAATAAGGTTGCTTTCTGAATTGAACATCATAGGTAAGACTATTATTGAAATTTTTTTTATGCAAACGTAGACACAAGCAATAAAACAATTTCTAATAATTCGTTCATAGAACATAATGAAACTTTTACATGAAGCATTTTTTTATGTTACTTCACGGAGAAATTCATCCATAATTCTTTTATAGTAAATAAAATGAATGATTATTTCCCTTTTGTATTTAGTTTACTAATGTTGCAAAATCACATTATATTTTATGCATTTCGCCATGTTAAAAACTTTTACCCCTCAGAAAGAACATTAAGTGGCAAATTCAAAAGGCAGTCATGCTGGTTTTTAAGAGCCTTTTCTTAGATATACTGTCTCTAGCAAAAGCATCCATATAGACTAGCACATTTATTTAACGTCAACAATTATTCGTTTTTTTAAAGGAAGAACTTTCGCGAATTATTTAAATTACTTCGACAGTGGTGAAGTAATTCCATCATCAGGATTAAGAAAATGAAAATAGCTAATGATAACCAGATAGAAAATCTTACAATCTTTCTTTTACTTTGTTTCAATGACACTGAATAAGTTTTGGTTTTTCATGTAAAGGGTGAAAAAAGAAACTTAAGGAAAGTTAAGGATTAATTATAACCAAAATCAAGAAAGTTCTTTTAGTTAAGGACAAAGTAAACCATTTTGTCAATTAAGTTACTCAAAAACTACTTTTACCAGCGATAAAACAAGATAGTAAAAAAACTAAAAATTGTAATATAAGCATACATGGGTGAATGTACTTTTGTAAATGAACAAACATATATGATAAATGACTGGAGGACATATTCAATGCACTCTCACAAATATATATATATATATATATATATTTGACCGAGCGCGCTCATTCAAAATTTCCTCTAATTCCAAGTATCATAACAATTTTAAAATTTACACACACACACACACACACACACACACACACACACACACATATATATATATATATATATATATATGGGTGGGTGGGTGTAAATTTTGAGAGATCGGAATGATATTTTTGTTTCATTATATATTTTTTGGCAATAAATATTTTTATAAAAATATTTATATGGTTCTTATGTTTTCTCGGTAAAATTTAAAATTGTTATTATTGATGTAATGATAATTTTTCCTTTTTTGACTATAGTTTTCTTAATATATATATTAAGAAAACTATAGTCATGATAGAATAGTTTTAGAACCAGAAATAATAGTGCAAATATATAAATATATATATTGTTTAGTTTTTCCTTAAAAAATTATTTTTTTTATTCATCTCTTTGAAGGAAACCTTTCTTTTCATACTTTAATTTGATGTTACTGTCTGGTGCAAAATACACGCATGTTAGTTTTAGGCCTAACTTTCTAACATGGCTCTGTTTTTCCTATTATGTCGAAAATTTCTGCTTGCATGGGAAAAGTGGATTCGTAAAAAAATACTTAATTCTAATTTTTCTGGTCCTAATTCAGCAACAACTTTTGAAATCATAATAGGTCTCCATTTTAGTCCATAGACTCTTTTGGTTTCTTCCATTTTAAAGTCCTAACCCTGTTTCCTGCTATACATGTTTTTATTCAAATCTAGTACAGTATTCATTCCCACCATTTAATTTCTAATTATGTTTCTTAGAATCTGATTTCTATCTTTTAGCTTTGCTGGTTAAATAATTTTGTCTTATTATTTTACTTCATTTTATTATTATTATATATATATATATATATACATTTTTAAAACAAAATGTTAAATCTTTTGTTAATTGTTGTTCAAATTACTTTCTGCATTATAGAATAATATCGTGTTGAATTTCTTACAATATGAAAATATTGCTGATGCATTTTTGAAGTATATTTGGATACGCAACCATTCTATAGATAACATTTCGCTCAAAAATATATTACATGATTCTAGATATATGATTTCCTTAAAAGAAAAACCTATTTTTCCTGTTTTTATTCTCTTACGAATTTCCCAAGTCAAACTTTTTCGCTCGTGTTCAAACTGCTTCAAATTATTTAAGCACAATAAATTCCGAATACAAAAGCTATCACCCAGTTTTCGCCATTCAGCTTTCAGCATGATTCTCTAAAGCAATTTCTCTGGACTTTCTATTTTGTGAATTACTCACAGTGAAACTGACTGAAACTGGAATTTCTGGTGGGGGTCGCTTGAGAAACTCAATCCACGAGACGTCCGGGAAACGTAGCAAACGGAAGATAATGCGACGTTTTTATTAGACGAGAACTTTGCTGACGTAGCTGTATTCCTTGAAAGCTGTCTCAGCTGTCAGTGTCTTGAAATGGTCAAAAAAAAGTAAAAAAAGAATTGATAAGGTCTACTTTCTTAGTTTTATAGGATAATACCTAACAAAACATCATCCGTATAAAATCAAACTTGAATTCAAGATTTAACATTTGGTAAAAAGTATCGATGTCAACTGTCAAAAATTGAATTTATTCGACGTCGAAAAGGAAAAATTAAATGATCAAATGCATTCCATAGCAACTTTCAAACCATATAGAGTAATGGAAAAGATATAGTACAATATTTTTTGTATCATTTTTATATGTTAGTTAAAATTCATAACAAAAAAACCGTTCCATATATTAAGAAAAAATAACTTTATTTTAGTATCCGATATTTTTAAAAATCGTTTGCTTTCAAATTCCATAAATTTCCGATTACAAGCTCATTTTAACTTTGAACATTTAAGCATTTGAAACAACTTTAAAAAAGAATTACACACAATACCCCCAATACAATAAGACTAATACTTCATAAATTTTTTAAGAATTTAAGCTAAAGTATAAAGTTATGAGGACATCAAGGATTGTCATTTTGATATAAATATTCCACTCTTACCAATGAAAGAAAAGTATAATATATAATCTGTGGTTATAATACACCTTACAATTCATTTAGCTGATATTTTTTTGTATAATATAAAATATCTTAATAATCTAGAATCAAAATGTGGCATTGAATTGCATTACAGAAAAAAATGTTGCTGTTACAAAATGATATGTATCCTAAGTCCGGAAATAAAAATGTTTCTGTTTAAAATCATTTCCGGCACTCTTAAAGGGGAAAGTAATACAATTCAATTCAGATAAAGACACTATTTTTTTTGTCCTTGAACATCCTTTTCTCTTTTTCTTGAATGTGTCCTTGATCACATTCTTTTTTCTTAAGGCAGAAAAAAAGGGGATTTAACTTTCTTTGAATTTAATTTGTTATTCGTTTGGCAATGGTAGATTGCTCCAATGCAATTTAGAACCATCAAAATAAGTTTCTGAATGGAAAGACAGTAAACACGGAGAAATCCAATTGAAATGTAAGGCAGCATTTTTACGTTTGATGTAAACAACAAGCTATAAATGGACAAGCTAGAGGGATATTTGCAACCGCGTTCCATACGCAAGTCGTAAAAGCTGGGAAAAGCCATAAAATTACACTTGAGATACGGAACATTAAAAGTGCCATAAACCCCTTCTCTAGCTCGTTTGATCGCGTTTCCTTGTTTGGGAAGTCTTAGCTCTAATTCCAAGAAGATGACCAAGAACTCGTTTTTCAACATTACTTTAGAAATGCATTAAAAATTGTCAACTCAGAGATTCAACGCATTAGTAACACGTGTTTAAAATGAAACAAAAAAAGATTAAGTTACTACGTATGTCATTCGAATTCTATCGTATGAATTCTTAAGCAGTATGAATTGAAAATAAACTGCATATTTCTTGTGTGAGCGTGTTTTTACATCGTAACAGATACATTGAAAGAGTTTACGTTTATGTAATAACTATTTATTAAACTTTCTTTCGAAGGATTTTCTTTATTTTATGATAGTTTTGAACCTTCCAAGACATAGCATGATACTTAATTCTTTTCTTCTACCCGACTAACAAGAAATGCCATTTTAACAACAACTTTATTTCCTCAAAAACTACTAAGTTGACGCATTTTATGGTAAAATGAGGCAATATTGGGTAAGCCATTGAAAATTGACCAATCATCATATTAAAATCAGAGAATAATATGATTAACTAGAGATCTTTTAGTCGGAAAAGTTATATAATCTAAAATTCTTGGATTAGGAAAAAACGCTTTTGTTCTTTGTCAAGTGTCTGTGTTGCTGCGTTTTGTTATGTGTGGCTTTATATAGTAAAATGTTAGCGCTAAAAGGCATCTTAATTCGTCCCACTCATGTTGTACTTAAAAAGCTATTAAGATGCATGGTGATTCTATAATAATAGAGTAAACTGTGAGAGATAAAAGAGATCACTAAGGCAAGCATTTTTGTCCAGGAATATACACATGCATGTAAGTAAAACGTAGACAAACAGAAAGAAATGATAAATGAAAGGGGAAAGTATTTTTTTCTTACAACATATTTATAAAATGTTTCTTTAAAGTGATAATTAGATAAATGTTCATATTTATGACCAATGACAGAAATACAAGCAAAGCAAGTTCAACGTCGATCAAGGGATTGACAAACACTTTCAATGATGCCAGTTATTTCTCGCTCTCGCGCAGCTGCAGTGGATGGTCGAATAATGAATTTTTCCATAGAGTCAAATACAGCTTCATAGATGGAGTCACTTAAACTTCAAGAGCCTCCCCCCTCCAAAAAAAAAATAAGCGAGGATAAATAAATCTGATGATTGGAGGGGACATTAAAATGGTCTAAAATTCGTCTTCAGTAAAGACGCGATATCAGTGATGAGATACGTTAGTAAAAAATATGAGACAGCACTCTCCCAAAAACTTAATGAGGAATGTTGTTGACGCTTAGCTGTTATTCACGCATCAGTGTTGGATTCTGCTATATTCCCACCACTTGTAAAAATCAGCTCTTCTATGAATAACACATGATCTGGAAAGTACTGCTGCTAAGCATTCTACGGCAATTATCAAGGACAGATTAATACATGCATCGAATTACAAAACATTCTTTTCTTGATTGATGTATGAGATCTTAGAGATCTGTGCGAAGTCTTTCTGATTGGGAAGTCAGCTGGCATCAAATTCATTTTTATGGATGATAATGTTCACCCACACGGGGCTGGGTTCTTTGATGCATATCACGAGACTGGAGATACTCAGAAGAAGGAATGGCCTGTCAGATCTACAAATCTGAATCTCATACAGCTTAACTGGGATGTTCTTGGTTAAACAATTGCGGCTCGCTAGACCCTCCAAAAATACTTTCGAAGCTGTAAATGCATTGGTGGCGTTTATTGCCATAGAGCTTATAAATAGAATCGCAAACAGCATACGTGTTCGTTCTTAGATTGGTATTTCTGTCAGAGACGATCATATTAAATTCTTCCCACAAATGTCGTCTTTCTACATCCTTTTTAGTCTTTTGTGTTTTCATAGGCATACATAATAACCGAGTGCCATTGATTTTATATTACCATTTTTAGTAATATTTTTAAGTATTTTCACACCAAATTTCACCAAAATTGACTCAGAAGGTTTTTGAAAAAGAAATCTAGTGTTTTGATTTCGTAAAATTCAGTTTTAAGATACACATATATACACTCATACTATTATAATTCAATGAACATAACTCAATAAATTAACCACTGAAATTTGAAACAATCTAAAATCCTTAACAAATAATTGAATAATTGAATGTTTTAGAAAAAATGGTTGAAATCCGAAATACTTGTGTTTATAAATGCCTAAAGTAATTCATCTCATACTTTTTCTTACAAAAATATTGTCAGATATGTGGGGTACATTTAAAATCGTACAAAAATATTCATGATTTTGAAGAATCGCTAGTAATTACAATACCGTAAAAAAAAAAACAAGAAGAATAATTTTTATTTTTCCCAGAGCGAAACATTCTAACATCTTTCGCTATTTTTAAATACAAAACATCAGTTTTAGTAAATAAAGAATAGAGTGTAGTCAAAACACAACACAGGTGCTAACAGTTGATGCGAAAAACAAAATCGTATTAACGGTCTTAGGTTATGAACAAAACGAATGACACACATAATTTATTTTCTGTTCTGAAGCTTCTTTTCTTAATACCTCACGAACCAACTGAGAAAGCCATATTTATTTTGTCTTGAGGCGTTGCTTTATGACACAAAAAATATGCTGTACCATTAGACATAGTTATAAAAATTTTAATTATTAAATTAAATTCCATGTTGCGCCGCCTGAAACTTCTGGAAGTTATTATTCTGAAAAACTTACGGCACAAAAGACCGAAGCAAAATAGAAACTCATTAAGTATTAGTTTAGCTATGGGGAAACTACAGATGCTGCGAATCTTAAGAAAAAAAAATGTCTTTTATATTTACTTGGGTATTTTATTTTTGTTACCCATCGAAATGTCAAATATTTTTGGTTTCTTTATTTTCAAACGCTGACATTTTTACTTCTGGAGGCTGTAGTTTATTTGTACTTAGCTTCGGAAGCAGTAATCTGCTGAAAAGTAAAGAAGTTAACAATAAGATAGTTTCTTTAAAAATTTTGAATCATATATATGTTTTTTATTATCTTTTATTCCTCCTGAGAATAAAAGTACATGTTTGCTTTTGATTCCAAACAAGAAAAAGATGTAGTCTTAAAGTTAAATATGTTTTTGTGGCAATATTAATGGTTTTGGTTCGATTAATTCAGTTCGTTTATTCTTATTGATAGTTTTAGAGACCGTGTTTAACTTAGCTTTAACGCCATAATTTTTTATTTGCTTTGTAAGTAACGAGGAATAAGTTTATTTCATTAACACAATTTGATTATTCTTTTCTTAAGGGTTTGAGTTCCTTTCCTTATACTACATTTATGTTATTAAATTACTCTATAAGTAGCAGCCTAAGTATCTTTCAAAAGATTTTGCTTTAGTTGTATTAGCTAAGAGAGTGTTTGTATGAAAAAGATTTCTAGTATTTTTTAATTATCTTATTCAAAAACAAATAAATAATAATCAACATATATATTCAGATGCTTAGGGGAAATTTCTCTTATCCATATTTGTAGCCACCCTTGTAGCTATAACTATACTCTTGTAGCTAAGCTATTTGTAGCTATAACTGTTCGTACTAAGCAGTAGAAGCGCCCTCTAGCGATCACCAGTCTTCATGAGAGTGATGAAGCAATGAGGTAGATATGAAAAACTGTCTACATTTTTGGCCCATTATTTTTGTTAATGTTATATGTTGTCTTTGTGTAACCAACTTAAAATAATAAATAACTATTACATTAAGGAGGGACTGTATTGAACCCAACCCCAAATTTACCACCTTTAGTTTGATTTTTAACATCGAAAGCTCTGCATGTTTTATTTTTCAGTTTAAACATTTCATCACTTATATAAGTAAGCGTTTCTTCAGAATTGCAGAAACTTCTGTTTAGTTCGATATATAAGTAATGACATATTTTCCTTCTCTCTCCTTTTTAGCACGCATAAATTTAAGTAATATTTTAGTTATTCCGGTGAGAAAGATACAAAAATGTGATTGATGTAAATGTTGATTACTTTTTCAAATTATTAAGCAATTATTGCACATTATTTTTGATCTTTTCTCTATCATTTCCCCCTAACATCCGAAACTTTCTGTTTAAGGTATCCGACTACTTGCGACAACTTTTTTTTAAAAAAAAAAATGGAGATATGAAGATTTTGTTGTTGTTTTTAGATTTGTTTAGTACATTTTAAGAAAAATAAACTAAAATTAAGAAGAGAAAAATAAATTATTTTTACTAAAATAGGAAAAAATTCTTAAAAATTTACAAAAATAACATAAACGCTGCCCATTCTGTACCAAAAGTTTATGAACAAATTTTCAATTTTTCAATTATGATGTGTTCCTATGTTATTCAATTTTGAAATGACCCTCAGGATAAGAGATATTTTAATTTTTACAAAAACTAGAGCACTTTATTTAAGTTATTATCTGAAATTGCTTAAGAAAACAGTAATTATATTAACATAAGGGACAGTAAATTTTGTAATAAAACAGTTATTGATAAATCTGAAGGTAAAAACTCTTTTACTATAATAGAGAACATACACAAAAAATTCAGTTAAATATTTTCAAAACTTTTTTAGCAATCGCTGTTCTCATTTGAGCATTTTCAAAAGAACATATTTCGAGTAAAACGCGTTTTAAAGAATGACACACCTTGCTTAAAGTAATACCGTCTGCCTTTACTAAAACACTTGAAGTTTTGTTCCAGTGAACGGAAATTAATAAATTTGGTATTTTTATAAAGCCAATAAGATAGCCTTTAAAATAAAATCATTAAGATATTTGTCAATTTTTGACAAAATTCACAATTTTAGGATTTACCTTAAAAAGAAATAAACATGAATTGGTAGCACTATACGATTAATTTCACGATTCTGCTTGAAATAAATTTCATGCTTTTAGAGAAAAGATTGCCTAATTTGTATCAACTTACGATTATGAAATTTAACTATGAATATTTACCTAAGAATGAAAGAAAAGCGAAAAATATTAAAGTTTTTTTCAAAATTTCGACTTGATTAAAGACAGCTGAGAAAACTCAAACATCTTAAAAGAGGCATACGCCAAGAAAATCAAACCTCAAAATTTTTGCCATTTTCCATTTCATACTTCCGAAAGCCATTTCTGTGTGCGTTTATGCTTAAGTTGCATCCGTCTCATCGTTATTCACAGAGAGATACATTTACATATATTTTCCCACGCCGTTTTCCGTCACACGAGAATATAAGGAAAACGGAGAGAAAAAAAAAACCCAACAAACACACGGAAAGAAGAACAGTTATAAAGAGTGAACCGTCTTCATTTTCTTTCGAAAAGTAATATCGAGTTATTTTTTCGGCTTTATCCTCATCTGTCGTAAGGGTAGTGATTTCGAATGTGCAGATCTGCCCCTAACCTGGACCCCACACCATCCTCTTACAACAGATGAAAAAGAAAAATAGTTGTTGGCACCTTGCCAAGTACACACCGTTTTTCAAAGAAATACAAAGCGGCTGAGGTTCTTTTTTACTTATGAATAGCCTTATGATAAATAAAATACTCAATATATATATATATATTTTTTTTCTACTTTGAGGACATTGTATTTTGTTAACATCTTCCTGTTTCTATCGAATCATTGTCCAAGAAACGCTTTATTTCCCGTGTTGTGTCATTTGAGAGTGGTTTGAATAGAGGGATGTCAATCACAGATCGTGTTTCTTTGTACTTTGAATTCTGTTTTCAAGCTTTCATGGTTATTACATCGATTTATCATTTCTTACTTAAGCTAAAAAGTTATCAAGAAACATTAATTACATTTATGACAAACAGTTTATGGGAATATATTGTATTGGTGTGACGCCCAAATTGCTAAATTTGCCAAAAAATACCTACTACGTTCTCAAGTAATAATTTTTAGTGCTATCACACAATACTTAATTTAATATCGTGCTTTCAGCCACTTAGCAGGTAATTTTTTGCCCAAAGTGCTTAAAAAAGAAAGACACAATTTTTATTGCATGCAACTAAGTATAATACTTAACAAAAAATGTGAAAATGGATTACTGTTAGTTTAATTTTCAATTTTAAAGTGTTCATAATATTTTTTATTTTATAATTGTGAAATAAAAAATCCTTAAGTGTTTGCTCTTTATATGTACACTCTGCATACTACGAAGACTGTTTCATATATCTTAAAAGATATTTCCTCTCATGTTTACAAAAAAATCATGTCCATGCCTCTTTTTCAAACGGTAGTGGATTTGTGTGTTTGCATTTACACACACACATAATTTAAAGCATGGTGCAATACAAAGTCCTACATGCAGTTGGGACATAATTATATCGTCTTTTTTTATTATCTTTCCATTTTAATTTCTTCTCAAGCAGCAAACTGTCTTCCCGATCACTTCTTTATCGAAAAATTTCAAAACCTTAATTACTGTTTTCAAAAAAAAAAAAAAAATCTAGCTTTCATCTCAAAGGAAACCCCGGGTGAGATGCATTTCAATATATCATGGGCAAACTGTATCTTTCAAAAACACTAGCTATAATAATCTCACTATAAGAATTAAAAATACGAGCAAATCAAAGATAGAAAAATAAAATAGCAGTACCATTACAGCGTAAGGTTAAAGAGTCGACTTTGTAAATAACATATTTTATTAGGAATATTTATTCGCTTTAAAACATTGATTTCTCATGAAATAAAATCTTAAATGACAAAAATTTTTAATAAAATTAATTTTATAAATAATATTTCATTGGTATTTAACTATTTAAATCCCAGTTTTTCTAAAACTGGGAGAGAGATGGACTGCAAAATCAGATATTTTATATGTATTTAGTTATAAAAGTTATGAAAGAGAGCGATGACCACAATTAGTTTTTTTTTTATCATATTTTGTGAAATTATTTTAAATAAATGAATACTTTTGATCCAATAAATGGTGAGTAATTTTTGGTTGTCTTTAGTTTATTTTTTATTATTTTTCTGTTTATTAAATACAGATGATGTGTATCTATTTCTTTTTTAATAATGTATTTTATAATTTCAACATTTCAAAAAAATTAACAAAAGCATTATTTATTACTTTATGAGTATTTGCAGCTTTAAAAAATGCTATGCTTTTTCAAGTAGTTTAAAAAAGTGGATTTGTTAAAATAATATTGCAACAACTATTTTTTTAAATAGGAAGTATTTTGTAACTTGTGGAGATTTTACAAGTAAGGGTACAAATAAAATAATTTCGTTAAAATTGTTAACAAACAATTTTCAACGTAGAAATTTTGCTTAAAAAAGAGCTGTGAATATGGTAGAATATCATATATTTTATACAAACATAGGCAATTTTGAGCAATAATTCCAACAACTCAAAAACCAATCTTTAATATTAAAAAGCAGTAAAAAATGAAACTAGAAAAAATAAAGCGAAAAGAGCCAGCTAATTGTATCAACATTTTATCCCTAAAAATGGTCTAGTAAAATACCTCTTATATAACATTACTTTAAAAAACTATATAGTTTTGATCATTAAAACTTATTAGCTTTAAGAGCCAAACAGTACATCTTATATAAAGTTTAAACCAAAATTTTTTTTTAAAAAAAGCCTTGTATTCTACAAAGTCTTGGATTTTAAGAAATAAAAAGTTATAAACAATGTTGGCAAAAATGTAACATTATTGCAATAAGTGTCTGTTTAAATTCCTAAAATAATATCGGATGTCATACTCAGTATTCTGTTACATTCACTACGTTGGGATATAAATATTTTAGTGAAAAATTCTAGTTTTAAGAGCCTTTTCTTACTGATTTCTTGGAACTCATTTATCGCGATGATTTGAATCATAATTACTTAGGAAAGTATGTTACTTAAATAGTTTGATTATTTATCTTAAAATAGACAATACACACACACACACACACACACACACACACACATATATATATATATATATATATATATATATATATATATATATCTGTGTGTGTGTAAAACCAGGGATTTGAATGTTGGATTAATGACAATATCAAATGTAGTAATACGTATTAATATGTGATGATAAACGTATTAACAAGCTCACTTAATAAAAAACACTGATTGTTAATCAGAAAGTATGTCAATATTGTGATGAATGTTTAATTATAGTCACTGATGATGAATGATACTTAGGGCACATGAAATTATTTTCATTAAAAATATTAGAAATTAGAACTCGCATCAATGGTGTGTGCACGATTTCAGTGAATTTGTGGGTTAAAATGGCGTCAGGAAATTGTGACTCTCATTGGCTAAATATTTTGCTTTTCTCATCGGGAATCCCTTTCTAAGTTGGGGAGGTGATGATGACCAAACTATATTGATGTGGCGAACAATAGATGACTCGGGCTCCAAATTTTCCGATAAACTGTAATGACTGCAGCTTGTGACTCACCAGTCAATGTAGTCAGTGGAAGCTAGGTTCTGATTAGAATCACGGGCTTCCTGATTCCTAAGGTGAGGGAAAAAATCACCCAACCATACATTTAATGGTCGACCCTGGGAGAGAGCATGAGATCAACTAAACCTCAATAAACCTACTCAGAGAGGGGCTATTCTCGCTCCCTGCGTTTGAACTTCAGTATATTTCCCCGAGAATAAAACACCCTCCCTCTCAAAAATAAATATTACAGCAGTTGGAAAAATAAGTGGAGTGTATTTTTAATTAACTTCGCTGTTTTCAAAGGACAAACACTTTGTTAATATAACACAAAAAATAAGTCATTGAAAAACAAATTTATATTTTTCAGTAAATAAAAACATTAAAATCGAAAGGCAATTTAAATCAATTCTCGTGTAAGAAGTTGTTCATAAGCTGTAATGGATTTCACATTTCATACAAAAATAAAAAGAGGAAGAAAAAATGCTTTAAAGAAATAATTAATTTATTACCTTGAGAAGTAATTACTTTCTTCATTTTTTTATTATTGTTCACTAAATTTCTTTGCTCGATTCATTATCTTGAAAGAAAGTGTGTGCCTCCAAATTTTTAATCAAAAGGTTAGTATTTAAGCTCATTTCATTCCCATGATGTTGATTTCTAAGTATGGTTTGCTTTCTTCTGGGAATTGTCTTGGCGAGAAATGAAATTTTCAACCTCAACTTAAAAAAGGAAATACAAATAAACGGTTTTTAATTGGAGCATAATTATTCATTTGAGAGCAACCACGCATTCTTTTATTACATACAAAAGCATGGAATTTTTTTACTTGTTCAAGATATTTCTCTTCGTTGTTATCTGCAATTTCGGTTAATTTAATAAAATGTCTTTTTCTAAATTTATTATTTCATCAAAACGTTTGCTTCTGCAATTTAAAAGAATACATAAATATATTTAATTAAAAAAAACTTACGTAACAGAAAAAGAAATAATACGAAATAATGGGGGAAGTTTATAAGAATGATTATTAATTTATTTTGAGCTAAGAGAATCTTGAATTTCTAATGAAATTATTTATTTCAATTTCAACACTACTACTTTGAAATGAATTTCTTTGGAATATTTCTGATTGTTTCTTATTTTTATTTAAAAATGTAGAAAAATAGATATGTTGTCCAATACAATAAACAGCAGTTATGTTTTGTTTTATTCATGGATATATGAATATTATAAAGTATGTCTTAAATTGTGTTTAAAAACTGCATAAATTCATAGAAAATATTTCATTAGTACTATAAAAAGAGTTATCATTAATTCCATAGTATTTATATCAGTTTTTATAATTCAATTATTTTAAATTCATAAAAATGTTACAGAAAGTATTAACCCTTACACATAATTATTTTTGACAGATACTTTGTATGAACAAGCGTACCAGAATTTTTATGTTCAGAAAAATATAGTTATAAATTAAAGAAACCCCTATTTCTTGGTAATTAATTGTTATATGCAACTTTAGTTGGTAGTTCGTTTAGTTTATATTTTAAAAGTATTGTAAATATAACACAAATTTTAATGTGCTTCAATAATTTTTTTGAGAATTATTTAAAATTATTCTGGAAGTAAAGTTAATTTTTATGCTGTTAAAATTCAGAAAATGGATTTTCTAGAAGATAAATTTAAAATATTCTTCAAAAAAAAATGTTTTTACATTAATATTGTTACTATTTTCATTGATGAAAACGGCATTTTTACTTGCCGCATTTCCACAGTACACCACTGGAGTATTTGGGACTCCAGCTTTATTCAACTGACAATAGTCCCAGTATTCCATATTACAATTTTGTGTAATATATATTCAAACCAGTGTTAAGGTACTATCTGGGTTCTGTTTCTTTGTAAGTTGCTATAGGATTAACTACTATGACTTTATAATTGGAATAATTAAATACAATGCGGTATTGTAATTCGATCTTATTTTTGAAGACATTTCATTTTGTTCTATTTTTGTTTAATCATTATTTGCCAACGCTCATTCCGAAAATGCGTTTAAAAAAGCCTGCAATATCTATAAATTGCGTGCCTTCTAATAAAAACCAGAATATTTTCAGAATCTTCTTAAATTGATCGTATTTTGCTCTTTTTATGTTTAAACATTACATTACGGAATAACCCCTTAACAATGAACTGAAGACAAAAGCTAAAGTACATATCCCTTAAATTCACGCTTAAAGATAATGTAACCGAAATCTCATTGTCTTCAGCATAAAATGGGGAAAGAGAATTAGAGGCTGAAAATGACTTCAGCATTAATGAAAACTTACCACAAATAGATAAGGCATCATTATTATCTTTCTTGTTCTTGATTTTTAACATAAGGTTTAATTATTCTCAAAGATTTGCAATCTCAAAGCCTTTGAAATCAAGGTACGGCTTTTAGAAGCTGCTGCAACACTTGACATTTACTTTGGAAACATTGTGAAATTGCGTTTGTTTATTAAGATCTAAATAAATTATTTTATGATATATAACTCAGCCAGATGAATAGAAACATCTCTGCAGTAAAAAAGACTATTCATGGTTTTAACAGCGCTTATCGTTGTTTTCGGCTTACAAAAGCTCGGAAACATAAAGGATAATTTATTTGATATCTTGAATGTATTTTAAAGTTTTTTTCTTTCGTAAACGATGTATCATCAATCTCAATTTATTTCTTTTCATGAATGGAGTCTGCAGCACATTTTAAGATCAGAAAGAAAAACTGACCTAAAAGAGGGCTTTTTAACCTTTTCCTTCTTAAACTTATGAATAAGATATATCTAATGTAATTTCTCTCCTCGTGCTAAGAAAGCTTTTATCCTTCTTCCTCAAGGTACGGATGTCCATCCGTGTACTCCGCTGCAGATATTTTGCAGCTTTATTATTACTGATGGATTGCTTCCTGCGGCGACAAACCTCATTCCCTTCGTCATTAAAATTAATCTGCGCGTAATTCCAGATTTTTCGTTTTCTGCCAGAGTGCAGATTAAAACTTAATCACGCAGTATAGGACGAGGATTATCGGGCATTTCATCACACTCTCAAGTTTTATTAGCTGTTTAATTAGATTGACGGACCGAAAAAATTCATGGATTCATTTTATTGGCTTAAAAGTAAGATAAGCAATAAGAACGAACGCTTGGAGGACGTAACGAACCGATTTAATTAAACTATACATTTGGTAATTTTATTGCGTTCGGCTGGGGGTGGGTTCTATGGAGTGATAAATTTTGTCCTTTTGGAGTCCAAATTGAAAAAAAAAAGATATGTGCAATTAGCCTGGAATTAAATTAAATGCGTAATTATGCACTAGGATTCTAAAAAAACATCGTTTTGAGTAAAAATATTATTACTGGCATTGATTTAAAAGAGCCAAAACAAAAAATTTACAATGAACGTAGGCATTGTGGCAACTATTTATTTATTTTATATTATATTATTTTTATAATTAGGAACGATAAGCTTGTAGAACTCGATCAGTTAATTATTTTTAAAGTTGAAATAAAATGTTTTAAGTCTTAGAGGTATTTTTCTTGCTTTTGCTACTATTGTATTAAATTACAAGTTTTAAATACGTACATTTTTTATACAACTTTTAAAAAATTAATACTGTTATTGTAGCTAAATATATTTTTAATGTATATAATGGTATAACTCATCTATTAAAAATCTCTATGACAGTTATTTAAAATAGTGAATATGAAATGTTAAGATAGTAGGTTGTATAAACTTTGTTATAAATATATTTTTGTAATAATTTGTAAATTATATAGACATTCGCTACTGAAATAATGTTAAAATATAAAATTACCGAAAGAATGTATGCGATAAAAGATATACAATTCTAAATCTTTGAATTTTTTAAAACTTTTAAATTCCATGAAACATTGCATTTAATCATTATATATTAAAATGATTTAATATCGATAGAGCTAAAGTAAAGCAACGAAATAAAGTAATGCGGAACAATCAACACAGAGAATAGAGCTTAACAGAAATGCTAGTAATTATGTCCCTTAATATCTTTTAACGACATCAAAGATAAAATAATAAATTTGCTTCCTTTCCTGATTGTTGAGCTTATCCAAGTTACGTAGGCCATATTCAGCAGGGAATAAGACTCAAAATTGCTTTTGATTTAGTGCGTGGATTTTCTAATGAGTAATTGAGAAGGAATGTGTGCACTCTATCACAACTTATTCGAAACTAAATCATTCCATGCGATGTTTCAAGAAGTTAAAGCAAACTTTAGAATTATAAGATTTATTTAGTCTTTTTTTATGTACTTGTCTTTTATGGATTTATTATTTAAAATAATGTACTGTCCAACATACATTTATGTAAAATTACATTTATTGTTTATTTTTTTCTCAAATGCTTATCTAATTCATTTATTACTAAAAAATAAGTTTTTCTTTGAATCGCATTTGATAACAAATTGTAGTTTAAGAAAATTTAAAAAACACGCTTTTATGGTTAATCGAACTAAAACGTAAAAAAAAAATAATTCTTAGCATAAGATTTTTTTCTTTACTGTTTAGTTCGTTAACCATAAAAACGTATATTTTAATTTGTTTCTTAAACTATAATTTATTTTTAACTTTTTAGTTCGATATATGATAAAAACATGTATTATTAATTTTTTAAACTATAATTTATTCATTGATGAATTAATCTTAAATGCGTCATTTCTTAGAATCGGGAATAATCATTGGCATCCTATCAGTGCGTCAATATGGCCTGGTTTGCAAAATGTAGGATTAACTCACTGAAGAAAATCTGGAAGAGGTAAATTTGAAATACTTCATGCAAAAGATGGTGTTAAGTCAATGTCATATTTCTCTAAAAATAACTCAATATTCTCTCTGAAACTTACATTGTTCCAGTGACCTCTGGATCAATTCTCAGCTGCTTTGGTAAAATGACGCAATGAATAATGTTTCATTCCACAGATCCGACAAGAGAATTTAGAAAACGAGACTTCATGTCGGAGTTTAGCAGTTAGAACATAAATATATTTTTTCACGTGCACTTTATTTTTTTTTTTATTTCTATTTTCAGAAAAACTAGAAATTGTTTATAACATGGTAAGCAATTGCTGACGCACATTTTCTCGCTTTTAGGGTTTTAACTTAACTTTTAGTCACGGAATCTGGAAATGGTATATGGAACTAGTCGCCAAATCTGGAAATCGTTATTCCTGATGATCGTAATCAGGATTATGGAACAAAATTATGAAATTATTGTGTTGTCATCGATCCTTGATAAGTGTGCACAATTTCGAATTAAGCAGACCTTTTAAAGTGGATAAAAATCGAGTTCAAAGATTCCATTACATACAAGTGAAGCTTATAAAAGCATGTTAAAAAGCATGGCATTCACAATACTGTACAAATAGTCAAATATTAATTTCAAACTTTTTAATAACATTAGAATATTTATTGTAAAAATCTGCATATATGTATATTATTTAGGGATCTTTCAAAATCTTCACGTAATGTATTACTACGAGTTAATTTAGAGTTAAAAGAAGAGCTGCTATAAGTAATTAAACCATAATGTTCCCAATAAAGGAAGCATTTATGATGTGAATGCTATCCTCTTCATTTGACCGTTGTTCAAAATTACGAGGTATGTCGACGATGGCCTTTGTATAGCTTCGTAATACAGCATTCATAAGCAAACAAATAATAAACAGTTAACTGCTGTCGGATTCCTATTATAAGTCAGAAGCCTTTTTAATTTCAGCATCGTTCGTAAAGTATAAAATTTCTTTTCAAAGACTTTTTAATGTTACTTATAAAAGTATAGTGAAGTAATATAAAATGTTCATGCGCAATGAAAATTTTGACATATGGATGTATATAATTCTATGATGATAAACTAATTCATACAGTTAAGTATTTTATATAAAATAAAGACATTTAGAGGAGACATAATTATATATATATATATCTAAAAAAAAGCAAAATTTTCAACAAACATATCAATGGGGAGGGGGGGGGAATTGGAAATGTATTTCCTATTTAAATGAATGAGGCTTACAAAATATTGCTTAGTGTTATAATTACCACATTGATAACTTTATTTAGTGTTCCAACTGCATTATTAAAACAAAATTGTTAATATATTTATTTCACTATTATAAAATTACAATATTTCATTTACTATTATTTTTAAATATATTAAATTGCAATACATGCGGATAATTTAGTAAAATTTTCATACAAATAATGCACATAAAGCTGGATATCTCAGAAAATAATTTTCTATTTAAGTCCCAGCTGTTTAATGTAACCGCTTTTGAAAACGAATTGAAAAGGTAGCCTGTTTATTATTCACCAAGTAGCCGTCGTCTTTAAAATTGACAGTTAATACAAATTTGATATGAAGTTACACGGTGAAGCACAAACTTAACATTTGCGGCGCATTTCTGGACGGCTCCGTGAAATGAATTATTTGGCGGGGAATATGGAGGGACCGATAATTAAAGAATTACGTGATTATTCGAGATAGGAAGAAATTGTCATGTTAGTTTAAACTGGCTGCTTAAGCATGATAAATTTTCCTACGTGCTCTCTAAAGAGCCACTTATAAAGTTTTATGTTAATGAAATTATCTACAATGGATTTATGAATTTTATTCCAAGGCGCTCAAACTGATTTGATGAATCAGTTATTTTAGAATTAAGTTTCAAGAATGATTAAAGTAGTAATTTGTTTTCTATTCTCTTTTATATCCCCATAATTTAGCTCTTATACAATTAAAATTACTGATATATTCAAGTAATTATATTTTTGTGTAAACTTGAATTTTTAATTATTATCTATATAAGTTTTAGTTGGAATATTATAATAATTAATTTAAATATATAATCATTTATTGTTAAAATGTATTTAAAATTCGATATATTATTATTAGTCGTGATTAATTCTCGTATTTATTCAAATCATTATGTGTAGTTAATTTTCGTTAAGATTATCCATATTAATAAATATTATGATTAATAGGATAGTACCTCTGGCAAAGAAAATAATTCAAATACTATTAATTTAAACTGCTATTCTCAAATAAATTATGTATGGAAAGATGATCAAATTGCAATATTTAATTATTACTTTCACTAAGCATGATATTTTTCTATAATATATATAATTTGAATTTAATCTCATAAACAAGGTGAAATATGAGTTTAGTAATAAGAATGAGCAAATATATCGTTCAAATTAATAAAAAATAAAGAAATATGAAATGAACCCTTTAAAACAAAATAATATGATTACCCAGTATTAACATGAATATTTGTCTTATGAAAATAGAATAACTTAAATCTGGGGTGGGAAAATAATCGCCACTGTGCTACATGCGGCTTGCAAAGAGTTTTTTTGTCCCCCATTTAGATATTCAGAAAATAAAATATAAATAAAATACTATCTATAATTTGATCGATATATATTTATGAGGAAAGTTTTTCTTGCATGAAGATGATTAAGTGTAAAGATAGATACAAATTAGGGATAAATTTGCAGGCTGTAATGAGAATTTCAACAAGCAATTTCATTCTTGATTTCAAAAAGTTGTAGAAGGGTGTCATATATATATACATATATTATAAACCTGCAATCCTGGTTTCTAAAACAAGGAGTTTTCTATAGTACTAATGTGGCTAAGACTTTATACTATCATGACTATAGTTATCTTAAGTTTATAACTATTATGTGTGTATGTTTTTGAATTATATATACATATATATATATATTCAAAATTTCTCTACAAGAGAGAGATGAATTACATGATTAATACTTAAAAGAATATCAATTGCCAGATAACAAGACAACAGAATTTAGAAGGAGATATGAATGATTGAAATAACACAGTAAAATATAAAAGAATGGATGCTTCCGTATTATCAACATTGCTGACTTAGGACAGCTAGTATACATAAAATTTTCTTTAAAAACATCTTTCTGTATAAAAGTGGGGTTGAACATGTTTTTTGGCCAGCCAACCTTCCCCCTTTTTTGTTAATAATACCAAGCAAATAACAATTGGAAATAATGGATAGGAAATCTAAATCCATTATAAGGAAAAGGTAACTTACCCAAAAATTGCATACTGAAATGCAGAGCCCGCGCTAAATCTGAGTACAATAAACAAGTTATTGCCAGATTCTGGACCATAAATACAATTTCAAAACAAAGCAATGGCTGAAAAATAGCACTTAGCAAAAGTATGAAAAGAATAGAAATAATAAAATAAGAAATGTAAAAATAATACCATTATCTTGGACTCTTAATATTGTTTAAAAGTTATAATATATTCTAAAAAAGTAATTTTATCTAAAACTAGAAACTGGGGGTATTTAAAACTATCTAGGAAGAATAATAAATCTATAATATAAACCTATTAAAACTATGGAAATTTAATCCTTACTATTTAGAATTTCATTATTTAAATATCTATTAATAAAATTAATAGGGTAGTTTTGAATTAAACAGTATTTAGTAAAATGTTTATAATTTTTTATTTTTTCTGATTTATTAGAAACTAGAAGTTTATTGCGTAGTGTGTAATTAAGAACAATATTTCTGAATATAGATACATGCACATTACTCTCCCAATGCGGTACTTTTATAATATTGAAATTAAAGTCTTCTCGTTTATCATAAATATTAGTAACTATTTTATAATCATTTAATTTAATTTCTATATCAAGAAAATTTGCTTCGTAACTGTTACTATTTGTCTGTATTAAATTAAGATATTGTGGATAAAAATTAATATTAGGTATAAAGTTGTCTTGCTTGCCAAAAATGATTATATCATCTATATAACGAAAAAAATAAAATTCTAAGTTGTCTGTGAAACTATTTTCAAAATAATGTAAATATAAATTGGCAAGACAGTTGCTAGTTGGGCCACCTTGTGGTAGACCCTTAATCTGTTGATAATAATTACCATTATGATAAACATAATTTTCTTTTAGAACTAACTTAAGTAGAGAACCAAATCTATCATATTTGACATTTTTAAACAAATTATCTTTATGTAATTTTACTAGTGTTTTTATCATATCATCAATATTAATTGAGTTAAAAAGATCTTTAAAATCTAAACTAAATACTGAAAATATTTTTTTATCTTTAATTTGTGCAATAAGTTCTGTACTATTTTTAAGAATGGCTGAAGTTTTTAGATTATTTATTGTATCTTGTAACATTTCATATATATATATATATATATATATACATATATATAGCATACATTTGTCTCATTAAACTAATTCTAAAATTAAACGTGTTTGTTTGTGTAGCTACAGATGATATGAAAGAAGCACATCAAATATATCGAATACAACTGCCACATTTTATTTAATTTATATTAATTAATTTTTATAGTACAATTTATACTTTTTTCTGGACTGTAACGTTAACTAATGAATGCAAATATATTGAAAAGGTGCGGTCCTCCGTATCCTACTATTCCCCAATGAGCCAAAACAATTGCCCACTCCTGGTTTAAATAATAATCTAAAAAGGTAATATATTTTTAAATAATAATAATTAATTAAATTTACATTGCCAAAACTAAATATATATATATTAAAGACAAAATAAACATGTAAATTAAAAACAAAACTACTTATCATTTTCTGCTAAATTGAAATGTATTAAAACAAATCCTTGACAATAAGCTATGGTACTTCAAATAAAAATACTGTCTATTCTATACACTTTCAGTTTCCCCTCATCCTTCACTTCTAGGTTTCCCCCTCGCTATTTACGTTTGAAATATATAACGTTGACAGAAGGCTGTCATCGCCTTTACAGCTTTGAGAATCAAGTGGCACGTGCAACAATCTACAGCCCACGTTGGGCTTTTTGTACCTGGACAAAAGCAAGCACTGGAGCGAACCATTCATTCTAATCAGTCAATATACAAGCAGATCCTTTGCAACGGAAAAGCCGTAACAAGATCAGATGGCTAAAATTTTATTCTCCCATAAATATCCGTGACTCTTCAGAGCTTGTTTCCGCTCCATGCTTCTAATCTTGTTTATCTTTACTCGTTTAAATCACGTGTATCAAGTAACCATCAACCATCCGATAATAAAGTAGCGCAAGGTAGTAATTCTTGAGCCCTGTGCTTGTATGGTAAATGCTGCATTTTGCGTGTGGTATTTTTCGAATATTTGGAAGTTATTAATTATATGCTTCACGATTCACCCTAAGAGGAAGAGTACAACAAACGAAACTGACGTAGGTAGTTGTCCTTTATGAGATTTTGTGTAAATTGATCTAAAAGTTGTTTCAAGGTGTTTTGAAAGAAGTGATTTTTTTATTATGCTTTAATAAAATATGCTATGAAATAAAAATAGAGCAATAAAACTGTGAAAATAATTTTAATGAAAAATACAATAGCTCTCATTTTTCAAAATGTTCTACAATACAATTATAAATAAAAGTCTTTTGAAGAATGTATGTTTCATATAAAGTAATACACAAAGTCCCCTTTCTTAGTTTCAAATATTTATAATGAATTAAAAATAT
This sequence comes from Trichonephila clavata, assembly GCA_019973975.1. Taxonomy (NCBI): domain Eukaryota; kingdom Metazoa; phylum Arthropoda; class Arachnida; order Araneae; family Nephilidae; genus Trichonephila; species Trichonephila clavata. The sequence goes on from BMAO01008144.1 coordinate 436,704, forward strand.
GTTGAGAGCTTACATAAAAAAAATAACTTTAAGAATATTAAATAGGTATTTTTAAAATTTCCAATGTTTTTTTCATGTTCTTTACAATGAATACTGTACAATTTTCATTGTAAAAAACCCCTATATATAATAGGCAATATTTTGTAACTCATTTTGAAATAATTATATCGCAATTTATTCTTGACTACAGTTGATTGAAGCAACCGAATATCTATATTTACATAAAAACTCTTAATTGTTCAGTACCTGTTAAATTGTGTAGAGTCTGTACTTCAGAGTTCTTCAAACTGTGGTGGGGTGAGTTCCCCTTGAGGTTGCATAATAACTTTACAATAGGGGCGCTTGTACATTTAAAAGTCGAAAATAAAAGATTTTTAAAAAATTATAAATTTATTGAATGTATGCAAAATAATATATTCCGACTTAATAAAAGTAATAAATACACATTTACGCTGAAATAATATACTTATAAATGCATCAGTACTACACAATGTATTTTTAATAATTACATTATCAATACTATGTTTAAAGCAAGATTAATAATTACAAGTGACTCCTATGGGCTTGCCATATACAAAATTACATAACTTAATACTTATATTGATAATTTGAGCAGTTTACAATTAAAATCATATTATAGCTTTAGTGTGTCAAATATATCATTATTGAATTCAATACATTGTTATTTTATAGAGGACAGCGCGATGGAAATTATGATTGAAAATTGGATCGCAAGTATTCCAAATTTGAGAAGCATTGTTGTACTTCCTTTTTTGGAAGGATAATGCGAGTTTGCATTTTTTATTTGCAATTATTCATATATATAGTATAATAAATCTCATTCAAATGCATTAAAATATTTTATTTTCATAATTCTGTGTATACTAGTTCTTGAAACATTTAACAGCAATGTACATTCAGTATCTGAATATTTTTTTGAAAAATACACAATAACGCTCAACTTCAATTCAAAATATTAGATGAAACAAAAAGAGCATTACATTGGGTTACATACCACCAGTATGGGGCATGATATATTTAAACATTAATTGCAAGTAAGAACGACAGAAATATAAAGTGTTTACAATAAACTGATTTATAATAAATTTATATAAAAAGTAACTATTCCCAGATGCAATTCCAACATTAGAATGCATGTAAAGTGCTTTGAGTATTGATGATAAATTTTGCATAAATGAAGCTTATGTAAAACTTGTATGCGTAGAAAGAGGATTTTGTGAAGACTTCATTTCAAATCTATGTAATTAGGGACTTAGTGAGCAAATGATTGCCACTCACCCAAGAAGAAATAGCTGCTCTCAAAGAATTGTGAATGAAATTTCAAAGGATATTCTAAAAACAAGACATCAAAAATAATCAATAAAAATGAGATCATATACGAATAACTAGACTAAGATGAGACTGAAAGATTATGTGTATCATGACGAAAGACCATTTAAGGAGCCTACAATTCATTAGCAGAAATTGGCAAGGATAGGGAGTTATTGTCTCAACATCTACAGAGCCAGATTCCATGAAGCGTTTCAATGATATGTGTCTTTTGTAAAGTGACTACTTACTTGCCAATGCAAAAGAGCAAAATTAAGGGGGTGCGAAGGGATTCCGATGGGAAATTTAGAACGGTAATAACGTACTTTTTGGCGAGGAATCAATTAATTGCTTTTCCCACAATCATCAAAGTATACATGTTGGTCGTTACAAGCAAGAAATTTTACAACAAATTTCTTGAACAGGTCAGTGATGTTTAAATTCCCTGCCATGATTTCAGTGCATATGGATACTGAGGGCTTAAGAAAGTCACGTATTGTGACAGAAAAGGTAGCATTTTCAAACTACAAATAAAGGCCCTTTCGCATTTTATGGTTAAATCATCAAATGATCCTTTTGATGATGAATTTACATCTTGCCACAGGTCAAATGTTACCATGCTTGGCTTAAGGAAAATAAAATCAAAATACTTTTTTGTTCTTGGCCCATGTATACAGTTTAAATTCCATGGCAAATATGGGGGGTTTAAGAACGAAACACCTTGAGGATTTAACTTTAAAAGGGCAAAAATGAACTCGAAAAAAGAGTGAAATCTGGTTGGGCTACTACCAGATAAGATGTCTTGAAAACTAGTGTGTGGCATGCCAAATCGTATGCTTGAGGTTTAAAGCCAAGGGAAGTGCCATTAAATATTAAGTGTTCTCAATGATTTTAGTTTGAATGAATTATAATATCTTTTTATTGATTTTTTTAAAATTTTTGAGCCTCTGCGATAGTTATTCTATTTTTTCCGTTTTTAGATACAAACTAAGTTAAAAAAACCTTCTACAATATCATACTAATTTTTTGGTACACACAATATGTAAAATGTGATACTACACTTTAAATTTCTTGAACATTGATTTTTAACGAAGTAAAAGCAAATTGTTCATAATTCTAATGTTTTGAAATAGAGTTGGAAAAAAATTCAAACTCATCTTACAGAATTTCCAATACATTTAGCTTTTGTGTTATCTTCACACAAAAAAAAACTACTTTTTCAGCAATTCCATTCTTTTAAATTTATTTTTTTAAGGAAAATGATGACTTCACTTAAGATATTCAAAAATACTTAGAAAAAGAGTTTTAAAAAAATCGATAAAGAAAAGGAAAAACAAACTAATATTCCAGAAACATAATTAAATGTTGATTGATAAAATAATTACTTCTTTATACAAGAAGATGTTTAAATTGATTTCAATTCCAATTCATACCGATTTTAAGCAATCTCTTTCAATATAAAAAAGAAACGATATTCCAAATAATTTTTTGATTCATTAACAGGCCTACGAGAAGACAAATATTTATTCTAGAGAAATGGAAACGTCAGTATAACAGAAGGCTGCATAGAAAAGCACTCGTGGAGAGCACAGAGAGGAAATTGAATAAAGTATTCTGATTCTAGGAATTCTTCTCCTTGCATTTCCTTTCTTTATACAGGAAATGAGACTCATGATCACGTTCCTGCCAACTAATTAAGGACAACAATGAGCTGAAGGAGGGAAAAAATTCTTCTGCCCAATCATGCTACTATCTTACAAAGTAAAGCAGAAAAGTACCAAGAGTATTTAGTTCGGTGATAGATTCCTTTCTAAGATGTTGCCCACTTACTAATAGGCTAATGCCTAAAAAGGGAATCGAAGTTTATCAGTTATTAAAATAACAATTTTTGTTTACCTAATTTTATCTTAAAAACATTTTTTTAGGTAAGAAAGCGCTAGCTCTTAAATCGAGGTAGGGCAAAACTTGTTATTGAAAATAAATGAGAAAAATATTTGCAATGTAAATAGTATGGTCTTATGTCAAATCTTTATGTAATGGGTGCTTGGTTCTTTTGTCTGTTTTTTATGCTGTTTATGAAAAATTTTGTTTGCTTTTCTTTATTTTTTCCCCTGCATGATTTATCTGGTTTCTCTCAATTAAAATTGTTTTTTCTTAATTATAATAGTAGCCTTTATCCGGCAAGATGCATAATTATCTTCATTGATTGTGGCAAAATATTTTTTTTCAACATAATTCCAAAATGAGTTTTAATTTGAAATACTGTAAATTCATTCATCCTTCCCTCATTATACCTTTTAGTACTGATTAGTAAAAAAAAGTACTGCTATACTGACATCTATTCCTTCGCAGATTTTTTATGCATTCAGTACGTACAGCAATTAGATCATTACAATTTAAAAGACTTTTAGCTTTCAGGATTTTATACTATAATGTAACTATATAATCTTTTCGATACACAGTTTCATATTTATTATAAATAGAAAACACATATTACAAAAATTTGGCTTAGAATATCAAAGCAATTGAGAGCACAGAAAAATAGATAAAAAGTATGTATGAATAGGTTTTTATAATCTAGTAAAGGTTAAATGCACCTGTTTTACAAGTCTATTCCAGAGAACAAAGTTGAAAAGGCAGCTCCATGCATCAGAACTTCTGAGGAATGTTGATCAGGTAAAATGCTGACTTGATATGGTAATTTCTGTTCTTTCGTTGTTTTTCTACTTTTTTTTCTTCAGAATGCATGCCAGTATAAATGTATACGATCAGTGCCTCTGGTATTGAGAAGGGAACTCGCAATTCAAGCGAGCCAGACGGGGCCATTGAAAGGCCCTGCCTTTCCGATATTTTCCGAAAAATACAATACTTTTACATATCAGTTGATGACAAGGAGCCTTTGAAAATCCCCTAGTGACATCTGGTGTAGGAATTATAAACGCACCGTTTGATCAGGCTTTAGTAAACTGCATTAGGGTGCTCCGGCATTAGACTTGGTAATAACTTCAGGAACAAGGCAAATACTGGACGATCGAAAATATCCAGAATTTCCAGCTGTTTGCGAGAAACGGGTCTAACGTGTCCAATGATTCAGGACAAAAGATATTGATCTTCAAAGCCCGCGGTCACCATGGTTTGTGTTTTGCTTTACTCTACTTACGATGGGAGGGATCCTTTTATTTTATTTCCCCCAATTTTTATTTTTATTTTCTTTTCACCGCCTTTCTTCTTCCCTCTTATCCTTCCTACAGTTACTTGGTATTTTCTCTCAATCCAAAATTTACTCTACCTCGTTTTTCGATCTTGTTCGCCAAACCCCCAGCATTTAGAACTGGTCTTTAAAAATAAAAGGACAGCTCAGATTTCTACATTTACTTTTTTTCTTATCTAACGAATCTTATCGATAAAAAGGAATGTCACGAATGGAACAGTTAGTAATGGCAGGTATCATTGAATTGCTGAGAAAAAAGATGACATATATAAGTCAATGAAGCCTTTTTTCTTGGCAGCTATATCCCCACCTTTCACATATTACATCTGCTAAAGATTTCTACTATCCAATTGTTCAAAATATATTAACTTTACGTAATAAACTCTTTTAAATTGTTATTTTTATTAACGTATTCTTCAAAACTTTTTAAGACAACAACTACTTCGTAAGCATATTTTCTTTTTTCATTTAAAACTTTATGAAAATCATGCAACATTTTTAAGCAAACATCCGAGAAATATTGGACACAGTCTACTAATTCCTTTAATTTTCTAAGCAACTCAGAATATTTTAAAATCTAAATGTGTCTTAAGAAAAAAAGATGTGTCTTGGAGGAATAAAAATGTAAAAGATATTAAATGAGTGGAATCTTAAATTAAAAGACATCGTCTTAAAGGATCTCAAAAACAGGAAACAGTGAAGACACTGTGTGTGTATGAACTTGCATATATACAACAAATAAAAATTAAGAGAACACAAGTTTTCCGAGTTAAAAACTTACCATGACAGCAAAGCTTTAGGATCACAGAACGGATATGGAAATCATGTCTCAGTATAAATGTATAGTCGTAGATAGGGGAATTGCAAATTTTATTCATTAATCTTCAGCGAAATACTTAACAAAGATCGTTTATTCTTTGCATAAGCTGAAGATGAAAATGACGGAAGAAGGAATCTGCTTTGTTTGATTCTTTTTGAGGGAAGCTATTCTGTTGTAATTAATTACAGAGGTATTGCAATTCAAAAAGGAGCGTAAATAGGCAACATTGCTTCCAAGCAAAACTCTAGTTGCTATTTTTCATTGCCGATATACCGATAAATATTGATAATATGTGGTATGATCAAGTCGAGTAAAGATAAATGGATAAACTTTAGTCTAGAGTTATGATAAGTTGGACCAAGATGAGTTATTCCTGAGAAAGGATAGATTTTATATCGGCCACGGTTTTGCTTTCCAAACAGAAAATAATGAGAAAAATTGCGTTTTAATTTAGACAATAAATATATGTTTACGATTCATTTACGGATGTTATTCATGCTGATTTTATTTGTGTGTTTAAGTTCATTTTGCAATTTTGTATTCATTTATAATTTGAAAGTTAGAAGTTTTCAACTTTTCAATGGGTTTTGCTTTTTATTCTTCACAATTAATGAAATAAACATTTCCAAAATATTAATTGTTCTAAAATGTCTCACCATGTTTGCTTCCCGAAAAGTTATTTAATTTCAGAATGAATACTCCAAATAATTTAATATTTTATTGAGAGATGTATCACTTTCTTTTCACATATGAAAAGCTTATTGTTAGTAAAACTTTTTTCCCCTGAGATGCTTATCTATATAATGTTTATCTTTTACATCAGTACTTCCCAACTTTTCAATATTTCAGACCCAATTTTCAATCATAATTTTTATCATGCCCTCTTGCAATTAAAATGTAATAATAATAGACTTTGACGCTAAAATTTTAAAAAAATTATTTATAATCCATGCAAATTATCAATAAAAGTTTTAAATTTTGTATATGTTGCTTTTGAATAATAGATATTTTAAGTAAGTTACTTTTACGCAATATGATAAGTATTATGTTACTTTTCCTTTATGATTTTTAAGGTGGAACTAATTATAAAATAATCTGTTATTAAATTAAATATTTATTTCTTCAATCACCCATTTCTAAAGTCTAATCCTACATTTTCAACACCCTACTTTTGTGAAAAAAGATTATTTTCTGTCGGGGCTGTTTTTAAGACAAAATATAAATAGCTAAATATAGAACGGGGGGAGGGAATAGTGTCATATCTAATAATAAACCTTCTTTTAAAAACTTTCTCTCTGCAAAACATGCCCATTGGATTTAATAGTAATCATTAAACTTGTTCTTGATTTAGTATTGATAAATTTACTATCAAATATATTTTTTCAGTAATGATACATCTATATTCATAATTATTATTTTTTATTGCGTCAGAACGTATACACACACACACACACACACACACACACACACACACACACACACACACACACACACACACATATATATATATATATATATATATATATATATATATATATATATATATATATATATATTGTTTTGCTTCCTTTCAGTAAATTAATAATTTTTTAAATATTTTTTTTTATTTTCGACTTTTTGATATGCTTGCCTTATAGGGTTATCATAACCCCTTTGAGGGCCGCGCCCCACAGTTTGAGAATCACTGTTTTATATACAATGTAGGTAAGATTTGAAACAAGAAAACTTCTTAAAATTATTATTGTTCATTAATATCTTGTCTGATACTGCGGTTACCAATGCTTGTGAAGTTTAAAATTGTTCCTCCAGAAAGTATCATAACTATTTTGCTCGGATGTTTAGATATATGAATGAACAAAATCCTTTTTGGAGAAAAATTTATATTCAGATAATAAAGAGGAATAAAATAATTGCAAAATTATAAATAAAAGCTAAGCTAAAACATAAGAATTGATTTAAATAAATTTGATTAAGGAAAGAAATTATTAGTTTCTTTTAATGTTTTGCGCTGTCAAACTTTCATTGCAATTTGAAGCAAACAATAGCATTCACGAATATCTAACTTAAAACCTTCGAGGACAAGAAGAAATAGCTTATTCGGCCCAGATGCTTCTCTCTTTTCTGATACCTCGTAAGATCTACATTAGGAAGATTAAAAAGAAATTACCAGCATTCATTATTTCATCTAAAAAAAGATGCACTAAAACACAACTCTAAAGGAGTTGCTAGAATTGCAAGCAGTTTTTGTGTTTATGTCTAGGATATTCACCAGCTTTTCTACATAAATGTCTTATAAATAAAAATCAGGATGTGTATATTATACGACTTTATGTACCAATATCCTAGATCTCCGTAGTCATTGTGTGTAAGGCAGTCAAGTATAGATTAGCTGGAGGCCGTAAAAAACCGTTTCTGAGTACATTGAATAGTAAAATTGGAGATAACGTTTACTCCTAAGTCGTGTGGCATAATACAAACCCAAAGGTGTCGTATTCTGGCTATCTACATCCTTTATTACACCACAAAGACAATTCACGAGTGTTAGGGTTATCGTAAACTGACGCCGGCTGTAGAATATCTACTGAGAAACGATAGCAACAGAATGCTTTTTATTAGGGACTGATTGAAGCCAAGAGGGAACGTTTTACCTCTTCGGTTAGCAAACAATTTTAACAATAGCTGTTGTAAACAAGTCTTAAAACCTAACCATGATAGATTTTGTATAATAAGTAATTAAATTAAAAATAACTTTAGTATAGAATTGGAATTATTAAAAAAAGGTAAGAAAACAAAATATGCAAAATTAAACTGTTCAGATACAAAACGGTAAAGTAAAATGTAAAGTTTTTTTGAGAAAATGTACGTTATATTAGTTACCGATGAAAGAAGAACAAAGGGAAATGCGATTTATGTTTTCGGTTTTTTTTTATGATTTACACAGTGGAAAGGAAATTTGTTTAAGAGCAGTGTTAATTTGTCTAGTGGTCTTTAAAAGAAAATGGACATTACTGTTAATTAAATACAGTGAATTAAAGTTAATTATATAAGTCTGTATCACATAGTTCTTTTTTACTTAACTTTAGAAGAAACGTAAAGAAAAAAATGTATTTAAACTATCAGTGTAGTTAATTCTTATTATTGCTTTTATGGCAATCATCATTATAAAGGGTAATTATTGTTGCATACCACTAGGAATGAGATAATGACTATAATATTTGATTTTATCTTGGTAAATGTATAACACCTAGATCGAGGCTTTATAAATGCTTTATATTACTGAAAAAAAAAGCAATTTTTGAATTAATAAATATTTTTTTAAAATCAAAACGAAATAAAAAAATATAGAAAAAATTGTTTATGTCTTATCTTTGTTCTCAGTATTGTACTTTAATTATAAAACAAAATTGTTTTATTCAAGGAACATGACAATTCTAACCATCATTTGGTTCATTAAAATTTTCAAGTACTTTATATTTGTTTTCCTGTAAAAAAATAACATTTATTTGTCTCGACTGATAGTTTTTTATAAGTATTTAAAACAAATTTGCGAAACAAAATAAGTGTATTTTTATTTGGAAAAAAATAAATACCTTTAAATTCCTAAAAATTTCATATAATCAACGTTGCAAAATCAGAAATGAGCATAAAAAATGTTTTTGTTAAAAATCTTCCCGGAAATCTGTGGCGCAATTTCAGGTAATACTTTCATCAGAAAATAATCCACGAGTATTACAATTTCAGATGATATTTTTTTTAGCATAAAATGAAGAAAGAATCTTAAAGTATTTAGTAATAATCATTAATGTAGAAACAGTTGTATTGAAATGAAAAAAAAAATATATGAATTTTGAGAGAAGGGTAAAATATGCAACTTAATTAATGCATTGAAGTAGAACCCAAGTTTTCGTTTACTTTCATCATTAAAATGGGAAATACTTATTGGAAATATAATCCATATTCGTTAAAGAATATTTTATACCCGCATAGTTGCTCTAACATCAACATAAAGAAATACTACTGAATTTTCATTAAATGAACCGGAGAAAATAGGGAAAAAATTCAGCAATTTTAAATAATTCCAAATAAAATTTACATTTGTCATTTATTTAAAAATAATATTTTTTTTCCGTTTGAAAAGTGTCATAAAATCAGAAATGGGTTTTACGAAATCTCATCTTATTATAGAACTAGGGATAAAGAAATAAAGCTCATTCACCGTAATAGGATTTCTTTTCTTGACACTCTAAATCCGAAAACCCTATTTAATTATAGTGAACATAGTTGGCGAGACCATTGGGATTCGAGCTCTCTTTTTAGTCCTATTTTCCTACCACAGTTCCTTTGCCCAGACAAAGGATACAAAAAAGTAAACTAAAATAAAACACTCTTTGGGGACTTGCAACGGGTGACAGCTGAGATAACTAATGTGTTCGCGCATGCGTTGAGGGTGGGGGTCAGTACGAATGACCGAGGGGTCGAAAAAGAATCTAAACTGATGCGGGTTCATTCGGAAATCGACTTCATTAGTGTAGTTTTTGTACTTAAGCGCTGTTTTTCATATATTTAGTGTCTCCTGTTTTCGTTTTATTTCTTCTAACTTTTTTAAGATTATTTTAAATGCTTTATTAATTTTTAAGACATGCTTAATGTATTATTGAAAGATAAAATAAAATAATGCTAACTTTAGTCGTTAAGTTTGAAAGGAAATAAAGTTTAATACAAAAAATTAACATGTTTATATAAATTTTTATATATGTATATATATATATATATTCAAAATTTCTCTACAAGAGAGAGATGAATTACATGATTAATACTTAAAAGAATATCAATTGCCAGATAACAAGACAACAGAATTTAGAAGGAGATATGAAAGATTGAAATAACACAGTAAAATATAAAAGAATGGATGCTTCAGTATTATCAACATTGCTGACTTAGTATACATAAAATTTTCTTTAAAAAAATCCTTCTGTATAAAAGTGGGGTTGAACATGTTTTTTGGCCAGCCAACCTTCCCTCTTTTTTGTTAATAATACCAAGCAAATAACAATTGGAAATAATGGATAGGAAATCTAAATCCATTATAAGGAAAAGGTAACTTACCCAAAAATTGCATACTGAAATGCAGAGCCCACGCTAAATCTGAGTACAATAAACAAGTTATTGCCAGATTCTGGACCATAAATACAATTTCAAAACAAAGCAATGGCTGAAACATAGCACTTAGCAAAAGTATGAAAAGAATAGAAATAATAAAATAAGAAATGTAAACATACTACCATTATTTTAGACTCTTAATATGGTTTAAAAGTTATAATATATTCTAAAAAAGTAATTTTATCTAAAACTAGAAACTGGGGGTATTTAAAACTATCTAGGAAGAATAATAAATCTAAATATAAACCTTTTAAAACTATGGAAATTTAATCCTTACTATTTAGAATTTCATTATTTAAATATCTATTAATAAAATTAATAGGGTAGTTTTGAATTAAACAGTATTTAGTAAAATTTTTATAATTTTTTATTTTTTCTGATTTATTAGAAACTAGAAATTTATTGCGTAGTGTGTAATTAAGAACAATATTTCTGAATATAGATACATGCACATTACTCTCCCAATGCGGTACTTTTATAATATTGAAATTAAAGTCTTCTCGTTTATCATAAATATTAGTAACTATTTTATTATCTTTAATTTAATTTCTATATCAAGAAAATTTGCTTCGTAACTTTTACTATTTGTCTGTAATAAATTAAGATATTGTGGATAAAAATTAATATTAGGTATAAAGTTGTCTTGCTTGCCAAAAATGATTATATCGTCTATATAACGAAAAAAATAAAATTCTAAGTTGTCTGTGGAACTATTTTCAAAATAATGTAAATATAAATTGGCAAGACAGTTGCTAGCTGAGCCACCTTGTGGTAGACCCTTAATCTGTTGATAATAATTACCATTATGATAAACATAATTCTCTTTTACAACTAACCTATATATATATATATATATATATATATATATACTAAGACATCAAAATATCAAGAAAGAGTGACCAGAAGGTGAAGAAATTCGGAAAACAGAAAGATACAGCAGTGGATAGCATGTGATATGTTTTTAAATGATAATTTTTTACTCAGAGTTAGAATAACGTCAACTCAGTAGGCCGTTGAACATAAGCAACATGTCTACGTATAGATATAATGAGAGTATACGGATGGTGCCTTGAAAGATAATTCTCAATTCCAGTCAACCACTTGTGACAGTTCGATTTCTGAACACGGTAATGGCAGGGCATGCAAGTGGCCTCCAATCGCATCTTAGATGTGTTCAACTGGCAAAATATCAAAAGAGAATTGTGTGTGTGGCAGATAAGCATCAGTACATCTTTTAGCTCACGATGTCTGATGCATAAAGTGCGCTTCGGGCATTATCACACAATTAAAAGTCATTAAGCCTCCCCGAAGAAAGGAGAGTATTCCCGTCAACAGCACGTAAGTTGCACACATTTGATTCGTCATAGTGCTCTGTATACGAACTGGAAGTAATCTGCTATCATGAGTGATGGCAACTGAAACCAACAACAACAAAAACACTGTGTTACGAAAGGGGTCTGTCTACTGATGTGGCCAGGATGGACTTTTCATCACGCCAGCGACATTCTCGTGCATAGTGACTATCATTGGATAAACAGAAGTAAGATTGTCGTCTAAGAACAGGACCCTTTAGCTTTGTGTCGCAAACGTCGCTCTCTAGCTTGCTATCGGTTAACGGGCTTGTGGAGTCAATGGCAGGCTTGTTAATGGATTAGAGTGCAAACAAACAGACACTAATAAACGGAGAATGTTTCTGGTCAGTATGGGAACTTCAAGTGATTCCTACAAGCAATGCAAAATGGTAACTGGCTGGACCCATCCATGAATTTGCTGGGCCCATTCATGCACGCTGATGTTCCTCTATCTACAACGGTACCTTTCAAACGGTATATTTTCTTGATTCAACTATTTTTGCTACAACTGTAGCATTGCGGACGTACTTAAGTGGGTTTCCACTGACATTTGACATTTGGACCAGCTTGCTCTTCTCAGTTCTGTCACCATGTTCCTTGCGTAATTGTATGTCTGCTGTCTGTCTCTTGTCTTGCCTCCGTTCAGACAAGAAAATAATTTACATTTATTTCCTTGACAAAAATAACGGGCACAAGTAGTACCGTTTTACGGATTCTTTTCTTTATATCCTACTCAACGAGCACTGGAGACTTGCGAATTTCACAGGATATGAATTACTCTATCAGGTACACCTACTATGACATTTGTATAATTATCTGTCAAGCGTAGTGTGTGTATATACATATATACATCGAAAAAGATGAATTTTTATTATCATTTTAAATTTTTATCTTTTTTTTTTTTTTTTTTTAAATCAGCACGATCGATTTTTATTATCATTCGTCAAATGTGTTTTTTCATACAATTTTTAAGTAAAACCTTATTATTAACCCAGAGTTTCTAAAACTGTAGGATTTGTCCCCTAGAGGGGCGTGTTAACCCTATGTGTGTGGGGGGGGGCGTGAGCATATCGAAAAGTCGAAAATAAAATATTTAAAATAGTTATCATTTACTGAAAGAAAGCAAAACAAAATGCATTCAGACATAACAAAAAATGAAATACACATTCACACTGATATCATATACTCATAAATGTATCAGTACTACACAAAGTATTTGATAATTAGTTTATCAATACTAAATTAAAAACAAATTAAGTACTTACTAGTGACTCTCATGGGCTTGTCATATACAAAATTTAACACTTATCTTGATAACTTGTACGGCTTATAATTAAAGTCGTATTGTAGCTTTTTTGCGCGTCAAAGTACATTATTATTGCATTCAATACATTGTTATTATAAGAGACTGGGGGCGATGAAAATAATGACTGAAAATTGGGTCACGAATATTGAATATTTGTGAAGCACTGTATTAATCCTTAAAAGAGTATAAATTTTCTGGAAAATTGCAGAGATATCAAATACATACTTGTGGGATCAGCCTTTTTAAGGCATATTTGATTTGAAATGAAAAAAAAAGAAATCAGATTATGAGAATGAAAGAATTATTTTCAGAAATCAGTATTATGAGAAAACGGAAAGGAAAATGTATTGGGAAAGAAATTGTGGAATATGTTGAGATTTTTTTTGAAAGAAGATAATAAAAATACTCAAATTAAAAGACAAAATCTTTATGAAAATTCAAGTAACTTTTTTTACTTTAAAAAAAAGAACATTTTCTTAAATGTTAAATATGTAAATAAAGTTTTTTGAAATAGTTTCAAGTATCCCTATTTGTAATGTGGAACTTAAAAAACTGTAAATTTATACATTCTATCTGTTGTTTCCATTACCCATTCTATATGTTCATTTATATAATTAATATCTTCTTTTCTAATTTTTCCTGGGTAATTTTTTAAAAAAAGTTGTATGTAATCAAACACTGATAACTGGTACTTAGATTCCAAATTTTCATGCAAAATGTGACGTTCATTGAATTTTTTAAAAAATGAAGCATTAAAAAAATATGTATTCAATGTCGCACTGGTTTAAATGCACCGTGCAAATAACCAGTTAGTATTTTTTGTGATATTTAGATAAATATATTAGTAATAGTATCTGTTTTAAAAGTTAGAGCTATAACACCAAACTTATTAATAAGGAAATTGCAATGATCAAATTGTGATCAATGTTTGCAAATATTGGTTTTTAAACAAAGCAATGAATTTCAAAACTTGTATCGATCACATTTTAATGAAGTTTTAAAAAGCCTGTAGCTTAATAGTATCGATATTGTTAGGTGCTTGTTATCAGAAAAATTGTTTCCGATAATGGAGTATTCCAGTAAAGACCGGAACTTTTCTAAAAGTGTTTCAAAACTGTATTTGTGAAAAGTGAGCTAAATTGATTTGTCAATTGTAGCAAGAGGCGTATTAAGCCGTCTTCTTTGCCTCCGATCCAATATGTGGCTTTCTGCCAAAAACTTAAAACTCATACACAAAAGCATTTTACCCCCATTGGTCTTTAGATTAGTTTTAAACTTTACTTTTCTGCCTTACTGATAATGTGATCACTATGCTATGTAGCATCTTTGGCTTGGTAAAATACGACGTATTATACGTCATCATAAAGTCATTAAGGATCTTTTTGGAGCTGTTTCTAATTGACTTGCTTCTTTATTCAAAGAATAAGATATAGAGTTTATATACTTAAAGGTTACTTATGAATTATGATTTTCTATTATATTAAGTAAGTTTAATATGTCTTTCAAAGCGGAAAAAGTATAATAAAATTATCTTAAACTCTGATACATCTCTAAAATATTCTTTCATTTTATCCTCTTTCATTATTTTCCCCCTTTTTATTCATTTGAATAGTTTAAATTTTATACTAAAGCAATATTTATCATCCTTATCCCTAAGAATTATGGCTATGCAAATAATTTGATAATGAATGTTATAAAACATGAAGTACGTGAATTAGTTTTTAATTTTTAATAAATTTTCTAAATTGCTGATGGTGTTAATAGTATAAATTTGAAATTATGTATAAAAATTGTGTACCATTAAATTACGATAACAGCTTTGCTTCACATGGTATCTAAAAATTTTCCGTTCTTATTTAATTAAAATAACCATAAATATGCTAAAAATATATGATTTTCCAATTTATAATATAATAATGTTCTAATTACTTAAATTAACGAAACGGCAATGCCTTCTAAAATAAACAATGTTATTGGAAACGATTTTATCTCAAAATTGTTAATTATATTTTGAGAAAAAAAGATAATACGAGTTTCTTGTTTAATCAATATTCAGAATTTATTTATACGCAACACAGATGTAATTGCTTCCTTTCATCGAAACAGAGTGTTGCATAATTTTTACATTACCGTTATATAATAATAATAATAATATATATATATATATATATAAATCTTGTGTTAAAGCATGAACAAATAATTAAGAAAAACTTATAAAAATATTTTTTATTGTTTTCGTTGAGGGTACAATTTGACAATATGAGGAAAAGCAAGTGTACTTTACACACAGACATTGTAATTATTTTCATTGAAACCATAGAATTTCACTTTCTTCAACTGGCAAATAAAACATTTGTAACTTACGAGATACATCAGAAAACTAAGCTTTTCTTAATTACATTATTCAAAAACAAGTTTGATCTTATTTAAATACTTTCATATACAGTTCAAACGCGGATAGAGCAAAATGTTTTAAGAACTATTTGATCTAAAACGTACTTAATTTTAATCTCCAAGAATAATTAGTTTTAAGTAATAGTGATATTGTTTTTAATATATATTTCATATAATCAGAGAAAAACAATTTGAAGATAGCAATTTTTTGAATCTATTGAGCATTTAATAAATAAGCAGCATTTCCATTTGTTTGATTTATTCTTTCTTTATTAAAGAAAGAGCAACATAATATTTAAGTTCTTTATATTTCAAGAATAAATCTTCTTACAGATTCTTTAATGTTTGACAAAATTTCTCAAAGCCTTTTTAAATGAAATATCGTTTTGAAGAACGTTCGGCAAATAATGGATTATTTCATGGACAGGATTTTATCTTCCAATCATAAAACCGCTTGTTCTTTCAATCAAAAGCAGTAAAATTGATTTATTGAATACGATCTCTTTCAACATATTCAGTCAACAGACAGTTCCTACAAGACTTTCCGAGCAGATATTGCTGAAAAGATTCATTAAATATCCTTTTTGAATACTTCTTAAATTATTCGAATTTTGAAAATAAATTCGAAAGATATAACGGTTAAAACACGTTGATGATAGAACTTTTTTATGGGATGCTTCTCATAATATGAGAATCTCAGCGATCCTTTGCAACTTTAGTGATCGTAACTTCTGTCTCTAGGAAAGTTTCCAACTTGAAGTTATCCATTAGGTGAAAAAGAAAACGCCTCATTTTGCGATATGATGGCTGGGCATCAAACAACGGACTGGAATGAATCCAAGAAAACTTACGCAACACAGTAGTATGCATTGTGATAGTAGAATATCGTAAGGATGATGGTTTTATAGATATGATAAATTGAAATAAATGGCACGAACATAAACCCACGTCTTTTATTTTTATTAAACGTCAGAAAACTGAATCTTGCATTGTTTTTACATATTAAATGTACTTTAAAATTTTAAAGTTTTTTAAATGTTAACATAATACAAAAATAATTATTTTTATTTTAGAAGGAATTTTTTTCAACAATTAGAATTTAACCATATTACAGAACTGAGTCTAAACTTACAGAATATACAAAGTACTTCATTTGAAATATTTATGAATTTTGAGAAACTATAACCCCAGAACATTTTTTTATGGAAATATACTATATTATTCACTTGGAAAAGCTTTACAAAATGTTTTAAAAATAAACTTATACGAAATATTTTTCATTATTTTGGATTGACCTTTATTTTACGGCAATATTTATTATGAAATAAGTACTTGACTTGCATTGAAAATATTTATCATGTGTAAGTAAGATGAATTTGTGATAAAAATATGACAGCGAAACAATTTTAAGCATATAAATATTGTACTTACATTAAAGAAACGCTTCAAAGTTTTAAATTAGTTTTAAATTAAACTCTTTCAGTACAAATAAAAAAAGCAGAAATTTAGAAACTACAACCACAAAACGTAAATTTAAATATTTTACTGATTTACAGTATCAGCAGGTTCTTTGAAAACTAATCAGGAAAGCAAATTTTAAAAACCTTAAATGCATAGAATTTATAAAATAACAATTGCCCACACATACATGTTAATGAATAAATATATGTGTCAGATAATAATATATATGAATAATATTGCGAGTCAGATTTTTAATGAATTGTCACATCTTTTATAAATGCATCTCAATGAAATTCCTTAGAACTGATCAGGGAGGATTTACATCGAATATTAATGATTGTTTTAAACGTTATTTATTCAGTAGGAAATTTAAAAATATAATTATTTACAATGATTTCTCCTCGGGAGGGACATAGTGTTAATCTCTTGAAAACTGAGAACCGTCTAACCTCCAGTCTACTCAAGATCTCGCATTTTCCAATAGAGTTACTATCTTTCGCATCAGCCAATAGCATTCTTCAAAACCTTAACCCATCTTAGACCTTTTTAAGTCTTGCTCAATAGTGGGACAAATATTCGTTTCTGTATAGATGCGGATGCTTGTTATCAGAGCTCTAAGAGAGTATATTAGATTCTTATCGCAAATATATATATATATATATGTGTGTGTGTGTGTGTGTGTACGGCAATTTAAAATATGGTCATGTAGCATTAGAAGAACATATGCTAGAGTCAAGTATACAAATTTACAATTTTGCTTTGTGTTGCAATTAAAATATCTACCCACCACACCTAAAATATCTGATGTAGGATTCAGTATCAGAAATTATAAAAAAGTGTTAAATTTTTCATTTTGGAATACATATTATTATAATGAAATTGCTTCTCGTAATACAATATTTGAATATATAGAACCCTGAAAATTAATCTTTCAAATTCCTAATGAAACTTTTATAGAGATTAAGAATTTTATAAAATTGAATTGTAATCAAATGCGAGGAAAAATTCAACTGTGTGTAAACCCTGTATAATTCTAAAAAAAAATATTTATTTTAATCACAAATAAGATTTCCATGCAAAAATTGTTACGATATTTGCTGAGAATGAAGTGGAAAATAAGTTCGATGTTATTTTCTCTTTTTTCTTCTAATTTTTATTTTATTTGTTTTTTTTTAAATTTTATTCATTACACCTCCTTGACTTCTACATATTCATAACTCGAAAGTTTACCTGAAACTTTACGCATGCAGTATAAATTAATACACCCATTGGGATATACATTCATGTTTGAGCATTTAACTTACTTTCATATACTATTTTATAATATAAGACATAATTATTCAAATTACCTCAAATCGCAACTTCATTAAATTTATTAATTAAATAAAATCATTTTTAATTCAAGGATTATTGTGAATATGAAATTTGATTACATATACAGTGAAACTTTAAATACTGCAATGTATTGCTTTCTCTCACCATTTTAGAACCAAATTTCATTTTTTTTAAACGGACACAATTGAAAAAGAAATGAGGTGAAAGATGATATTCTTAAATTTTAACAAGAATCAAGCTTCTACAAGAAATGAACGCTAAGAAAATTCTTGCTGTTGGCTATTCTGATTCACGGAAGCACCAACCAATTTCCGATTGTTATTTTTCTGCTCCTTGGACCACCATTCGTAATTGGAAATCTTTTTATTTGTGATATTCCGCAACCATTTCCTTGTAAAGCAATTCGAGACTGTTACAAAAGCGCGAACAAAGCCTGCTAGAGGGCGAAAGCAGTTTTAGAAATTATTGAGCGCCCAGTTTTGAGCAGTACAAATAAGGACGTGCCCCACTTAAAGATAATGGTAGCGATGAGAGAGTTTCCTATTTTGTTGCGGAATCATGAATTTTAGATCCATGAGATCCAAGAGACAGATCAATTGGTTCTCTGTCCCACAGGATGGCTTTCCTCTTTTCTATTCTTTAGTTAGTTGCCTTCTCTGCCTTCCCCCTTTAGGCAACAGTAATTACCATTCTGATAAGTCTTGGCCACTAGAGATTTTAGAAAACTTTGAAGTTGGATTTTCCCGGACTGCATCTAGTTTCTTTTTCAACTTAAAATGAAATGGTTTCCAAACAGGCATTTAATTTCTGCTTGGTGATGCAAAATACCTTTTTTCTCCGAAGTGTGAGCTGGATTGGGTAGGCGTAGGAGCTTAAACGCAAATCTTTACGATTAATGGTGATATCCATTAAGAGGTATTAAACATATTATTTCAAACAATTATTGTACACGATTTTTAAAAAATAAATAAGTATTTGAATTTTTCTTAAAATTTGTATTTTGTACAATATTTATATTATTAAACCTGTACTGCTTCGAAATGCATTTTTATTCCTGTTTTATACAACTCTCATCTATTCTAAATCGTTTGCCACAGGAATCTCTTATGATTTTATAAGATAATTACTTAAAATTTTATGTAATACATGTATACAGTTTGCAAAAAAGTACTAGAAAAGCTTATGAGAAATTATAAATTAAAATACATCTTAAGATGAAAGTAATTTATCGGCCGGCTAGAAATGAATTTTTGTCATACAAAATATGTAGTTTATGTAATTCTCTCTCCAGTAACTCTCAATAGTAAAACTGGTGCCATTTAATCTAAGCTTATAAGAAGCTGAAAGTTCTTGACTGAGAAGTTTTAAGTCCCCTTTGTTGATTTTAATATTTTAAATATCTTTTATCCTTTAAAAGTTTATCTTCGAAAACTATAGATTAATTCGTGAAAGAAGTATAAAATTCCGTTAGAAAGAATTTGCAAATAATAGCCTCTTTTAAATAAAAAAAATGTGTTTTAAAACACTTAAAGCATTACAAATTTTAAATTAATGAGTATTTAAAACACATATTTGTTGATCAACGGTATTATTACTTTTCTCTATTTCGATCAGTTAAAAATTGGAAACTCTTATAAATGAGCATTTTTAAAATAGCTAAAATATTCCTTTGAATCATTTATTTAACTTATTTTCTCAGCTTGTTCTAATAATACAATGGGTGTTATATGAAATTTTAAAGAAAAGTTTGAACGAAATGAAAATTAATTTTAATGTATGCTTCTTTTACTATATTTTTTCACGTTGTAGTTTCGAAACAGTTATGTTTATTCGAAATAAGTAAATCCTTATTTAAGTAACATATTTAGATGGATTTACTGAACAAAATTGCTTAGAATAGATCGCGGAAGCGTATTATTAAAGCTTTCACCAATATAGCAAACAAACATCTCATTAAATATACATTGAAAATAAATTTTATTCTTTCTCTATCAAACATAACATATATTTCTTTACATTTTGCAAAAGTAATATACTTCTTTATTTTGTATATACATCAGATTTAAATTTATATACCTTCAATTCCTTGTGGAAGAAGGCATGGTTTGGGGAAATCAGTGCGTGGTTTACTTTTATAGAAAGACAGGACAAAATGTTCTTCTAAAACGAAATCTGTCTATGAATCTTGGAGAATTTCTGAGTCCTCGGTTTTCTTTAAAAACCGCCCAAA
This sequence comes from Trichonephila clavata, assembly GCA_019973975.1. Lineage (NCBI taxonomy): Eukaryota > Metazoa > Arthropoda > Arachnida > Araneae > Nephilidae > Trichonephila > Trichonephila clavata. Next base: position 457,302 of record BMAO01008144.1, read on the forward strand.
AACTAGACTTGCTACGTGGGATTTGAAAAAGCGGGCGTTTTTTGTCCCTTCTGCGGAATTCTTTGACTAAACAAAAACAAATCTTTCGTGGGAAGGAACAAAGAAAGCATGTTGCCTTTCACAATGGTCCGTTCTATCAACCCTCAAGGCTATGGGGACAGATTCCGGTCAGTGAATGTCTTCACTAAACTTGAACAAAAGGATACAAAATGTCTTATTTTACAATACGTCCCTCGGAGCTGATACTCTGATTGCTTTTGTGGCGTCGTATCAGATGGGACTCAGTGTCTAAAATTGTTTCTAGTATCTCATATATACAAGTTACATGGCCGCTTCAAGTTCGTGCTGCTGTCAGATTCCTAACATTGGACTATTTTCGTAAATTTATTTTCCTAAACAAATCTCCTATTTACTGAGGATTTTTCCAAGGAACAAAATGTGGCGAATGAATATTATTTTAATTTAATTAAGTCAACCAGCAAATATTTGGATTATTTGAATCTCATCTATTGAAATCAAAGAAATATTAATTATCAGTTTCTTTTCTCATACGAGCAATGCTTCAGTAAAAGATACATATTTCAATGTATAATTTATGAAGTACTTGTAAATATTTCTCTCTTACTTAAAAAAAATGTTTGTACTATTATAAAGTCGACCAATTTTGCCAAAACAAAAGATGTTGCCAAATTCTTTTATAATTATTAATATTCTTATCATTGTGCTTCTACAGGTGCGCGTGATAAGTGTTTCATACTATTGACTTATATCGCGGCATTTGACAACATTTTCTGATTTGACGATATTGTTCAGTGGTACAATACCAAAATTTTGAACTTAAGGCCTCTTACTTTTAACTCTCGTAGCCATTACTTTGGTATTATCAACTCTTAAAGGGATTTGTTAGCAATCCTCAAATGATTTGTTTGATACAGAGATACCCATACAACACTTTGAATTTTATTTAAAAAAAACTAATTAATAAATAGGCTACTTAAAACGAGAATTGAACTATTTCAACAAATATAAAAAGGAACAAAATGATGAACAAATCTATATACATGTAAAGTTATTGAGTAAATATTTTCCGAAAAAATATACTATAAAGGTGCAAAAGAATAAGAAAAGAAAACTAATATTAAATCTGATTAGAGTGTTTGAAACTATATAAGGAAACTATAAATATTATTTACCACACCAACAAACTGTTAACATCTTTCGTAAATATTCTCATTTGAAAGTTTTTAGTATGGCTCCCTACATTTATGTGTTTATTTTACTTATATAAAAATAATTTTTTAATACAATTGTAAAATTTTAAAATAAGAGCACATCAGATAGCACATTTATGAATAAATAGAACTAAGTGTGTATTTGCAAACAATAACAGTAATATCGCTTAAGAAATCAGTGAATATTCTTCAATATTCTTCTTAGCATTAAGATAAGGTTGAGTTCCAATGCCATTAGGCTTATCATTCACCTAGTGAAAACACTCAAAAATGTAAAGGGTAGAGAAGAAATATGTATTCCTTAGTAGAAATGCAATCAAATCTAAGAAAACCTTTCTCTTGATGTATTCCAGTTCCTCCCTCCTTGGAATTATTAATTATATCTGTTTTTCGAAGTGGAGTAGAGTTTTTTTTAATCAAGTTTCTTGGAATTTATTTCAAAATACTGTTCTTTATTTATACTAGTCTTCCTCAACTTTTGATTTTGAAGGTAATCATATTCCCACTTCTCCCTGAAAAAACATTTCAGCACCAACATATTCAACTACCGTTCCGCTTCCATTCGATTAATATCAGTATGCAAATTTATGATGCATTCGTTGTGAGTTACTTCAATTGTACAGCAGCTGCAGTTTGACACGGAGTGCTAGATATTGAAAATTAATTTTCAATCCATGATATATGGAAACAGATCTTGAGTAATAATTTATTTAAAAAGTTTCGTATTAATAAGAGAAGAAAAAACTATAAATCTTTTTATACTTGACAACTTTTAATTGTGGAGCCAACAAATATTGTCGAATTTATTATCAGAAGGAAAAAATAAATTACTGTGATTTTTTTTATCGAGTATGATTAATTTTCTGGTAACCAATGAAAACAAAGATGGGCTGAAAACAAATTTGTATGGCTTTTAAAAATATTTCAGATAAAGTTCCTTCATTAATAAAAAATGTGTAGTTCCATTAATTATTATTTATAATATAATGTAGCTGTTTGGTAGAAAAACAACCAAATATTTAAATTGGCTTACTATTAAATGATAAGAAAATGCGATAAAATATTTTAAGAATTCAAATATATGATATATTGCACTTTATATGTAATAAATTTCTCAATTACTATAATTGACTAGAATTTATTTACTAGAAGAATTTTCAAAACCTTATGAATGGGGGTTTTAATCATTTTTTTCATATAATAAATTACCTAAATTCAAAGTTACGAGTCATTAGTTTCGAAACATGCTACTTTGAAAAAAAATCAATATTAATTTGAGGAAATAAACATGAAATTTTTATATCAAAAGGAACAAAAAATAATAATTTTTCCATGCTTGAATATTAATCTATATTTGTACGAGAGAAATATATATTAATTTTTTATCCTAATATATATAAAGAATTATTCCTTAACTAAACTTCTAAAGGTCTGCATTTCATTAATAAACTATAATTTGTGTTATATGAGATTTTTGAACACTACAAAAAAATAAAAATAAAAAACACTTTTTCTGAGAAATTTCTAACATTTTACTGACAATTTTTAAAATTACTTATTAAATTTCTAGTTAACTAAAAATGAGATGTTTTATATGATTATAATATCTTAAAACAAATACCTTCAAAAAATAGCTCTTTCGAGTGAAATTTTAATATTGATGTAATCTCTTCGTATTTTTTGGATAAAATAATTTAACATAAATCAATAATATAGCCTCTATATTTTGACATTATCGATTAAATTTTTTTTAAATAATTGCTGGGAGCTCTTATGCTTACTGTGTTATTGATTCTTACAAGCTTTCCTTTTTGTACATTCTTTTCATATGCTCTTTACCTTTTAACTGCGGGTTAAAGATTACGCGATTCTCTCTCCAAGGCAATCGTTTTTATATAAATGCGCTTATGCGGTGTTTCAGAGGGATAGCGCAAGGCACAAATAAGCAAATATTTTTATGAAGTAAGTAAATTCTTCTGAAACATTGGTAAGGTCATTTTATTGCATTCCAAAACCTTTGATATAGTTTTACCGATAGCAGCACAAAGGTAACAAATGCATTTTGGAAGACGTATATTTACGTCTGGGGCACTAAAGGCACAGGTAGAGCAAAACGGATATATACACGGGTGACTGTTAAAGGTTTAATAAATGCTAATAAAAAGGGATACCTAAACTTTAAGTATTATGAAGGATCTCTCTCTCTCACAATATACTTGTGTATTTTGAATTGATACGTTATATGTTATATCTGAAATGGATTGTTAGTAACGGATTGTAATATATGTTAGCGTTAAAGTGTATAATTTACTTATTTCATAGAATAACTAGGTATATCATGAAAGAACTAAACAAGTCGGTTAAAGTGTATAATAGATAAAAAATTTCATACTTTACCTAGTTAACCTATGAAATAACTTGTTATTCTATGGAATAGCTAATAATAGATCAATAAAGTGAAAAAAACATAATTTCAAATTAATTTTATTAATTAATTGATCAAAAAATCTCTCCAAAAATACATTTTATCCTTATTGTGGATGATTAATTGATAAATAATACGGAAAAGCAGATGAGATATATTTTATTATTTTTCATAATGATTACATTGGCTAAGCAGAAATGGGGAAAATAGAATATGGTTTTGCATTTGTTACTGGCATAATTAACATTTCTACTCCTTGAACTTCAAGAATATTATGATGCTGAAGTAACCAGTAGTCACGTGGTACTTTTTTCTGTGCGCTTTTAGCACTTTTTATTTCTGCAATTAAAGTTAATTTTTCATGAGTAAATGCAGCACTTTTTCCTTTGTCCCACTCTTATTTAATGAGCATTCAAATCTCTCTTGCGTTTTAATTCTTTTTATTTACAGGCTGGTCTCCCATTTCTGCAGAAGTCATTGCGTGGAAACAGGTTTCAAAAATATTTGTTGATGATCCAAAATGTTAAACATTAACTTAAATACATTGCCTAAATTCTACGTTTAAAAGCAATGGAATGAAGGGTACATACACACACGTCATTGAAAAGCAGCAACATGTGGTTCAAAACTGACTAAAATCATCCAGAATCGGTTCAAAGAGCTTGAGTGCTGTATATCATACTTTACGATCAAGTTAGCTTTATTGAATAGAATACCTAGTTAAATCGTAGAATTCTGTAATTTTGCATACTTTAACTGATTTGTCTAGTTATTTCCTGAAATACCTAGTTATTCTATGAAATAACGCATTTCGCAATTTAACGGTAACATATAAACTAAACGTAAATAATATTTTATGTCTGAATTAAACAAAAGAAGTTACGTTTCTTTATATCTTTTGTCTACTTGAATCCTTTTTTCTATGAAAAATATCTCTAATATCATATCTAAAGTGTGGATGGGTACCTAAGAGCAGAAACGAATGGGGTCTGTATGAGTGTTTGCCGAAGATCGAGAAACCAGCCAATATGGCTTCCGGTTATGGAGGAAATATCTGTATCCTCCCCCCCCCCTCTTTCATTTCGAGTAGGAAACTACGATATGGGAGAAAAGACGAACTGTTGAGAACTCAATGCGCCCACATGTATAGGCGGATGCTTAAACAGCGATGTAGAATTGAAATTTAGAGAGTTTTCTTGGAAAAGAGAAGCGGATCTGTAAAAATAGAGTATATGGTGAGCAATATATATATATTAATAAAGTTATTTAAAATGGAGATGGGTGTACCAAAGATGATATTGACTGTTCTTAAAGAGAAGGAATATGAAGCTATAAAGGGAAGGTTCTCTAAAGGCCCGAAGTAATAGAGTTTTAAATTTTTAAAAATCGGTTAAGAATAAACACGATAAAAAATTTGATCTTTTGCTTTAAAATTATTTGTATGTATCACTACAGTGGGCTTAAAAAAGCTAGAATAATCTTTTCACTTCATTCAATGGAATAAAATTCTTGATATATTTATTAATTCAAATGGATACTATCTTTGCTTCAGAGCCCTCTGATTCTATTTAATTTCGTATTCTGGATTATGGGAATATAAAACGTTTGAGTTATTATACGAAACGTCAGTAACATGTTATGGAAAATGTAGTGTATATAAAATAAACAAAAAACTACAAACTAAATAAGAGTTATTATTACAGCAAAAGTCACATAGTTTGTTTTAACTTAATTGTTATCTCATTTAAAATATTGTTGATGAATTTTATCAAACAGTCATTGTAGTGGCTAGAAATATAATTATAATTATTTAGAGTAAGATATGTATTTTATTTATCAATCAATTACAAAATACTTAAAGTTAAATATACTAAATGGATTTAAATGGCTAAAACATGGATATTATTACATAACATAACAATGAGAAATTTGTGCTTATTTTAAAATTTTTCACTCTAACGGAATTCACTTGTATTTTGCAACTCGACAACTGATTTATATAGCTATGATTTGTATTTCAGCCCCATGTTTTGAGAAAGAATATGTGTTAAACATATTATACAGACATCGAGCTTATTCAAACGTCAGCTTGTTCAAAATAATTAGTAACTGTAAATTAACTTTGAATAAATGTAAATAAGCAGTTAAAATTAATTAATCAAAAATTGTTCTTGAACAGGAAATTGTTGAAAATTATTCAAATTTGTGCTACGTTGTATTTTATATGTAAAAAATGGCTTTAGAGAGAGAATTTTGAACAACATTATTTGGTACTGTCTTTTTCTCCACCATCTTGCTGGACATTTTTCTCTAACTTCAGTTATCCTATCATTAAATTAAATTTCAACCGTCACATATTATTATCCTCAATAAAAATTTATATCTAGAATTAGCATATTTTCTAATGTTTGTAAAGAAGAGTTATCTGTTATTTCATATTCATGAAATTGATGCACATTAAATCATAATGTATTAAAAGTTTTTGAAATTTTGATGTACAAATGTTTAATAATAGTGCATGCCGAATTTATCCAGGCAATCTTTATCCAATTTACTTTTATCGGTTTGGGAATTTTTTTCTATAATACACATTACTATATTATCATTGATTATTGTCAAAAATAGGAGAATACCCTTACGGTTTTATGCGCTTTACAATTCCCAATATATTTTTACATTGCAACTGCAAAAGTTACATAGATACAAAAAATTATAATTGTAAACCCTTTAACAGATTTTTTTATTGCTCCACAATTTATTATTTTTAAAGAAAACATAAACACACCACACACACATATTCGATTTCACATAGATAAATAAAATTGATAAACAAAAAATAAAGAAATGCTTCTCAAGTTTTAAGTTTTGGTGAACTCAATGTTAGCAACAATTATTGAAGCAAAGGATGGGGTAATGAAAAAACAGATTCTTGGGGAAAGCATCTTTATTTTTTTCTTTCTTGCCACACTAAAGGTTTGCTTGACCGGATGTCTTCCCTAGTGAGATGGATAACCAAGGTCTCTGGAATCAATAAAGCTTTCATAGCCAGCCGCTCGATTATTGATGACTTCTTTCCCTTTTATCCAGCTTTATTGGTTAAACAATCATAGTAATCCTACTCGTTTTTATATCTAAACTCCTCCATCAGTTTATGTTATGAAATAAAAGAACCAGGGGCTTAATACAAGGCTACCGTTTTAGTGTATAAATACTTGTAAATTTGTGTCATAGAGATGGCTTTAATATTTATACTATTATTTATTAAGAAATCTCATATTAAATAAACAACTCTTCTTAGGAAATTTATCTATCGTTTTATAGAATCCTAATACTGTACAAATATTTAGATATGAAAAAGGGTGATTCCTTTCTGAAAATCTATACCCACATTTCACGACGTCTAGCCTCAACCTTATCAGACTCCAAATCCGGAAGAAAATTTTTTTAAATGCAATAGGAATTCGTAACGAAACTTTTGATTTTCTCGAAGAATAAGCCTGTTCTGCATAGTATTCATTTATCGTGATACAAAGGTCAGAGAAAACAGATGGTGCATTGCATCTAAGTTTAATATAAAATTCAAAGACTGATTCTCTTACTTGTGATTATTAGAATAGAATGATTTGCATGTGTTTTGTGTTATTATTTTTTTAATATCATGCAGAATGTATTCAGCTAAAATAATGCATATAAAACGTTTGATATCCACTACACGTTGATAGGGATTTGAAATAATCTAATACTGAATTTAAAGGAAAACAAGTCAAGAATGCAGAAATACCATTTTACATTTAAATAAAAATAAATAAGTAATACATGAATCTCGATATATACAGTTAAAAATAAAATATAATGTGAATAAGTGTCAGATGAACATAAATTGAAATGAAATTATACATTTTATTTAATTTCACACGCAAAGGCTATAATTTGAGTAAGATTAATCATATTTGTTTTTACATCCTACTAATTGTTTTTCAAAGATCTGTTAATATGAGCAGTATTTTGATTATTTTAAAATATGAAAAGTTAATCAATACAATGTGTTTTTTCTTTAAAGTTTTTTTTATAACAATGTTATATTGTTTAAAATACAGCCTTCATTTATTTGTACAAGTACGTCAAAAAATGAAAATGTGGCATAAATTTTCTTAAATTCTTAGATAAATAAACTTTTTATTGTTTGGTAAATGTTATTTTTTATTTCAAAACCACAAAATCTAGAAGTAATAATTTAATAAACGAAGCATCTTGTTTAAATATATCTTTTATTTGAAAGTTAATATGTTAGAAGAAAAAAATCAAGTTTTTTTTAATTATAACTTAATATAAAGGTAGTTTTTTTATGAAACAATATAGTCACTAATGGCCACGGATCTTGAAATCTTACGCTCAGCAAAAATAATTTTAACTGCTAAAATATTTATCTCCAGTAATAACTAGTTCCCATTTCTTTTTAAGCTTCTACACCATTTCGGATGACCACAGTAGCCAAGGAAGTATGGCATCACATCACAAAAGACCGATCATGTAGAAGAGTTGATGTATATTAAATAAGTTGTGGCTCAAAATCCTCAAATGGCAGTGGTATGCAATTATAAAGAGTAATGTGCCATCTCTTATGTTGTTCTTGACCATGTTTCACAATTACGAGGCTCGTTACCAATATATACCCTGGTGTTTTTAAATGACAGTAATAAAAACAATTGATAAGTCACCATCATTCCATTGGATTTATAATATAACAACCTTTGCATGCAACACGATGATTTGTAAACTAATCAGACAATCGACATGGTTCAGCCAATCAGATGATTAGAAATTTACAAATAAAATCATGTGAAACTTTCCATCTCCTAATAATTTCTACTATTAACAAATAATATGGACAACAATATCGAAAATTGAAATGTTTGCTAATTCAGCTAACATTCTCTTGGATAATGTTACTCAATGTTTTTAAACTATCAATTCTTATTTTTAATATGTTTATTGAAACAACAAATATCCTTAATCGTTTTATAATGTTTATTGAAGAACGATGCATATTGAGTCAAATAATCAAAATTCCCTATATCTAAATTTTTTCCCTCAACAGGTTAAAATGCCTTTTTCCATCAAATTGCTTGTAGAAAGATTCAAAAGTGTGCATGTTCAGTTTTAAATATTTCATTAAACCATGAATAACTTCTATAAATAAATTGATTTGATATAAAACCTATAAAACAATTCAATTAGTTATTCGATTTATTGTTTACATAAAAACGCAATTAATATTGTGATGTTGTGAAGAACAATCAAACATATTTATAAGTCAAACATTTAGAAAATACTGGGCACACTCCCCTAAATTAAAAGAAATAAAGTTTCATCAAAATATTAAGAACACTACGCCTTTTATGCAAATTATATGTACAACGATAATATGCAGCAAATATTTTAGAAAATGATTAATCTGCATACAGAGTCTTAGTAGTTTCCGTTCAACTTAGCAATTAACAGAAGTAAATCGCCTTTATGTTGATAGCGTCTTTCAGCTGTTAATGCTACCCTTTATCTTTTCCACATAATTACTCAGAAAACTATTGTTAACGAGCAAGTTTCTTGTAACTCGAGATACATTCTCGTAAGTCGAATGAAAGCTTATGGACATGGCTATCATGGGGGCATTTCTCAGCTCAATTGCTATCAAGGGAAAAGCTTGCTTTTCTACTTTTACATATGCCCCTAGCTCCCTCTCACTTTGATTGCTGGCTCATTTTGGGGGACATGGGCTATCCGAGATCTTAGAAATTAGAAAAAGTACCTTTTTGTCGTTTGTGGTTTCTGCAAAAAGTATCAAAGCGTACAATTTTTCACAATCCAAGTTCTACAACTCAGAATATTTTAAAACATTTTATTCTAGGATCTATTTATTGTAAGCAGCTTAAATAATTGGGACTTCTAATGATTACTTTTACACCTTTCTAAAAGCGCTGATGTTTATTATTTAACCCTTAAAACTCCGCTAGACGCGCTCCTTAAAAGTTCAACCCGTTGGCGCGTGGCATATCTCAGATGCACCACCTCATACTTACATTTAAATATGATTTAATCCTTTTATTGGTGTGATTTAACATTAATATATTTGGCATAAAATGATAGAAATTACAATATTTAAACAAAAAAGGAACATCAAAAGGTATTGGTTAGTCATCACTGTATCACTGTTATTTACGTTTTGTGATCCTTGTTCGTTTGATTTTTTCTCATTATACACTACAAAGTTTTGTAAATCTTTTCTTAATGTCCTGACAAGAGAGAACAGAAATTCCTCTTCTTTATGATGTTTCTCTTGGTTCTTGGCCTTGAACAAGGCGTTGAAATCAGATATTATTTCAATACTGAGTCGCAATGAACGAGTCATGTAGATCATTTCCAAAATATATATATAGGGAGTTTATTCCAGGTATAAAGAGGATGGAATAAAATGCAGCCATTGGTAAACCGCGTGGCATCTCTCAGATACATGTCAATTCCCAACAGAAAAACTATCTTACAGAAGTTGCAAACTACTCGTTTCGAGTTATTTTAGTATAAAACTGAAAATTACATTTTATATTACAGAAAAAAACAGGAAAATTAACGAAATTTGGAAAGACTTTAAAAATTACGCTGTTGTAAACGCTGCATCTGTCAAATTCAAGAAACTTCTGCAACTCAAAATGTGTAGAAGTCGATGACGTCATTGACACTGAAGCCTAGAGCGAGAGTTGAAAGACAGATAGAAGAATTGGCATGCTCCCGCTCAACGTTTGGACGCATTGCTAAAATTATTTTCACTAGGCATCTGATAGACTCGCGCGCCTAACGGAGGGTTAAATTTAAACCGAAATTTCCAATTTTCAATATACTGAACTACATTTTAAGTATAATATGTTAGTAACAATAATACCTTAGAATCCTTTTAGATACATATTTTCTAACCGAATGTTTTCCCCTTTTACTTGAACTAAAATATATTGATCATTTATGTTTATGTAAATAGTATTTTTAAATATAGTTAGTGTATTTCTGAATGTATATTATTTATCATCTGAAATATAATTATACATTAAAAAAAATCAGCTTTAAATGGAATAGTACGATTCTTAGTCAGAAGTATACTTTAAAGTTTCTAAGTGTACTATTTATTTGTTTATTGAAGTCCATAAATTGAAAATTAAAAGAGTAATATTATATTTACTTTATAGTGAAATTTTGTTATTAATCCTAATATTCGTATTTATTTGTGTTTTTATTTAATAAGAATCAACGATTTTTTTTAAATTTAAAAACATGTCTGGCAATATAAAATCAAGCAAATTTTCAATTTCAATACAAAAAATAAATTTAAATAGCTTCTTAAAGTTATAAAAAAACTTAAAAGCTACATATATTACGAAAAATATTCATGAAAGAAACTGCAGAAGCATTTGTTGTGACAAAAACATTTCCAGTTCAATGTAATGAGAAAAGTCAAAGAGAAGTGAATAATTGAAGAAAAATGTGTGTAATCAGCCAATACTACAAATAAATACATTATAATATTTAACAACGCATTATTTCGCTAAATATTTGCCACGTCTTGCAATCCAATTTTCACAACCTAAACATCAAAAGGTCATATAGTCTGACTTATACCAAAGGAGAAACAGATGCCGTTAATAACAGAAAGTTCGGTTATGTCTAAGTGTGACGATTTGCTTAACGTAGGAACAACTATACAAAGGAACGTCCACTCAGTGATGTTCCATTAAGGCATCACATAATTGGAGGCAGTGGTGGAAGATCAGGCAGCGAAGGCATTCAGCGACAACTAGTAGAGGAATCAAATTGCTGTAGAGAAGAGAAGGTGTGATTCTTCTGGGAATAGAAGAATAGAAAATTGCTCAGGAATGAAATAACGTTTGATCAGAGAAGATAGCACAATAGCTATTGTTCAAGTTGGGAACAAAATCAGAGCATAAAAAATGAAACGTAAACCTTAAAAAGCAAAAATCTAGCTACCTGATGGACGAAGAAAACTGTAAGGAAATTATATTCCTCATTTTACGTTTTCTAACATTGGCAAGAAGGTAAGTGTAATTTTAAATAAGTATATACGAAAATTAATAGAGATGAACATATCGATCTGATACAGATATAGTGTGAAATAAATATAATTTTATTAAATTGAATAAAATTTCTAGCAATATATAAACCTAAGCTGAAAACAAATATATAACCTTACACATTAAAAATAAATCTTAATTCAACATGAGATTTTAGTGAATAATCTAATTACCTTATTTGTTATTTGTAATATTATTTAATCAAAATATAAAGTTTGTATTTTTTAGTTACACAATTGTCTAACGAAGCTTGCATGGAAAGTATATTTCATAAGTATTATAAGTATATTTCATAAGTATATAAGTATTTCATTATTCATAAGTATCAAATAAATTCTCACTGTAAAAACACACGTTTAAGTTATTTTGTTATTAATGATAAATACCAAGTTCATGAAAGCATTTTAATGATTTTAAAAGATGATCGGTAAAGTAATGACTGATGAAAAGATCTAATACTTGAGAACATTTTACATTTATAACGTAAGATAAAAAGAGATTTATTATTATAATTATTATTAAGAAGAATATGCAGTGATTTCTATATAAGAAATAATAGCCGTAGTATATGTAAAGAAAAATAATTATTGATTAATGATAAATTTAGCAGAGAGAATTATAGACAGGTTCATTAATTTACATAAAAATGCATCGACAAGAAAGTTCCAGAACTTACAACTCAAGCGACGAATTTTTGATACTTAATTTATTTGAAAATTTCACTAAATTTGATCCTAATTATGGTAATATAAATAATATATAATTTTCAGATTGATTTTAATACTTTTTTCAAAATGCTATATTGCTTTTAATAATGTTGATTTATACACTCTGTTTAAATTTAATTTAATGATATCTATATTTTTCCTTAAGACAGTAATATTTTTTGATATTAATGACTGGGATGTTATTGAAAAATTCTTCCTAATACGTCACATACCTTAAATGATAAGTAATATTTTATTGCTGAAAGTATATATGGATGCATAGTTATGTATGTTGCAACAAATAACATGGATATTTGACAAAATTTAAATTCCGAGAACTTATGATAGCCAATCATTTATCATTCTAACTACTAAATTCATCATTCTTAATTCCTCATTCTTCCTTGTTAAATTTCATTTTTTCATGTGATTTGCTTTATTTTTTCAAAATAGTAAAAATTCTCATGTTAATATAAATAAGTTTGAAAAAAATGAGTTTTTTTTTACTCATAAAAGGTGAAAGGCAGTGTAATTAATTATGTTTAGAGTTAGCAAAAAAAAAAAAAAAATACAAGTTGATAAAAAATATTGAGGTGAGATAATACAATACAAAAGCAATGAACTAAAAATTGCTTTTCGTGATGTGTACAAATCTAAAAGAATTGAAGGACTTGATAACGATAATTAATATTTGTTGAGGATGAAAAAATCAAGGCGAGGTACATATTTAAATTAACAGGCATTATTATTTTCGTAATATGAAATGGTAATACAACTAAAAAGTAGAAACTATGAAATAAATTTGATAATATTAGCAATAATATGCAAAGAGAATAATATACTTAGTGAAAGCAAAGAGCACTTTAGAAATGTTTTTATAAATTATGCATAAAAATAAAGACGTTTCAGAGTTCTCAACTTGAATAAAAATATGCTTGATGAAAAATGTGAATTACTGAATATATTAAAAACAAATTTAGAATTAAAATTTATATTCTGATAATTATTAGCTTCACTTCAGGTAATTCTGGTGCTTAAGATATTTAATAATAGCAAGCAATGAGTATAAGAATTTAAATACATAATTATCTCTCTTATATCATTTTAAGCATATTTTAATGAATTCATATACAACAAAACCAACACAAATATCTCTTTATTTTTGAGTTTCATCCTTTTGATTACGGAATGTATAAGTGAAACATGAACATAATTTTTGTACTTTACAGTACAAGAAAAAAAGATAAATTACGAATTGATGTAAGAAAAGCATATTGGATAGTATTGTATAAATTTGTATAACAAGCCGATATATTTAATTTAACAATATATATATATATATATATATTTGTAGATATAAATTCTCCGTCGCTTATATTCTCTTTAGTAATAAAATGTAGTTATTTCACTTTTTAGTTATGTTATCAAGTTTTAATACAACTTTAAATAGAAATCCTTCTGCATCTTATGTTGTGTCAATACATTGAATTGTTAATAAGAACCTCTTAAATAATTCTTCACTAATTGTTTTATCTTTAGTTTTCTAAATATATGAATAAAATGGATAAAAAGCATTCTTTTATACACATATATTTCTGTATGTATTTAGATTCTTAAAAGTAGGATATAATTATGTTTCTTATAGATACGATTTTATTAAAAACGTATCTCTGTTCAAATTCTATTCCTTTATTTCATGAAATATTTTTTTTGCTTTAAGTCAATATACCAAATAATATTACGCATAAATATTTCAAAAGTAAATGGATTAAATATAGAGATAAAAATATCAGAGGATAAAATTAAACACCATCAGAAAAAATTGTCTTTTACTTCTTAAGCTATTCATTTGCGCATTTTGAAATCAATTGACTTGAATCAACAGTGAAAGTAGAGATAAACATTCAGCAAAATAAATATTTTTATTTTTCCATATATATTTGATGAAAAAACACACTAAAAGGCTACAGAAATGCTAATAAAAATGCACCTTTTTAGATATAATCCTTTCTTTCTTTCTTTTTTTTATTACCGTTTACAAACACACTTATTTAAATAAAGCATGCTTATTTAACATAAAGCAAATTTTTTCCTGGTACTTAGTAGAGATTTAAAACTTAAAGAGCGTTTTATTTGCTGCATTATCAAAACAAACAATTAGGAAAGTCTTTCTTAGGAATAAAAATGGCATTTTCAGTATTTATTGAATATATTAGTTTATTAGATGAAAAACTCAATATCATTTGTCAAAGTGCATACTAGTTACACGTTTGATATAAATGTAATTCATATATATATATAGAGAGAGAGAGAGAGAGAGAGAGTACAGCTCTTATAATTTATATAAAAGTGAGGTTGTACATGTGTTTTGGCCAGCCAACTATCCTCCTTTCTGTTAATACTACTGAGTAAAAACCTATTGAAAATAATGGATAGAATATCTAAATCAATTACAAGAAAAATGTAACTTACCTAAAAATTGCATTCAAAAATGAATAGCCCGCACTAAATCTCAGTACAATAAACAAGTTATCGCCAGATTCTGGACCCAAATACAAATTAAAAGCAAGGAATAGCTGAATATATATATAGTAATCACTCAGTAAAAGTATGAAAAAAATTGAAATAAAATAATTAAGTAGTATTTATAAATAACTAGGATTATAAATGTATTTAAATATTAAAAAATATATGGTAAAAATAAAACTCAGAGAATAATAAATTTTCTCTAAAATTTGAATATAGAGGTAACTTTATCTATCTAGGAAAAATGATAAATTTATAGTAATAAACTGTTAATATTCTAAGGAGCTTTAGCCCTTGCTATTTAGAATTTCGTTATTTAAATAACTATTAATAATTTTATTTGTGTATTTTTGATTTACGCAATATATATATATATATAGATATATGTTAGTGTGTGTGTGTGTAATTATGTATTACATTGTCATAAATATTATTTAAAGCAATAGCCACCGTAGAATAATAGCTCATACATTTTAATAACTCTTATATATATATATATATATATATATATATGTGGAAAAATGTGGGGAAATGTATATATATATATATATATATATATATATATACTTTTTTAAAGACATTCTTCCACATTTTTCTTGGTTTTCACTTAATCTGTTAAATAATTTCAAATCAAGATATAATCCCAAAGCTAGTAATTTTTCAGCAGGTCTAACGAAAATTATTTAAAAATAAGTACTTTAGGGTGGACGAACTTCCAAGTATTCCAATCTGAACTCTTAATTTTAGAAAAAAGAGTATTATTAGACCTCAAGATATTTGCCGTGAAATATTAAACTTATTAGTATAGCAATTTCATGAAATTGTTACCAACAGTTTCTTTTATACTCATATACTTTAAATTTGATGAAGTTTACTATTAACAGGGTTAATAAATATGTAATAAAACCCACTTTTTTATATTAAATTTCACCTGGCACTTTTATTTTACACGAAACAATTTATGACGACTGGAAATATTATTGAAAATCTGTAATTAATCCTTTTTTTGCAATTTCTCTGTTGACTTTTTATATTTAAAAAAGTATTATTTATTTACATTAATACCTATAATATTTAATGTTTGAAAACATTGTTTTAATTGACGTTTCAAAATTTTAACTCAGAATCATTAAAGTCAAATATGAAACACAAAAAGGAGGCAACTTTACTTTTTTCATTTGAAATAAATAAATTACACTAACAAATTTAATGGCCACAGAATTCATTGAGGTTTTCAGTATTTGTACAATTTTTCCATAAACATGTGAAACAGCAACAAAGCTATACATAAATACAGACGTTATACACTGTAATGAAAAATTCTTTAACACATTTTTTTGTACAAAATTATACAAGTTTGAAACACTTACACACGCAATTACAATTTATTTCATAACATTTTTAATTTAAGGGGATTATTTATATGCTAAAAAATTATCATACTGTATAAATTAAGCAGCTGAGTTTTTTTTATTCTGGAATCTCACCTCGAGAACAAAAATATAACGATCAAGCTGGGTTTTTTCCCATGGTTGAGTTTTAACTTTTTTTTCATAATTCTGAGGTTTTGTAAAAAAGTTTTTAAGAACCATCTTCATACATACACACATACAATCACAATTTTTTCTTGCTTCACATTCTGCTCCAGCAACACAGAAAGGGCATTCTTCCCGCCTTTGACACAAATACCGGAGTAGTGAAGAAAATAAAGTTAAGGGAGAGGAAAATGTTGCTTTTTCGCTACACTGATTCAGTTTTCCCACAAAAAATAAAAGTTTAGTGAATAATGACAGTTCTGTTTATCTACGGCTGAGGCTACAAATGATTCAGTCAATAGTTGAGCGAAGTTTGGGTGCTTTTTATTGATTGGGAATAGCAAAAGAGAAGACAGAGTGGTCAAACATTAAACGAAGTGCAATGTTTGGGATCTGTAAGAACAACGGTATTTGCTGAAAGGAAAATGGATTCTTATATTTACAGAAAAATGAGTACAGCCTGGTTTTCACATTAGAAACAGTTCACATTAGGCCCTTCCCTTTCAAAAGAATATTATAAGTGTTTCCATTCAGGGAGTCATTATCAAAATCTAAAATTTATAAAGTTTAATTTTTTATGTTAATAATGAGCGTGGCCAAAGTTATGGAAAAATAGGAATCTTTGTATTTTTTATAGTTTGGAATATAGTTTAATAGTATGAATAAAAAAGAGACTAATTATTGTGATGCGAAAAGCAACATGCAATATCTCTTGGTCCTTGTACTAATAATCAAAGGGAAATTCTTTCGATAAATTGTTTTACTTCAGAACTTCTTTCTGTAAAGGAACCGCGACTTATGGAAATGAAGGTTGCTGCTTAAAATTTTGTGAAGAAGGAAATTTTTTGAATTGAATTTGAAGAAGGAAGACCAGCAATAAATTGTTGCTAAAATTAGCTTCAGTTATATCTGTGAGAATTATATTTTGGATTATCAACGTATCTTGGCATATCATATTACTCTGAGCATTGTTATTAGTGTCCAGAGTGGATAAACCCCATGCGTCTGTATTTCTTCATTTATGTTTGATTAGTGAAATTTATATTGTTGTTATTATTAATTTGGATCAATTCCTCCCCATTAGCTTTTTGCAGCAAACATTACAATTGGAATTAATTGGAATGAAGAATGTTAGTCATTTTAGATAAATCTCGTCTTTCGGCTTCCCCTCACATTAGCGTGAACTTTGCCTCGCTACAAACAACGTGGACATTTTAAATGATGATCAGGGAATATATTCCTTTTTAAAGAGGTATGTTTTCAATCAGCTATTTCTACATGTTTGTGTACGCTATGAAATAGAAACCATATGGAATACAAAGCAAAATAAGCTTAAAAAACATTTTTATATGAATTTTGAGTTTTAAATTACTGTATGATTCCTACAGAAAAAGCTATACAACTCCAAATTCACTTCAAAATAACTAAAAAAGTGATCACTCTAGCATAATTTTTTTTTATAATGACAATGAATTATGTTTAATTAATTAAGGAATAGCGATGAGAAAACATCTTATAAATAAATCTGTGTAAAAAATCGTAGAGTTTATTTTTATTTCAGTGATAGAACTAATTAAATAAACAGTAAGATCTGGTTCTTTTTCACATACCTAAATTTGTTTTTTTAAAGTACTTTCGTTCTTAGAAGATGTGTTCATCATAATGATGAAGAATTTACTAAAACACTTTCAGGAAATTAAAGTAATAATTTAGTATATTTGCTAATGAAACATATGTCAAATTTAATATGTAAATTAAGTAAAAAGTGACCTCAACTGAAAATCTTGTAAAAAAGTATTTTTTTTGTTATGTTATCAACTAACAGACTTCCAATTTTAAGGTTAGTAAATAATAAATGAAAGTAAAGAAAACATGTTCAAATTTATTTATTAAAATAATTTCCTTGTGGAAATTATGAAAATGTAAACATTTTCGTATCAGCTCATGTGTTTTTTTGCATCAAATGAATATCGGGTTTCTTAGTATTTATACTGTTTATTTCACTTTCGAGTTTATTCACTATTCATATAGAGCACATAAAGTGAAGAGTAGCTTTAATATTAAAATTTGGCAATATTCATAATGTCAAAGCATGGTTGAGTCAATATGTAGTAATATTACTTAAGAGCCTCTAAAATATAAGGAGCTTCAAATCTTTAATAAAATAAACCGTTGAAACTGTAAGATATAAGTTTAGAATATTTAACTAGAATACTTCGTGTAATTGATGTAGTAGAAATATGATTAAATAAATTCGGCAAAGAGCTCAAGGAAACTAGACCGTTATGATCACTCTTGTGATGAAAATACAGTCTTCTAGAGGCTTTCCACAAATTTTCTAACTTGACGAAAGTTTTAGCCGTTGCTTTTAATTATTCAGCACTTGCTGCTTAGGAAAAGGCAAGACTACTTCCATTCATAAAACTAGTCTCATTTACATTGCCCAAGACGGCCATTTTTGTCCCTACTCCGCTTATAAAGGAACAAAGGAAGAATGCCATAAAATTTTAAGAGCGGAAATTTTCTCTCAAATTGAATGTTATAAGGAGATAATTTTACACTATATCCGTGTCCTAAAAGTAAACATAGTTTGATGTTTGCAAACATTCTGTGAGGTGAATAGGCATTCATTAAGGAAGCGTGATCGAATATGATGTGATATTTTTCCATCGAAGAATTTTTAAATTAATGCATTTTAACACTTTTTCGCATCGTTGATTCTTTTAACGTTTGATCTAACATTAAAGCAAATTTTTAGAAACCAATTAAATTAAATGTTGATAAAATTTTTCATATATCTATTATAAAGGATTTATTTGATAATGCCATAAAAATAACTTACTAAAGCTTAAATGGTAGACGCGAGCTTGATTTAAGTCTGGCCAAAGCTTAGCTCACCATGATTTATTAGCATGGACAAAAATGGTGGTTTGGAAAGGTTTGACATATTTCATCGCCTAAGGGCTTGTTAATAGTTGTTCATTTTCGCTAATATTCGCCGACAGTTTTGAACTTGTTGGTAGCGACAAACAGCGAAGTCATCAAAGACGCTCTACGCTAAAGGACAAGCTAGGGAATAATCCGGATCTCGGCGATTCATATCTCCACACAAAGCTTCGATTTATGCTGAGTCCACCATCCAAGATGCAACGTTCATACGTCTCAAAATTTCTGGAAATTAATTGAAGCAGCCGAGCGTAATGACAAAGGCTGCGTTTCCTTGTGGATTCATTACACTTCAGATTCTATAGTACTAGTTGTAGGAGCTTAAAAATAATGACAACGTTAGAAACCTGAGTGGGAATGCCACTTAAACTTGTACAAGGAGGTTTGGAAGGCGTTGTTAGGAGAGGGCTGCAATCAGGAAGGGGCCAATTTATGTCTTGAGCAACGTCTTTGACTGTAATTCATTTCTGATAAAATCAGATGCAATTAATAGCTATATAGTATTTGGAATTGGATATGTACTTGAATAAGAATTTAAAAAATGTGATTAAGAGAAGTAATAATTCTGAAACATGTAACTGTCATAATTTTCTTTCTTTTTTTGTTAATATGTTAAGTTCATAGTAAATGTAAAATTTTTATTTTGTAGTTGTAGTTTTAGTTTGTGGGGTGATATCACTTATTTCTTCCGAACCTTCATCTTCTTTCAGGACATTTTGGATTAAATTAAAATGCTTTCAAAAATTGCCCTTTTTAATAAGTAATATTTAAAATTTAAAATGCAACTAATGTAAATTTAAAAAAAAGAAAAATTAGTTTAATATGAATAAATAAAATTTTCAATTGTATAAACACATGTATTTTTTTCTGATTAAAAAAATCATATTTTTTTTTTTTTTTGCTTTTGTTAACGGATGGGAGAACATTTTCATCATTAGTATTGTTCCAGAAATATTTCAGTAAAAAATTATTTTGCAGTTATGCTTCCAGTTTAACACACATAGATTAAAGCATAAAAATAATACTTACTTGATAAAAATGACAGATTTCTGCAATATATCTTCAGCATAAAATGAGTAAGAAAACATGAAAACTTACAAATACGGTGAAAAATAAACATTTAATCAGATTAAAAACATTAGGTGTTTTAATGTGGTATGAAAGTATTAGTAAGATTTTTTTTAAATCTACAGATAATTGTGAGATAATAACACATCTTACAGTCATTCTTTGAAAAGAATTTATTGTTTTCTATATATATATATAGTAAATTTTAAAACTTAATGAAAATAAAAACATATAATTGTATTAACAATTTAAAAATGGTTAGTTGTAAAAGCCTTAAAGCAAATATATTTAAACTTTTTATACACTTCATCCCTTTTGCACAATCTACGATTAAAATTAATAATTTTTAAAAAATTTCCTTACTATTACAAAGTAAGAACAAATTATTTAATTTACAGTGTACTTATTGTTCCTAAGTGGTCTTTGAAACTTCGCTGCCAGTATCAAAGCCATAAATGTATCATCGAGTCGAATAAAACTGTTAAATTTGTTGCGGAATACTGGAAACAAGAATAAGAAAACGTCACATTTCTTTGTCAAACAAGATTAAAAATGGCGCTCTTTTTTAATTAAAGGAAATATTGAAAAGAAATACAGATCGCCAAATTACTGCGAGTCTCTGCTTTAGGAAAGGAGCCTGTTAAGCGCCCTAAGCTAAGGAAGTTTTGGTGGAAAATCTGTGATTATTTAACGCGCTTACAATAACTAGTCTGGGACTTTCCATTCCCATAATCAACTACAAAAGAAAAAAAATCATCTTTTAAACTGCTTCCAAATACCCCCTCCGGTAAAATAGTAGTGAGCTATGAAGGAAGTTTTGCTGGAAGCAATAGAAGTAAATTGAATTGGGTGAAAAAATATGAAAGGAAATTCAGCTTTAGTAATTAGTGAAGCAATGAAAGAATCAAGAAGAATGTTTAGAGACTTGAGACTGTTTTAAATTGCACGTTTTTTATGTTACGTGTAAAAAAAAAACAATTGCTAAAGCATATAATTTAAGTGTCCACGACAGCTTTAATGGATGTTTTGTTAAACTTTTGATGAAGAAATCTGAAAATTATCACGTTGTTAAAGTTTGCGAATTAAATATGAGGAAGTTCTTGACCAGAATTTGTTAAGATTTTTTAAAAAATACTTCCACTATATTTACTTGTGAGCATAATTTCTTAAGGGTACATAATACACTTAATTTGACATAAATTGATCATTTTTTTGAAGTCGTATCCTAAGTTATTATCTATATGTTTTTCTGTTATTGTACTAAATTTGCGATCTCTAAGTTTTTAAAAAAAAATCCAGATTCATGATAATTTATGCTTTTGTTTTATTCATATCCGGATAGAAAATAAAAAAGTGAACTGATTTATTTAAGAAAAATTCACTGGTTTTTATTTATTTAAAATATCAAGGATTTTTTTTCTATTTTGTCTACCGTTTTGATACTTTTTTTTTATAATTATTGATTTTAATATATGAAAAAGAAATTGGTAAGCATTTTGGAAACAAAGCAATAAAAATTTTAAGAAAAATAGTGAAATTTAAAATTGAAGACTTTTTAACCCCTTTAACGGTCATTTTTTTTTACCAAAATATTTCGAAAAAGGGGCCCATTTACGTATAAATAAACATAATACTTAAAAGAATGCAAAAATTGAAAATTTTTTATATTTATTTTCACTTTTCAAGTTTTCACATTATTTTTTATTTTATAATTGTGGAACACAAAAACCCCTAAATTTTTGCCTTTCATAAGTACATTCTGCATGCTATGAAGATTGTTTCATGTGTCTTAAGAGAATTTTCTTCATACTTGCAAAAATATTTCATGTTCGTATCTCTTTTTCGAGGATTTTGTGTGTGTGCACAAACAATTTGAAGCATGGTGTAATATTAAGTCTTACATTGCTATGGGGATAGATATAACATCAGCTTTTTTGGATTATATCTTTCCATTTTCATTTCTTCTAGAGCAACAAATTGCAGATTGCCTCGCTAGTTTCTGTTATTTACCGAATGTTTCAAGAATCTGAATCCCTACATTTTATAAAAAATCCTGATTACCAACACTAAAAATCCCTGAAGAGAAGTATTTCAGTACCATGGACAAACTGCATCTCTTAAACACACTAGTTGTAATAATCTCACTATAAGACTTAAAAATATGTGCTAATCAAAGATAGAACGGAAAAACATCAGTATCTGTACAGCGTACGGAGAAAACGGTTGTGACCAGCTTTCGTAACCCGAACAATGTACGGACATGCCATTTAAGGCGTAAAGTGTTTTTAAAAATCATCCCTAAAAGAATATTGTTTAGTCATGCTATTTAACAAACCACGCCTCTTTTTGCGCAAAAGTTTGACATACTTGTATATAAAATTTCAGGTGAGCACATCACTTGTTCTGTGTTAGAAGTAGCATTTAAAATCGTTGCATGAATTTCAATTTTTTTTAAAGTAAAATATTTGCCTTTTGTGGCATTTTGTGCAAAATTTTTGTTTCACATATTCTATATATATAGATCAGAAGCAAAAATAAAAGTAGCATAAACATTTAATAAAAATAAATGGTTGTACTACGTCCTCTTAAAAAGCGATACAAACTTAAATCAAAGATATTTTGTTAAATACTTTTAGAAATTATAGTTTAATTAAAATATTTTAATGCCTATGTAAATGAAGAGTTGATAAAACACTTGGTGAGTTAAGTTGAGTTGTAATATTTAGAACTACACATCCTCTTTCAACTAAAAACTTTCAGTAGAAAGATTCAAAGAACAGTACGGTGAATAGTATTTAAGAAAAATATTTTTTATCTTTGAGATGCATTTATTATGGACATATTTAAATATTAACTTGTATATCGAAAAATAACAAGTTACTTCATCTAAACTTCAATGGTGATACAATTTTTTAAGCAATTGGTTGTATATTGATAAAAAATTTCTGATTTAAATACGTTTTTTTTTCATATCTAAAATGCAGTTATGTCTATACATTATATGTTAACTCATTTTTAGACATTTTAGTGATTTATTCCAAGTAATAAAAACTCGGAAGAATAAGCATCCAATAGCTTCCTACTTGATGATAAACAAAACATTGGAAAATTATTCTTTGTTTTATCACATTTTGCAGCATTTGTTGCTGGAGGCATGAATGAAATCGTATTTTCATAGTTCTAAGCAATCCAAATAATCATAAATTCGGAAAGAAATGTAACATAATGTTGTTCGAAAATCTCTGTAAATATGTTGAATTCTCATGAGTAACAGAATTTCAAAATCAGAAATAAAATGAAACGGCCTGAACATTCATTTGATTTCATTTGCTTGCATACACATTGCTAGTGGAAACTTTTACTTTCAAAATTTTACTATACAAAGCAGAAATACAAATTTGAAGGATTTTGAGCTTGTCAAAATAAGCAATAGAATGCAAATTTTTCCCCAGGAATAAAAAGAGCCATACGGAATTCAAAATAAGAAGCGGTTGCATGAAAACTGTTTATCTCCGCAATTTTTTGTATTGACGGAACAGGTCACTTCATTTTATTTAAATGTCAACTGTGACCAAAGCTATGACAAATATTTCTATTAAGAACTGATATAAAATATTTATTTTCTTTTTGAACATGATAGTTCAATATTTCAGAAAGAGTATAAAATGAAATAAATGTTGATTTTGAATCACAAAATAGTAAATTTATATGTATATCTATAACGCATTTTACTTTTCGAATTGAGCAATATGATGATGAATCTGAAGTCAGATGATCGAAATTATATATCTTGGAAATGATGACTATTAATATTAAAGTACTTACTTTTAAATGTGGAGTCCTCAAATAATATTTTATATCTAGCATTTAATATTTTATAAACGTTCGTCTGGAAATCTTTTTCTTGGGGAAAATAAAAGTCTCTAAGTATCTATTACTAAATTTTCTTTTCTAGATACATTATTGCAACATTGTAGCAACTTTTCTCCGAAATGTAGTATGGATCACAAAAAATAATACATCTTGCTCAGAATAAGGTTTCGTATTACAGTTGGCTTAAGAATATTTCTTCTTGCTACAGCTACTTAAAATTGTAAAGGCCATCTTAAGTTTGGTCCTTTTATTTCTCTCTATATAGAATAATTATAGAAATAATCATTGCTTTAATGCCAATGCGAGTCAGAGAAATCAAAATTAAAATATTAAAGAAATTTGAAGCATCTTAGAGACACAATTCTTGGATCATAGTGGTATAAAGTACAATTTCTTTAGAGACTTTTCTTAAGGTAGATTGTGAACAGCAACAATAAGAACAACAAAAAGAGACCCGCTCAAGTTTACTACGGAACAAATCCACCCTTTGTTAGGTTTATGCTCAAAAAAGATTTAAAGTTCAATAAAATACAATTGGTATCATTTCTAGTACTATCAGCGAGTTACCCAGCTGACCGTTCTACAGCATCTTAGGAAAGAAAAGTAACATTACATTTTATTGAGCATACACTTCCTCTGGGGGTTCTTTTCTTTTTGGGGAATCTCAACTCTTTCCAGATACACCAGAAACATATTCTATCAAATATATTGTGGATCTTATACACGAAATAACTAGTACTTCTTTTATGTATACAAAATTTAGTACTTGAAATCATAATATTCCAGAGATCATTCAAATCATCTATGAAAAAGTATTTTAACATATGTAGAGTGTATGAAAAAGAGATAGATGATTATTTGTCTGTGAATTTAAAGTAACGTACAATATTTAATAATAAATTCTTGATTAAATTCATTGCTTAAGGTTTTCGTTTAGAGCCATTATTTTCGAAAGGCATATAAATGAATAACATTTTTTTTATTTTAGTGTCATCTGAATTAGAATCTACGCTAAAAATTGTTTGAATAACATTATAAAAATAATTCAAATATTTAGCAAGAAATGAAGGGAAAAGAGGACACATTTCCAAATTATTCTTATTTTTATAGAAAAAACGCTCCTATAATAATAGTAGTTTTATCATATATATCGAAGACTTTTGTACAGGACCCAAGTTAGGAATTTTGAACATCAAAAATTCGAAGTGGATTCATTCAAATTTTTTTTATATAGCAAAGAGTGGAAAAATTTAAACAGAAAACACCGGTTATTATTTCGATTGACAGTAACTTTTAAAATAATGTGAATTCTTCAAAAATCCTTGTTAAGGTCCTGTATAAAAGTTTTATCTATATATAGGCAATCTATTATTATTGGAGCATTTTTTTAAAAAAAGGAGGATGTGTTTTTTAAAAATATGCCATTTTTTCATCTTTTTTTTTTTTTGCACAAAAATTACATTTAAAAGGTTTTTTGTCATAATACTATTCTTACAGCACTTTTTATTTGCGTATTCATGCTCAAGTGATATTAAATATATATAAAAAATTATTCATTTAAGGCGATTTTGTAAAATCACATTTCTGAACATTGTCGGACATTTTTAAGTACTATTTTGTCTTTCTGTTTTTTAAATAAATTTCATCGCAAAAGAGGGGGCATTAAGGTAATTTTCATATGTTAATAATGTTAGTCTTAAAAATAAATGGTGCATATTATCATTTTACTTCCTTAACATAACACTAAAATTTTTATAACTATATCTATACATTTTCATACGTTACTTTTTCTTATTTTCGATGTGAAAGTAACTATATAAGTTGAATGAATTTACGAATTTTCAATGGATTTTATATTTTAAAGAGTTATACAAACAAAAACGCTTGAAAGAGTTTGAGAAAATAAACGTGGGGTTCCCTTAGTAAAAATAAAATATATGCATTATGCTAAAGAGTGCTTCTTTTGGACAGGATATCTGCCTCGTATGCTTAAGTTGATAAAAAAGTTTTAAGTGTTGCATGAAAATGATGGAATGGAAGAAACTGTTCTGTGTGTTCGTAGTTTTTACGAAGAGCAGATCATACATATAGAAATGAAAAATGATATCTCCATATCCCTTCCGTTTGCTTTTCCTTCTTCTTTATGTTGTTTTCATGCTTTCGTTACAGTGATTTTCAGGGGGGAAAAACTTCAAATTCGAAGGCAAAACACACGCAAATATTTTCTCTCCTTCTAATGTAACGCAATGTTAGCAAAGTTTTTCTGTTTTCGATTTCTATCTTTCAAAGAAGTGTATGCTTACAGATTTTAAAAAATTTTCCTTTTAGTGTGTCCTCTACCTATTTATTTCTGTTTTGCATCTATTTCCTCTTGCCAGTACCTAAACACTTTTACCTTCTGTATTTCGATTTCATTTTAATTTAGCCTACTGCATTGTTTCACAGAGGTACTATGGTTTTCCATTTTAAAGTATGTATGTATTCCATGAGATGTTCAGTCATAAACGAACAAATTTCTGTGCTTTTTCTTCTTCTCAGTTTTACTTCGTCTTTGATGGAACTTCCCTTTGTTTGTCTACACTCTTCCCCTTTCGATTTTCTAGATTTCCTACTTTTCTCCTGCCCTGATGTATTCAATTTTTCATATTTTTTCGTTCCTGGTCGATTTTTTTTCACTATTTATTTTATCCATTATTGTTCCTTTCTCGTACTTTTTTTCGTCGCCAAGCTTCCTTTTTTGTTTTTCCAGAAGGATGCTGTTTTTCTTTGACACGCTACGCTTTGTCGAGAGCTGAACATCTAGCGACTTGATTTTCTCTAGTAGGGGGGAAGGAAGGAGTGAAGCATAGTGTAGGGAGGGAGAATATGAGGAGTGAATTGTTAGGGTGCCAGAACGCTCTACTGAACACTACATCCGAAACTTAGAGTGGCGGATGTTCATTTTGCGGCTACCACATTTTTTTGTCATTTTTATGTTCTCTTCTTCTTTTTTTTTGTAATAGTTTGGAATTGTGCCAGAGGATATTGAAGCATCGACGAATTCTCGAATTTCAGTTTCAATCTATAAAGTAGAAAAATTATTGATGGAACAGATCCATGTCACAGGAGCCCATTAATCTTGAATGATTGTGGGTTCTAATCACTTCGTTTAATGTAAAGAGAGTAAATTAAAGTGCATTACAATAATAACTTGAGATCTAATTCGATGTTTAATTTAAAAATTAAAGGGTGTACAGTAATTGATGATCTTAAAAAGTTCTCTTCTGCAAATTTAGATAATTTTAGAGCAAAGTTAGTTTTTAATTTATAGTTTAATTTGGATACATTGTAGAAATCCATCTGTATTAAATTTAATCATGTTTTTGAAAAAAAAATATTACACGATTTTAGAGAAAATTTTTGAGTTCAAATTATTAGAATTCAGAGCAAAACTATTACATTAGTATACCATATTTTAATTTAATACTTGTTTTAAGAACTCTATTCGAATTTAAGGTAAATTTAAATTAAATACATAATTTGAACCGAGAGGAAAAATTGCAATATTTAATCTTTTAACTTAATATTAAATTTAAAAACTATAAATTAAAGACAAAAATTGGGAATTATTTAAAAACCAAACACAAGTTAAGTTCAATTTTATGGTTAAGGTATACAATTTACGATTATTTGAAAGAACATAAATGCATTTTTCAGATATAGGGGAAGACAATTCTTTTTTAAAAATATTCGTGACACGTTCATAAGAAAATTAAAATAAAAAGAAAATTTAGTTTAAAATCAACATAAATCTTATGAAAATCTTCTGATGAAATGCATGTTTGGCTCTAATAACATTTTTTAATATATTACATTTTTTTCCCCAAGCGACAAATTTCTTTACAAAGATATTAGAAAACTCATAAAAATAAGTCATTATACAATTCATCTAGTCTCTTTGAGCTTCATCTTAAAACAAAGCATCTATTAAATGTTTTATTCAGTAATCTTTTTCATTCTTTTATCATTGTTTGTATAATATTAAGTGTTTGTAAAGGGTAATCATTTTGCAAGCTACTGAAATTAAATGTTTTATTCAGTTTATTGTTACACGATTCAATTTTTCTTGAGCTGCGTCTATCGGAAAAATTAGCAATTATAATATATTACCAAAGGATATATATGCAGAATAGTTAAATTTAAACAGAGATATGTTGTCTTGTAGAAAGCGTTTGCTTTTCTTTTTTTTACAATATCGTGGAATCTATCAGTTTTTCAAGCATCCATTTATCAGTAATCTTCGTTGGGACGAATTATTGGGTGGTTTATTGAAATCAGATAGTTTGTTTGACAAAAATTAAGTTTCCAAAAATGGTAAATATGGTAATAATATTGCTGTTTGGAGCAGATTTGGGAAATATAAATATCTTTTCACAATAGCTATAATACTTTTATAAGCGCTGTAAATAAACGCCTTTGTTTCATATTTATTGATCAATAAATTCAAACTATTGCTTAGTTTTAGAAATAGAAAATAAGGAATAAATTTATCATCAACAAATCGACGTACTGGATAGATTTCTTAAATCCTTCAAGATATGGAGTCCTTGTTTTTAGTTTAACTGCAAAACAATACTAAAATACAATTAAAAGTTTTACAAACACATACATAAATATATATATATATGTATATGTATGTGTGTATGCATATATATCGCTACTTCCAAAAATGCTAATTTATCAAAGAAACTTTATTGAAGTTTTAAATTTTTTTCCAAATGTACTATTTTAGAGAATATATTTAAGTATTTTTTAAGAAAATGCCACAATATATTTTTAAGTACATTTTAGGTTAATAGGCTACGAAAACTAAATTATTTCTATTCAATAAAAAGTTATGAGCACACACAGAAGTTTAAAACAAAAATCCAAGTCAACTTTTAAATATTTTTTGAGAAGTAACTTCAATAAATATAATTACATTTCATAGCTTTCAGGTCATTTTCCACTAAATACCATTAACAATATTTATGTGAATTATTATTCAAATATGGGTTTTGAGTTTTAAGCAACTTTACAAACATACAGTTCTAAGAAAAACGTGTTTAATTTTTATAAAAGGTTTGTTTTGGCAAGTAAACATTAAAAACCTTTTACGCACATGTGGATTTTACACACAATCAAAACAAAGAAATATTTAGAAAACTACTTGTTTGAATTTTAAAATGGTAAAATAAAAGGAAGGAAGAAAAACTGAATGTAGCCGGATACCTTAAGAATAATGTAATCCATTTATGTTAATATAATGTATGTTCCTTTAAGTGTTTATATTTGAATTCAGCTCAAACATTCAATCCGCGTCTAAAGAACCATATACATAAATTAGTTATACGTTAACGTAATATTTACATTTGTAATATAAAAAAACGATATATGTTTTCTTCCTAACTTTGAAGTAGTTCTATATTGAAGTAAGTTTAATTATATAAAAGTGTAAAGTTATTTTACCTGGTCATTTACCTATTTAGTAACAGAATTTATTTACGACATTTTATATTTGAAGGAGTTTTAGAGCTTTATTTTACGCATTATGTTGTCTTTTAAATATTTATCTTTGAAAGTGATAAACATATTAAGAAGTGTCATAACAGTCAGATGTTTAAAAAATATATATATTTTAATAATATTTAATACTTTCTTTCTTAACAAAATTTATGTTTGTAAACATTTAACAGGAAAAAAATAAAACATTTTACTTCGTTGAAATATTCCTGATGATAGCGGTCTGAAACCCTGAGAAATTCCAAGAAAGAATCCTGGATACAAGCCAAAATTGTTCTAAGTACCTCTCTAAACCACCTTTTGTTTAAACTTACTTTAGAAACTCTCAAATCATTTCCATTAAATATAAATGATGTCGGGTTCTTTTTTCCCTCAATAAAATAAGAGCTGCTTACGATAGTGAGTGCAAGTTCGAAAAAAACAGAGTTTTCCTTTTGTTTTGTGGTAAAAATATAGACTTCACGTGATAGCTATCTTTCACGTTTTGTCTCAAAATATCAGTTTAGACTCTGGCTCGAAATAAACGGACATTGGAAAAAATAATAAAATACCATTCTGAGATTAGAAAAAAAATTCTTTAAATTCCCTGTTCGAGACAGAATGCTGTTTCTACTTTAATTTAAAGTAAAAGCTTGGTGTAACTTTTCAGTCGGGAATGACGATTTTTTTTTCATTTCTTTATTTTGATTCTAGTCTTAGTGTTCTGAAATCGATAAGGAGAAAGTCTTACTTATCTAGGAAAAGGAAATTCTATCCATTCTAATACCCATGTGTCACGTCACCGACTTAGCATATTGCGGAGATGCTAATCTTAATAATATATTGCACTGGAAAGAAAATAAATAAGGAGGCGATAGTGTATGTTTTGAAAGAAACTCTTCCGGTTCTCATGAAAATCCCAATTGGGGAAAAGAATAGGATCCCTATGGTTAAAAAGTTTGCAATATTCCGAATTAAATTCTTTGGAGTAGCGTCTGTGACTTAGTAATAATAACTTTGCTATGGCATGAACACAGCGTTGGCCATAACACACTTTGGTTTCTTTACAGTTTGATTCATTTTTGCATGTATTTGCGATTCTGAATTTCAAAATAACTGTTTTGCCCAATCAGTTATATTGCTGAGGGCTTAGAAAAAGGTTTTGAGTAAGCCGTAGTTTCTTCTCCTTCTCCAAAATAGTTTATGCAAGGGCACAGACTTTAATACAAAAGTTTAGAGATGTATTGAGTTATTTATAAAAGCATTTTATTCCTTATTGTGAAACCAGAAATAAACTAAAATCATCTATGTATCGAAAGTTGAGAAAATGTGAAACTTGTAACAATTCTAAACTTAAGTTAACCAGATATAAATCATATAAATCAAAAGTATCGCTTATAAAAGAAAAAATAATAATTGCATTATTTTAAGCATCATGTTATTTGTCGGAAAGTGGTAAATATTTATTTATTATCACACTGATATACATATCCATAGTACAGTATTCTAAAACTATTTATGTCTGTTATTATTGTTAACAATATTATTACTTACAAGAACAATTAGGAAATAATAATAAATTATAAATTCCGCACTAATTTTTTTGAATGGCCTGATATTATTCGTACTTCATTGCTTGATATATTATGGTTTGGACTGAAGTAAATGATAGTCATCTTTATGGATTTTTTCATTTATTAGAAAATACACTAGATAAATATTTATTTATTTGAGTACTCCGATTTTGTTCACTTTTCTAATTGACAGTTCCATTATCTCTATAAAAAAGAAAAAAATACCATAATTCATGCTTTTTAAAAGACTATTACAGAACTTTCTAAAGCATGGTTTACAAAAGCTTGAGAGTTTCTGCAGATTTTAAGTAGTTTTAAATCCCCCCCCCCAATTACAAATTTTACTTCCATATGACATCCTAATATTGATATTTGTAAAGAGTTAGTGCATGCAGAAGACACTAAATGTTCGGCAATAAATACACATTAGGTTATATCAGACTTTTTATGAAAAAATTTGAATAATGAAACCATTCAATTAGTGAGGATTTCAATTTATACAGCTTTTTTAATAAATTCCTTCCTGATGCATGATTCAGGACACAGAAGTTTCATTGTCTTGGAAACATCCCCCAATATTTTTACCCTTCAAAAATCACAAACACAATTTAAAAAAAATATAAAATACTTTTGCTTTCTCCAAATAATCTTTCATGACTGATGTAAAATTTCGTACTTATAGTTTTTCCCTTGCAAGTGGTCCCTGTGTGGGGTACACAGACTATTTTTATGGGATGGGTTAAATATTTAAAACAAACATAGTGAAATCGACGAGATGTAATATTAATGCTAAAAATAATAATTTGTTGATCTATGCGATTGGTTTGAAACCCACAAACCCCACCCTATTGTACGCCACTGCTAGTGGTCTTTTTATTACTGTATAAATCAGACGTAGCCCTTCTTTATTAAACGGCTTTCTTACTTATTTCGTACTTTAAAGTGATAAATCATTATCTTTCCGTTTATTAATATAGAGACAGTTGATCAATACTTACATTCAAAATTTGAAACACCACAAGAATAAATTTTAGTTTAAAATCACCAAACTCAGAAAATATTCTTTCTAATTAGTTCTTAACGAGGGTGGGACAACCCTTCTAACATAAAGGAAAAACTTTTGCACCAGCTGTTTTTGATATTCTTACTTTCATGTAAGTATTTTTATGTAACTATAAATAAATACAAAACACAAAACTCTTTATCAGTGTTGCAAAAGGTTTCACATGTAAATTACAATTTCCAAGCTTCATCTTAAATGCTAAGTATCCTCTCATTCTATACCAATCATTAAGGTTCTAAAAAGAACAGTTTGGTATATTTGTGTAGAGTGATTTAAAGAAGAAAGGGGAAAATCAAAAACAAGATGTTTACTCTAAATAAGATTTTGCAGAAGGTGTTATATCTCGAAACAAGCATTATTAGATCAACTGGCTCTCTAATGGTTAAGTTTTTTTATTCCTTTCCTTTTCGGAAACTACATTTCCACTACCAGGAGGATTCTAAAATAAGCGATAAAAAGTTAAATGAAATGTCTTCTCTGATGGGAAATTAAGTTACATTACAACCCTGGAAAAAGAAGTACAAGATAAACTGATCATAGCAAATTTGTATGTTTTAGTATAATGCTTTATTTTTGCTTGACAAAGCGAGTGTGAGATGCATTGAAAG
Organism: Trichonephila clavata; assembly: GCA_019973975.1. Taxonomy (NCBI): domain Eukaryota; kingdom Metazoa; phylum Arthropoda; class Arachnida; order Araneae; family Nephilidae; genus Trichonephila; species Trichonephila clavata. The sequence goes on from BMAO01008144.1 coordinate 490,511, forward strand.
TTTGATGTGATTTTCTTTTCGCCTGAAATTGAAACGCCATCCTCACTGACGTTGTGGAACTTATTTAAGTGAAAGAAATGCAGTAAGTACTTGATTCCATTTTAATAAAATGCCAAAAGCTTGAGTAAAATGTTATTGAATACATTTAAATGAAATATTGAACTTTAAATTTATTTTCAAATAATAAACTTTTGAGCTGAGTATTCAAAACAAGCAGAAAGAGGGAAAATATGTTCTGAATTATTTGAAATTCATTTTATTTATATGGAATAAATTATTCTATTCTACCTGCACTAATTCCTGGTTTTCTATGAACGAAGATAGAACAACCTTATTAAAAATATTAGAAAAATACTTCTATAGAATTGGCAAACATGAATTAATGTGGGTATCTTTCAGTTTTACAAGAACATGTGCTTTAACTAAAATATATTTAATTATATTCAAATATTTATGAAACCAAGGGTAATGATATTTTTATGGCTCTTTTGTTAAGAATATTTCTGATCACATAAAATCTCACTTTTTATTTACTCTTATTCTAAAGTTGATAAATAAAAATGCTTGGATGTAGGAAATTTTTAATTAGCTTTACTAAATTTTATGAAAGATTTAATATTTACATTGAAAAACTTTTGAAGATCGAAAATCCGATTAATATAGATAGTGAAATATAACATTTTTTTCAAGATTATAGATCGATTTATTGAAACTGAATTATGGGTTGGATTATAAGGTATAATTTAAAAAGAATTTGATGTAAGGGAGTGAACATTTTGATGGGGAATTAAAAAAGTTTATTTAAAGCTTTTTTTCAGTTGATCACAATTATTACATATTATTAGGGGTTTTACAAAATTAAAAAAAGTTATGTAGCTTAAATCAGTTACAATATTTATTAAATTATATTTTAAGAAAAAAACACTTTTTCGGAAAATTTCATGAGTTAAAGAATAACTTTTTAGAAATAGTTTACATCTTAAAATTTAATTATAATACTTGTATAACAAGAAATTTAAACTATTTCTAACCCTTGATGCAAATTTTAAAAAAGTGCATTGATTTTATTAAGGAGACGAAGTACGATTAAAATAAAAAATATTCAACGCTTTTTTACAATATTTTGCTTATAAAATGTGTGTATGTAATACATATAGCACGGAAATTTTACTAAAAATACAAATAGATAGATAGATATGTGTTAAAAAGCATAGCGGGATTTTATTAAAGCTACTCCTCTAATTATAGCGGACATGCATGCAGCCAATTTGATTTTTAAATATATCATTACATATGCAAAAAAAAATGGTTCTACTCTTGTAATAACATGATAGAGATTCATAGAATAATTTTTTCTGTGTTTATTAAAATTTTCATAAAACTGCATAAATTATAAATTCAATCAATAATTAAAATTAATTCATCCATTCGAAATAAAATATTACTTAAAAAATATGTATCATAAATGCAAAAGTGTTACATATATTTATAGCAATAGTTAGAAAAAGTTTTAAAATATTTGAAAAAATAGAAAATAGCTTTAGCGTTTTAAATGAAGAAAAATAGTAATTTTCTGACACAAAAGAGTTAAAATTTATTTTTGCTATCGGAATATAAATATCAATGAATATAACAATTTTCCTAATTTCAGATTTTTTAGCGTGTAGATATTAAGTATTGTGTGTGGAATAATACAAATGCATATAAAATATAATTTAGGCTAAAAAAATATTTTTAATTTTTACCGAATTTTCGTCAAATGAAACGTAGTGCTTCTCCTTATTATAAGAGCTATTCATGAAATTAACGCACATCCACACAATCTTACATCAAATTATCTTGAATCGTCCTTGCATGCTGCTGTACAAATATGCATAAAAATTTATTTAAATTAGTTTTAAAATAGTTTTTTAAAGCTAACTTTTAAATCTTTAAAAGACATAAAAACAAATTGATCTATTAATTCTTAAGTTATTATAAATAAATGAAATGAATACTACTTAATCCTTTGAAAGCTTGAAGAAAATTTCTATATTTATTTCCCATCAAATCATCAGAACCTCAAAATAATGAAATAAAGGTTGTATCAAGTTATGTTATAGATATATATATAATCTCTAGACTTTTTTTGAGAAAAATATTGTCTAGACTGAGATAATTACACATGAAACATGATTCATCGATGAAATAACTTAATTAGGAAAAGAGAGTTCTTAATCTCTGATCTTTGAAAAATAAAAATCAAATTATGTACTTAGCCAGAAAAAAAACTAGTTACAAAATTAATCTTAAAAATGATCCTTTTAGATATATCTTTATTTCATGTCTCCGGTTCCGAGTTTATGCGAGTAAAATTTCAACCAAGAGGTACAAAAATACAAGATTTCGAATTTGTAAGAATTGTTTTGTAGTCTCGAATGTCTTCAAACAAACAGTAATAGTTACAGGACTTTGAGACTATATATTTGACGTTTTGATGGAAAAGAACTGCGTTTCATTTAATTTCAAGTATAAAGAGAAGTGAAACAGAAGTAGCAATTTATCGGAAATGATTCTAGATAAGAAAAGAAACGGGGATTTCGAAAAAGAATGGAAAATGACATTACTGAAAGGAAAAGGAATAGGAAGTTCTGTCCTCTGTCGCTCTTAGGACAGAAAAGCCTAATGCAAGTTACTGATGATGCCTCATGCTCCTCCATCTTTGGTAACAAAACATGATAGAAAGATGTATGGACGTCGTTCAAATTAAACTTATTTCTTAACAAAGAAGGTTATTTGATAAATCTAAGAAAAAGCGTTGTATTTTTTAATAAAGAAAAATTCATTGAAAATGTTTACTATTTAAATATATCGGGAAAGAAATAATAGTTTACACGTATTGCTTAAAAGACAATCAAAATAGTTACTTAATATATCTGAAGAAAATATTGCATACGTGACAGGGAAAAATAAATTAAACGCATCTGTATTTAGAATAAAATATTAAATAAAAGGACAAATTATTTATTGCTTTGGATAAAAAGTAAAAAAATCAACAGTATTAGAGAAAATAAACAGTTTACTACAACTTCTAGTCGATAACAAGTTTTGGATTTTCTTTTGAACTTTCCAAGTTAAATTTTGTTTATAACCCATTTAAACTTTATTAGTTATTCTGTTCATCAAATATCTTGGTAAATTTTAGAGAAATCGAAATATTTTCATAAAATTTTAGAAGATAGATATTCTTATTAATGACGAAATTCAAATTTGTAAGTCATTTTTATGTTCATTACCAGAAGTGTTGTGGTGAACTTGTTATTTTAGTACATCTACGATACAAACTGTATAAGATTTCATATCTCTTCATTAAATAAATAATTGGTTTAAAAGTTTTTAAAAAAAGAGAAATGATTTGATATATTTCTAATCTTAGTTCAGTAATTTCAACTTTTACCAAATCTTTTCTTAGTATAAATAATTTTAAAAGAGTAACTTTATTATAACCTTTTTTATTATCAACATTGAATTTTAAAACCAATCCACAATTTTGTGTACTAGCGCTGAATCAAAGCTTTCCACTTAAATGTGTAAATGTTTAGTAACGTTCACACACACACGCATTTGAATAACAAGATAAAAGAATACAACAACTCGAAATAAGAATACATTGTGCTCTGTTTCATTTTAAGGGTTTTTCATATTGTATATTGTCTGAATTTATTGCATATAAATAAATAAATAAAAACTAGCTGAATATTTAACTAACCTCTTATCTTAAACAGTCTACAGAAAAAAAATATATTCACTCCTTGTGAGAGAGAAAAGAAATTTGGTGGCGAATGGTTTGGAGTTCCTGTGTGTTCGGCATTCTCAAATAAGTCCAACTGAAGGAATTCCGAACACGACGAAAGACAATGAAATTTCGAAAAGGCACGTGGTCGCAGAAGCTGGCAATAGAAAGCAGGTTCAAGAGGAGTGCAATAATTTTAAAGTTTTCTTTTTTTTTTAACCCTCCCACATCCCAATCTCATCTGCAATTCTCACTGCGTGCTTCGATCGAAAATTTAGGTTCTAAAGAGTGACGAACAAAAATTCAACGAAAATGTCGATGATAAAGAGAAGGCAATGCCTCGCCCTTCGATTTAAACATTACACGTCGATTTTGGAGCTCATCCATTCTGTCATTTGCATAAGCAGAGAGTCAAGGAATTAGATGAAAGGGGAAACTTCTTTTCGGGTGCTTAGTAAAGGGAAATGTCTTAAGACTCCAAGCCGTATCAAATCCTCTAAAGCAAGAAAGTGTTTAAGTGCAGTCCTGGTGAAGGGCTTGTGCTAAGGGGGCAATGATGGACGTGACCGGACTGCGATTAATGCGAAGCGTATTGGGAAATAAAAACCTTGAATTCGTTTTACTTTCTTAAAGGAATTTCCTTTTTCCACCTATGTGAATAACCTGTTATTTTTTAAAACAGAGCGCGGAAAAAATTCTAAATGATACGGTCTTTTGAGTTTTTGCTTTCTTTCGCCTCTAGTAATGTTGAAGTGGGGCAGAGTACAGTTGATTAGAAGGTCTTATATTGTTGTGAAGACTTCATTTAAAAAAGTGGCTTAAGAGCAGGTTGTTTTTTTAGATGTTTTCTGCTTTTTCTTTTCGTAGGGTGCCACTTTTAATCAATATAATATCGTACAGATTTTGACTTTAAAAGTTTATGACGTAAAACAAAATATGATTAATGTACACCCAATTCTTTTTTAACTCTGATTTTTTACGCGATTTTAAAATAACACGGTGCACGAGTTTAACGATTTTTAAAAAAAAAACATAATTCTTTTATTTTAGCACGAATCTTAAAAAAAATTGGGGATTCGAACCCTCTGAATGAGGACGATTTGATCCAATTTATGACAGTTAATGATAATAAAAAAATGGATAATGATGAAGTCGAACATAAAGTTTAGCTATTAACAGCTCACACAATTAGCGAGGGCTCAAAATTTGCTACAAGTATGGAACAATTTCTTACTCATGATCCTGACGCACAGCAAGCATTATATTTTCAGCGTAACTTTAAATTTTATTTTCCTTATTTTAAATAAAGGGATACTCAGTCATGTATAACATTGATTGAAAAAACACACCATACACAAGTCTTAAGACATCTATACAAATGTAATAAAAAATACTTTCTTAAATAATGTGATTAACTCAAATGAAACTTGAATTAAACTAATGCATTATATTAAATAGGACAATTTAATTTCTTGCAAAAATTTGTTATTCAAGCAAAACTATTTATTTAAAAAAATTACCAAAATTAATCTGAAGGAAATGGTACTTAAAATTTTAACCACATAAGTTTCAAAAGTAGAATTTAATTTAAAGAAAATTGCTTATAGATTACGTTAAATTGTTAAGCTAACCTTATACTTTTCTTTTAGTGCTTTATTTTCTAAGTAATAAAATAATATTTCAAACTTAATACTATAAAATGCCTTGTTTTAGTAACAGGTATGGTAAAATGTCTAGATTTATCTAGTTCTGTAATTTACTCTAGCTCCTACTTTAAACGGCTAAAATTTAATTATATAACTTGGTAATTATTTACCAATATTTGCTTGTATCTTAACGAAACAGATTCATTAACTCTTCAGCCAACTCTCTCTAGTTTTAAATTGGAAATATATGAATATTGCTGTTTTGCTTTATTATTCTTTCGCCTACTTGAAAACTAACGAGAAAATTAGTTATTTTGAAAGGGATTACGCTTTTCAGCTAATCAGTCATTATTTACGCTTGAAACAAAGACTATTTTTGACAGTGCAATAGGTTTAAATTAGTTAAAATTAAATTTAATGTTTACTTCACTTACTAGAGTCGGCATTTGTGTTAAAATTAATACATAATTCACTGCTGTTTGTGTATTTTATCTTTTTATTGCTTTAAAGTATACAATTAAAATAAGTATTAAAGCGAATATTTAATTAATACATTTATAGAATATTAATGTAAGGAATGCAATTATTTGCAAATTTCAAGGAAACACGAATACTGATTGGCTATTTGAATAGACTTTGATCATTTCTATTTACATTTTTGACAAACAAATTCATTTGCCATTATCAACGACAATCAGGCATTTCTGCACATAGTTTGAAGAGTTGCAAGCAATCGTTTATTTGTTTCATTTCTTCAATAATATTCCATCATGCGACATTATTTGTTTTCAGAAATAAATGTAGAACAAAAGGAACATAACTATTTATACAGATTCTGCTACATTTATTTCTTTTGAGAAAGAAAGCCACTAAAATATTGACCATGATGATGTTTTCTTCTAGGACGTATAGGGACACTGAACAAACACACAGGTCGTGTTAAAAGTTTGCCATTTTCTTTTTGTATGTCATTTCTTAAAGATGAGGTTGTACGGCTGTAAATAGTGAATTTTTATGTAGTTTTGAATTGATCGAGGTTGTGCTGTTTTATCATGGTGAATGTACATAAAGTGGGGGTCTCAGGGGTATTATAATTTTATCTCGAGAGGTAAAAATATAAACAATTTTGAAATAGGTATCATTTTTTGAAATTAAAGTTAAGTAATTTGATTCGTTTACACATCGTTCATAAAAAAACGATATTTCAAAAAAGTGTAAAATATTTAAAATGGAATCATAATTTAAAAAAAATATAAGCATATCAAAATAAGAAACAATTTTGTAATTAATGTTAAGTAAATTTTAAGTGTGCAGGCTGTTTTCTAAAACAGTAGCTTTTGATGTATAAAATTTTACACAGTTTTAAAATGTATCATAATATTTAAGGTCTACCTAATTTTAGTATTATATATTTTTTGTACTTCAAAATATTAAAAAAAAATTGATTTTTTTTAAAAATGAAAACTGTAATTTTTTAATTTTTAAAAAAATGTAATTATTTAAATTTTTTTTAAAAATATCATTTATTAATCTTTTATATAAAAATAGCTATCTAATAATAATATATTTAAATTTATAAATCAGCTTATTGCTAGTAATTAGAGCTACTATTTTAGAAAATATCAAGCGCAACGTAAAACTTAATGAAAATTTCTTACAGAAATGTTTCTTATTTTCATATGCTTATCATTTTTAAAATTATGAATACATTTTAAACATTTTACACTTTTTTGAAGTCTCATTCTTTTATTAATAATGTGTAAAATAACCGATTTTTTAAAAATTTTAACTTCAAAGAATTGCGTCTAATCAAAATTTTTTTATAATTTCAGCTCTCGAAACAAAATTAATACCCCTAAGACCCCGTATAAGTTGTTTTTTTAAAACCCCTATGATTTTATTCAAAATTATTCATTTACTTAATAAAATAGGGAATTGGAGAATATTTCAAGAGTTCCAAATTACTCCAGATTTCTCAAAAGTTATTTTCTATTACCATAGTATTATAATTCGGGGGTGGAAAGTTGTTTTGGATCGAGGGCCACAATGTGGGAGAGGAGAATACAGGAAGGAAACACCTTTTTAAAGTGATCATTAATTAATTTTGGATCCCAGAAAATGTACAAACTGTAGCTCAAAAATCAATAAACATACGTTAAACAAAGTAGTGGTAGCCTCATTCTATTTATTTATTGTGATATTTTCATATCTATAGCTATATCGCAATTAATTTTAGAATAAGTTTAATGAGACAAATGTACCCGATGTATTGCAACTTCCAACAATTGTTTTTAAAATAAGAGTGAGATTGATCGCTGAAATTATCATCAAAGCCTGCAAGTTAATGTCAGCCAACTTGTATCTATGCTTATTTTTGTTGAACTCCGTACAAGAAAAGCTACTCACAAATATATATTTACTCAAATATAGAGAACATTTTCCATCTATTTGGTTTTTTGACTGTTTGGCGGGGACCGCAAAAAATTAAAACTCTTTGAAGGCTATATGTTACTCGTGGACTGATATTTGCCCTCACATCTCATAATTCTTTCATAAGAAACTAATAGTTTTATGTGGGAAACTACTGACTTTTTGCATTGCCTTAAGGTATCCGACTACTTGCGACAACTTTTATTTTTGAAAAATGGAGATGTGGGGATTTTTGTTGTTGTTTTTAGATTTGTTTAATACATTTTAAGAAAAATATGCTAAATCAAGAAGATAAAAAGAAATTATCATTACTAAAATGAGAAAAAGGGGTAAAAATAGACCAAAAATAATATAAACGTGGCCCTTTCTGTGCGAAAAGTTTATGAACAGATTTTAAATTTTTCAATTCTGATGTGTTGCTATGTTAATCATTTTTGAAATGACCTTCAGGATAACAAAAATTTTAATTTTTATAAAAAAAATAGAGCAATTTATCTTTGTTTTACGTTAAATTTCTTAAAAAAACAGTGATTATATTCACATAAGGTGCTGTAAATTCTGTAATAAAACAATGATTGATGAATCTGAAGGTTAAAACACTTCTACTATTATACAAAACATAAACAAAAAAATTCAGTTAATTATTTTCAAAACCTTTTTAGCCATCACTGGCCCCGTTTGAGCATTTAAAAAAAACACATTTCAAGTAAAACTCGTCTTAAAATATGACATCTTGCTTAAAGTAATGGCATCTGCTTTCACTGAAACACTTGTAGTTTTTATTCTAGTGAACGGAAAATAGTAAGCTTGGTATTTTTATAAAGCTAAGATGGCCTATAAAATAAAATCATAAAAAAATTTTCAGTTTTTGTCAAAATTTACAATTTTAGGGTAATCGAATACCTTAAGGTAAGATTCAACCTTCAAATTTGTGTTCGATATAGATACTTCAAATCAAACACATCCGAAAAAGCTTTGAAATAAATAGAATAACGAAGTAAAATTCTATTTAAATCCAACAGGTATTCATCAGAGATAACATTTTAAAACTATTACTCACATAATATTACTTTCAAATTACCATGTGCTTATGATAAACATACATTCATGCAGCAACCTACTTTTACAACTTATTTTTTGTTAGCTCAGACATAAAAGTAAGGTATAGAAGATACCTTATCAGTGACTCAATGCTCTCTGGTACAAACTATCTCCTTGATCGACTCGATAACTATTACGTCAAAAATACTATTTCTTGAAGAAGGTATAGCAATAAATCGCTTATGATCGAGGAGATAATGATGACATTTCTGAATTATTATCTCCAAAAAATAATGGATCAATCAATATAAATTTAGTTTTTAGTTTTCACTTGTAACCCACATATATATCTAGTAGTACACTTATAAAAATTAATTTTGGTAGCATTCTAAAAATCACTAGAAAAAATCAATTAAATTGTATTATTAAGTAATATACTAGTACCATAATTTTTATGTTTTTAATTTTTTTTGATCAAATAAGTATTTGATACCTATAGATATATGCGTATAATATACAGAAATTGTTGTGCAACAATCTGTAATAGTTAAAGAGCACAGCTATGACTAATATAATACAAGTTACGTCTAGATTTTCACGCTAGTTAAGTCTTTGAAACATTTTTCGATACATTTATCTTTTTTTTTGGTGTTGTTGTTGTATACACTGGAAAAATAAAGTCATTAAAACAATGGATAAATTATGATAGTGAAATTATGAAGGCAACCTCATATTAAGTTGAAATTTATTTAACTGTTGAAGAATGGATACATACTCTACTGAATTGATGATCAGAATAAAACCATTCCACTTTCATAACTAGCATAAATACAATTATACAATTTATATAGAGCAATATTTTCATTTTTTGTACTTAAACAAGATCCAAAATTTCGTTGATTCAGAATATTTAATTAACTACTATATGCAACCCATCAAAACAAAAACGATGAAATTAAAATATATATCATGTAAATTTTCCCAAGAAAAAGCATTTATTTTTTAAGCTCTCTATTATTTATTAATTTCTTCTTCAAATCAGGGTATTGACTTAGCCACTATGTACGCAAATGCTAGACCCTCATAGAGATTACAAGCAAATTGAAATGCATACTATTAAATAAAAGAAAATGTATTTAAGGTAACTCGTTTGTTAATCATTCATAGCTCCTTTAAGGATAACAACAGCTATCGATTCAAGGAAGAAGCAGCATAATTTGCTTTTTGCTAAGCATACATGAAAATTTTCTTAGCAACTTTCTTCTAAAGGTTATGCACTAGAGATTGATAGTGTTAATTTTATTTTTAATTTGTTTTCCACGCTTAGGAGGAGCCGTCATTTTTAAGGCATCGCGCAGTTAGTGGCAAATTTATAAGGGAAGGCATCATTCATCAAAGGGGATTTTTATCGGCGCATCTTTATAAATAGATGGTTCTTAAGGTTTTCTGCAACAGCTTTTCTCTAAGAACACCAAAATGTGCCATGAGATAAATATACCGTTGCGAAGAAAAATGTTCTTAGTATAATATTAATAATCTTTGACTTCTCTAGTTTTTTAGCGTTAAGGATAGCGGAAGGATAAAAAAAGAGATTTCTTTCTCAAATATTATAAGAAAAAATACGAAAGGTATCCTTCACTTCTAATGCATAAATTTTTAATCTATATCATGATACTTAATGTATAGTTACTAAGTTAAAACAAAAACAATGAAATATATTCTGGCTTGAGAAAATGAAGGGAAAAAGTTTTTAGTTTGTTTACCTTTTTATGTGAAATTTCAAAAAAAAAAAGTTTACTTATTTATTTTTGAGAAACATTTATTTACAGTATCTTTTACTAAGACTCTTTTTATAGGAGATATTTTATATCTTTCTAAAAAAAGGCGAATAATATAATTTATTGTATAGAAATCGCACATATAAGCTGCATACTTATTAGCTTGTGATTTCTGCATTATGTATTTTATATACAATTGATAAACTATCATTCATGTCATCAGTTATAGTCTATCATTTGGAATTCTATCTTAAATTAAATTTAGTTTTTTCTATAATATTCCGTAATAATAATTCTCATTTTATTAAATGAAAATATAAGCATACCATATTAATCACATTTCAAATTTATCCACTCGATGACTTTACCTTAAAAAAGTCAAAAGATCAGAATTCATTGTAAATTTATTAAAATATTATAAGTTAGAATTAAAAATAGCCGAACAATTATTTTGTTTTTCTCTTTCCCGAATATATAAATTGATATATTATATAATTTCTTCCCAACTTTTATAAATGTCTTTATTTATTTACAAGTATAATGAATTGTGTTTGTATGCTCTTAATAAGAAATATTACTAAAATTTATGAATATCAGAAATATACGAATTGAAATAACTGAAGCAATTGATTGTATGGGTTTATAGGGAACAAGTTAATGCACTGTCTTTTATAAAATCCGGAACAAAAATGATATCTGTAAAAAAGAAACTTAATGAAATAAAAAAATAATTCTAATCAATAAGAAATTTCTGAGAAAAATATTTTCTTAGAAATATTTTTTTAGAATCACACGTTTCAAATTTTTTCAAATTGTTTTTAGTGTAAAAAAATTCTCCCGTTAATGCATTTCGATTTATCTGTTAAATTTATAATTTTCCTTAGAAAAAATACATTTGAACAATTAATAAAGAAAACCTTTTTTAAAGACACTTTTGAAAATTTCATCAAATACTGTAATGATGGATTCTAAGAATTTTCGAAGTGATTTTCTCGTTGAATTAAAAAAAAAGAACCGATGAGCTTGCATTTATAACTTATCAAATAAATTGTGTTCCTTACAAATTCAAATAAAAATCAGTATATTAATGCAAATTTCTTTTCCTAAGTCTTTCTAGGAAATTTTTGAAACCATTAATATTAATACTATTAATATTAAAGTTGTTATTTGTAAATAGAGAAATATTTGAATAGTGAGAATTTATTTTGTGAAGACTTTGATATACTTTATTTTTGGCATACTTTATTTTTGACATACTTTCGAAAAATATATTTTCACCAGCAAAGAAAAATTCATATAATTCCTATAATACATATAATTCAAAAGACTCTTCTCTAAAGTTTTATTTTATATTTGCTCTGTACTGCTATCCCCTTTCCTAACACATTAATCTAATTTTATTAATATATATTTAAATTAGTGTTTGGAGAGTCACCTAACTTTTGATACTTTAGATAAACTTAATATAATTACAAAATTCATGTTTAGATTCAAATAAGATTAGATTTATATACAATGTGTTTCGATGTGTTTCTTCCTAAATGAAATGATGATAGTAATGTAATCCTTTTGTGGTTATTTACTTTACCTTGTTTCCTAATCCACATCCTTAAAAGGCCTGAAAGTATATTATAATAATATATTTTCACAGACTGAAAAAGTGAATATATATACTTATATTTGAAGAATGTATTTTCACAAACAAAGAAAAATTAATACATTGTAGTAAAACATTTATAAATCAGTAAATTTCTTGTTTCGCAAAAATCAGAAAAATAAAATACTGTATACTTTTTTATTAAATACTGCTGAATTCAAAAATATTAATTTTATTAATAGTTATTTAGTTAAAGTAATTTTAAATAGTAAGGATTAAATTTCTTAGAATATTAATAGTTTATTATTATAAATTCATAATTTTTCCAGGATGGATTTAGATACTTGCATATTCAAATTTTAGACAAAATTATTTACATATTCTCTTAGTTTTATTTTAACCACAGTATTTTTTTAAAATATTTAAATACATTTATAATCATAGTGTCCCTTAAGTAACGATAGCCTTTATACATACTATTTAACTATTTCATTTATATTATTTTGCTAAGTGCAACTATTCAGGCAATTCCATGTTTAGAATTTGTATTTGGGTTCAGAATCCGGCAATAACTTGTTTATTGTACTCAGATTTAGCACGGGTTATGCATTTTCGAATGCAATTTTTATGTAAGTTACCTTTTTCTTGTATTGAATTTAGATATTCTATTCCTTATTTTAAATATGATTCAATTTTGCTCAGTATTATTAACAGTAAGGGTAAAAGTTGGTTTGCAAAAAACATGCTCAACCCCACTTTTATATAAATTATTTTGTACATAAGAGCTGTCCTAAGTCAGCAATTTTTATAATACTGCAGCATACGTATATATATATATATATTTAAACTCCATTATTTTTATAATTTCTAATTTATCTTTTCTAAATTCTAATATCTGGTATATATTACAATTTCTGTTTTGTATGTCTCAATTACAGTGATTATTGATGATTTATCTCTCTATAGTAGAGAATATTAGCTCTCTCTTTCTCTCTGTATCTATATCTATATATATATATATATATATGTATATATAAAGCATTCACATTTTTTTAATTGAAATGTGGCAACCAGGGCAAGAGAAATATCCAAATGGAGGAACGAGGAACTTGTTAATTAATTTAAAACGTTAGGAGAGAGCTATTTTTGTTCAACATTTTGCTACTATTGTCTAAGTACAAATGAGTCAGGAAATTTTTTGTTTCAATTCAAGCTGAAAAAACATAATGGAGAAAATATAATGACATGTTCATGTGAAGAGAAATATTAGTTTTTTTCTTAAAAAATACGAGCAATTGGATTGAGGAGAAAGTTTAAATCGGTTATAAGGCACTTGTAAGCTATTAAGATATTCTCTTTCTAAGGATTGCGAATAAATCTGTAAAAATATAAGTTTTATTTATTTTAATGCGAAATAATTAATCCTACATTAAAACCCTTCCTATTTCATTTTGAAATAAGGTATTCATAATTATGATTTAGAGAAAACTATATAAGATTAAATATTTTAATGAATACTAACTAAGTTATTATATATGCATATATATTTAAAAATCGTAATTAGTTTTGTATAATTAGAAACTATACACATTTTTCTGTAAAGTATATACTGATTTCAAATACATGAAATGATAAACTAATCACTTTGTATATCCTTATGCAACATATTGCACCTCTGAGTCTTGTTTGCGAGCCAATGAAGATTGGATTTTATGTCGAGGTAGCTATTCTTAATTTATGTGAAGTTGCTGATAGCTCTTTTAGCAAATCTCGTTACTCCTCCCCCTAATTTACACCTCACGTTTCACAAGTGCTTTCTACAATGATTCAATAAATGGCTCGAACTTCTTATTGCAATACTACAGTTCTGTGTCGGTAGAAATATGTTGATTAAAACATTCCAGTCCCACGTTCGGTCAATATTTAATTGAGTTGGTATCTGAGTTTTCCACAATTTGTGGTTTCCTACCAAATCAAGAACACGGAATATTTGGCTGACTCTACAATCGGATTGCTAACAGCGTTCCGCTATGACGCCCCTCCCCCTCCTCCTTCAAGTGAATCAATTTAGATTGAAGGAAATTCCGAGTGTGAAGCGATCAATTTTCGAGATCCCTTTTCCCGAAGTTACTTCTGAAAAGTGCTCCAAGGAGACTTGCTTCATTTGCTAGATCGCTTCATTCAGTGTAGCTGCATCACTAGCGCTCGCTATGTCCACGAGAATTCTCCGCTAGATTACCGAGGGAATTAAATTTGTTCTGCTTGATATTATCGAAGGAGTGTAAAGGGTATCGTCGCACGTGCAGAGATAAACAGAAAATGCACCGGCAGCATAATACTCTAATGGCTTTTGATCGGTTAAAATACGTCATCATTACAAGACTCTATTTAATGAATAAAAAATAGAGTTGGATCAAGTGAAACAAATAAAATTGTTATGGGTAAAAGAAAAGTTGTATATAGAGTGAGTTATACATATGAAACGATTTGGTTGATCTTAAGGAATTTTTAACAATAAATAGGACGTTTTGTCGGATGCAATCAATTAATTTGTTACAGTCGTTAAGGGATTAGTAGACTTGGTGCTTTAAAACCCATATTTATTTAGTTACATATAAAAACACATTCACAGACATAAAACCTGTATCAATACACAAAGCAAGAAATTAACACACGAGGTTTACATGTCGTTCACAAAACACAAAAGCAATCTTTATTCGCTCCGAGATCTCGTCTATATCTAGTCATAGCCAACCGGAAGAATTAAAAACATATAATTAGCTTTTAGTAAAAGTTTTTCTTATTGATTCAAATACGCAGTTGATGCTAGATTGAATCATACTGATTTAAAATGCTAAAGTTTCAGATTTTCGAAGATAATGCTACGGTTATTTCCCGTTTGGCGGGTAAACATGGAGCTAATTTTCCCGCTAAGTGTTTCAAGGCTCAAGACCATTATAGATTGAAATCTCTTTTGAGGAAATTTACGTGAATTATTACATATATATAGTTTTTTTAATAAACACTTCTGGAGAGATTGAGATGACCTGAGTATCAAAAATTGAGGTTTTGGAAGCTCAGGAAGATGAATATTGCACTAGTGTAAACAATGTTGATTGATGACAGCTTTTAAATTTACATAAAAGTGGGGTTTAACCAGTTTTAAAAATATTGAAAAGTAGAAAATATGTATAGGAGTCTCTTATTGCTTAAATATATGCTATGTGCTTAAGGCATCCGGCTACATTTACAACTTTTTTTTTAAAAAAATGAAGATGTGGGGATTTTTTGTGGTTTTTAGATATATTTAGTACACATTTTAAGAAAAAATATGCTGAAATTAAGAAGAGAAAAAGAAATTATTATTATTAAATAGGAAAAAATTGCTAAACTTACAAAAAATTACTTAAACGGGGCCCATTATGTACAAAAAGTTTATGAATAAAATTTAAAATATTTCACATTTAATGTGTGCTTTGCTATTCATTACTGAAATAACCTTCAGGACAATTCAATTTCTACAAAAACTAGCGACCTTCATCTTAGTTATTGTATGAAATTGCTTAAAAAACAGTTATTATATTCACACAAGCGACTGTAAATATCGTAATAAAAAATAATTGATAAATCTAAAGGTTAAAATACTTCTACTGTTATATATAACATACGCAAAATATTCCACAGTTAATTATTTTCAAAACTTTTTGAGCAATCACTGTCCCCGTTTGAGTATTTAAAAAAAAACACATTTCGATAAAAAAGCATTTTAATGTGGGACATCTTGTCGTAGCTTTTGTTTTTTTAAAACACTAGTAGTTTTTGTTCTGGCAAATGTAAAATAAGAGAAACTTGTTATTTTTACAAAGCTAATAAGATGATCTATAAAATAAAATCATAAAGAAATTTTTCAATGTTTGTCAAAATTTACAATTTTAGGGTAGTCGGATACCTTAAATTTATATGACATATTACTTTAAATTTAAAATAAAATAAAATAATATCTTTGGATTTGACTTAAAATATAAACAAAAATTGACCAAAGAATGAATAATTCAAATATTCATTTATAGTTATAGCATTAAGGAAAAAATATACTTGAAAATCACAAAAAAAATCAAAAATATAATGATACTAATGAGTTTATTTTAAAATATTTGGAAGAATTGACTAATTTCACTTTACTTCTTTCAGTAACAATTTACATTATGTATATTAATATTTTTTCCCCCGTTAATAAAACTCGCAAAGGAAAAATACTTCTCCTACCTTTTCCTGCTTCTACTAAGGAATTCTTATGTAAGAAACCTTATTATACTATTTGCAATGCATAGAATCAGAAACTAATAAACAAGCACATTTCTCCTTAAAAATAATACTAACGTATGATTCTTGCTTTAATTTAATTTTATTGTGACGAAATGCTTTTCCTTTTCTTTTCATTACTTTCCCTTTCATTTTGCTTCTTTTATTCATGTTAATTAAAATATGATTTCTGTTCTTATGTTTTTACGTCACATGCAATCACATTTTTCTGTTATGAAGAAAATCTATGAATTATTCAGTGATTTTCATACATACGTTTGTTGGAAACGCAGAATAGTGAAAGGCATACTAACAATTTAATATCGTTCTCCTTTCACGATGGACCTTGATGATAATTAATCAAATTTGCATAAAATACATTAATACCTTCATTAAGTTAATTTAATATGTCTCGGATATCTAGTGAAAAGGGAAGTTCAGTTTTTTGAAATCAACTTTTCAGACGTGAATAATTTGAAAATTCCTTTCTTTTATTCGAAACTCGTAGAGAGTATTTGCTTTTCAGCGTTATTAAATGTAAAATTTGTTTAAATTTTTCTAACTCCATTTTACTTCTTAACTTGGTTTGATTCTTTGTGTTTGATAAATATATGTTGTATTCTTAAAGTATTATAAGGTATCCAACTATATTCGGAAACGTGATTTTTAAAATGCGTACAAACAATATTTTTTTAATATTTAGGGTCAAACTTAGATTAGAATACACGCATGAAATTGTTTTAAGAATATTAACAATTAAAAATGGTTTAAATACAATAACTTTGCAGAAAATAAACAAAGAGTTATTTATTTTTCAAATATTTTTCTTTCATAAAAAATGCTTCTGTAATACTAATATTTTGCCTATATAAGGCTCAGACCTTTATACAGAGCCTGAACTAGGATTTTTGAAACATAATTTAAAAGTGGATTTATCCACATTTTAATACATAAGAGTGGATAAATTTTAACAAAAAAAAAAGATGATAATTATTTCAATTGGTAGTAACTCTGAAAATGATGTGAATTTTTCAAAATTCGAATTTCAGGCCCTCTGGGGAAGTCTTAGCTATATATGAGCATAATAATATTATTTTAGAAGCATTTTCATAAAAGGAGAATGTTTTGAAAAAAGCTAACTCTGAGTTCATTTTCTGCCAAAATATTGCATTTAAATAATTTTTTGTAGTATTATCATTCCTAAAACAATTTTATACATGTATTTAATCTAAGTGACACTAAATATTAAAAAAAAATATTCGTTTCATGCTTTTGCAAGATCATGTTTCCGAACAAGTCGGATACCATAAGGCATTCATTTATTGGTGATTGTAGAATAACTGCTATAATAGTACTGTTTTTAGTTAAAAAACGTTAGAATTTGTTCTTAAATTAGTCAATATATTTTAGAATTAATTTTACTTAAGTATTATTTTTACATTTTGAATATGGAGTTATTTTTAGATGCTACAATGCAATTTTACTGATTTAAGAGCTTCAAGTACAAATTTTTAATCACAATATTGACATTCGAGGTATCTGTCTACTTTTAGAACCGTGATTTTGCAAAAAATGTATAAATGAATAATTTTTTTGACATTTAATGTCACTTGAAGAAAAAAGTACATATAAAATAGTTTTAAGAATATTATTACAATAGAAAATTTAAACGCAATTTTTTTGGCAAAAAAAAGGAAGAAAAAATAACTTATTTTAAAGCAATCTCTTTTTATGGAATGTGCTTCTAGGAAAATACCCTATGGAAAATATCTGAGCTAGGATTTTTGAAATATATAATTTATAATATAATAATTATTTTTTTTAATTTATCAAGAAGTAAGGAAACATTTTTTAAAAAAACATCGGTTATAATTTTAATTGGTAATAACTCAAAAAATAATGTGAATTCTTCAAAATTCCTTGATAGGACTCTTAAGAGAAGTATTAGCTATATTTAGGGTTAACTTTATTATTATAGGAACGTTTTTCATGAAAGGAGAATGTTTTAAAAATGCGTCGTTTCTTAACTTTTACACAAAAATTGCATTTAAATAATGTTTTATTATAATATTATTTTTTAAAAATTATTTTTCCCTGTATATTTTAATTCAATTGACACTAATTATCAAAAAAAATACTCATTTATACACTTTTGTAAAATCACACGGATCCATGCGTAGTCAGTCACCTCAAGATATGTGCACAGTACTTTCTAAGAAATACAGATTTTATTGTAGTGTGCTTTAATAAATAAACATTTTAAAGCTTATATATTGTTATAGTTTATTTTATGGTGTATTTTCATTATTATTCGTGCATATCTCCTCTTTAATTTCCACACATTTAAAGCTTATTTTTATAATTAAAAGAAATTTTTAGAGTATTTTTTTCTTTCTGAACAACTTAAATATTAAAATAAAGCCATTAAATACAAACATAAACCTGTTAGATCCCTTAAAATTTCTTTTGATTGTCTTATTTCAGACTTTTGCTAGAAGAAATTGTATCACTTTTTAAATAAATGTCTTTAATTTCTATATGACTCATTTATATTTCAATCACGTGCCATTTGCACTTTCGATGAACAATTATGCAAATAACGTAGAAAACAATTCTATTTCTCTTCACTGGCCAGGTATCGTAAGATCACATGCATAATGATGAAACAGGTGTCAAAGACTGAAGCATTTAAAGTGACTAATTACGCTTTGAGCTTCAGTCTTTGGTTACTATTATAAGAGAATTATTAAGCCAAACCCCCTTTTAGAAAACGCTCTTTTTTGCGTGTAGGAAGCATACATTTGGAAAATTGACTCTGAAGCATCTGTTCTAAATTAGAATTTATTCCTGGACGTCAGTAGTTTTACGAGCAAATGAGCTCGTCATTTTCTATGGCAGGAGACGAAAGAGAATAAAGTTTTATCCTGTCCAAACGCTATGTCATATACACAATAGGAGAGGGTAACTAGATTTATAGTTTCGGTATTTATTACAGTTATGGAAGCAGTAAAATAGAGCGATGTAATGCGAAAAGATTTAGGTTTCCCCATTCAAATGTTCCCCATCTCGACCAAGCAGAGGGAGTAAGAGTTGTGACATTAGAATTTATAAGTGAGGCATAGTCTCCCTTTTATAAAAGGGCACGCAGCTCGGATAGAACCTAGGAAGAAACATTCAAATTTCAAGAGCAATATGCCAGAGGCGTAGAAATTTATCGCTTTGTTAAAAATAATGTTATTACCAGAATCGGTTTCATGTACGCAATAGTTTTTCATTTTTATGGAATGGAAAATTAAGTTTTTCTTTTCTTTTTATGAAATCAGGCTTGTTGAGAAACATGAGTGGGATTTTGAATGTTTTCGAAAAAGGATTCTTGAGCAATTTTTTTTCTGACTCGGAAGCGTATGCTACACTAATTTGTTTAGTTGTAATAGGAGGGTAACTCATAGCGTTGGATTTAGTGTTTTAGTTATGCCATACGGTTTTAAAAATAAATTTGTCTCGTACATTCAGGTGCAGTGTTTGGGTTATGCTCTTTTTTATTACCACCTTTAATTTACATAAAATAACCATGACTCGAAATTTTTAAGAGGATAAAAAATGTTACATGGGATTTTAAATAAGCATAGTTTGAAGAATAATAAGAGTTGAAATATTTACGCACATGAATTTAATACTTATCAAAAGGAATATTTTTAATTGCTTAATACTAATTAAGAAAAGGAAGCATTATTATATTTAAAAAGATAAACAAAGGACAACACATGATAATCGTCAAGTTTATTAAAAATTCAATCTCCATCAAATGTTTATATTTTTTTAATATTTATTTCAGTAATACAAAAGTAATTAGTAAAAACACAGTTAAAAGCAGTGTCTGAAAGGTTTATTAAGCCTTTTTCTAATCTATATAAAACACATCACATTATTTAAAAAAGACATATCTTTGTATTAATAAACTATCATTTTTTATCGAAAGATAGCCTTTACTTAAAGAAGAGCTGTAATTAATTAATCATTTCATGACTCAAGAGACATTGGATTGTCTATGTTTATAAATCGGGGTGCACTTTCATGGTTCATTTAAATTGCTTGCTATATCGAAGATGCCTTTCAATTGCATTCGAAAAATTTAAAAAGAGGAGAAAAAATAATGTTCTACTTTCTCATCATGCAAAAGAAAAGATGAAAAACTAAGGTCTTTGAACATTGGGAACAATAATCAATGCATAACGAGCGAAAATGATTATAATGCAGAAAAAGGACAGAGTTTTGATTGATTTTTCTCCCTTGCAACTTAAGAATAGAAATGACAAATGTTCTCTTGGAATTGAATAGGCCCGAAAGAAATAAGCGAGAAATACATAAACGTCACGAGAAGTAATCATTCAAATACATCACACCAAGTATTTCATAAAGCTTTTTTCCTTCTTTTTGGATACCGCTAATAGATCAAAAGATATCATTTTTTTCCCCTTAAGGCAAAAAATGATCTTCGTCTAAGAAGAGAGTTATAATTTGTTCTTGTGCATGGAATTGGTAAAAACGAGAATTTGTATTTTTTGTCATATTTTACACAGTAATAAATGAGCAGAAATACCTGAAGGGTTTTGATAATCGAAGATATTCCGAAAAAATATTATTCGAAGTGTAAGAAATTGCATCTAAAATGAATTAAGTTATTTTTATTATCAAAAAATAAGCATGCTTCTATCGATGGTTCGTATGAATAGTGGCACGAAAAGTTTAATTTAAAATTGTCCTATACTGCATTAATCTATTACCAGATTTGTTGAACATTTATTTAAATTTCATAAAGTAAAATATCACTGTGTGGAATATTATTGAGATTTCCAAGTTATATGTCGAAAATATATTTGTACAGAAATATAAAATTACTTAACATAAACTTTTAATACACTCATGAAAAAATATTAAAGGAAATTCGAATTTAACTTAAGAAGGGGCATTTTTGAGCTAATAACAAGTGGTTTTAACTCTGGCATATTTATTAACGACTGATTTATGTTTCACCTAAGCTACAAAATCGCAAACGTATAAGTTCATTTATAAATTCAGTCTTAATGGCAACTTCTTAGCACATCCAACTACATCAAGGAGAGAAAAAAAAATTCTAAATCGATTTATTTTGCAGGAATGTTATCACAGAGAAGAAGGAAAGAAATATTTTACGGTAAATTTAAAAGTTGATTTAAATTCTAACTTTTTCTTACTATCCGTAAATGTTTTGCTCATCATAAAATCCGTTTAAGGAATTTCTCAAAACTCAATCAAGATTCCTTCAGAAACATCAAGCTTGAAGCTCAAACTTGTAAGCTTTCTTTTGGCTATGCAAGGGCCATTTTAGCAGAAGGCTTTCGCTGCAGTGGTAAATCCCTCGACAAATCAGCGGTTTGATATATCTCCTAGCGAGAGATTACGGAGGATTGGGGTAAAATTGAAGCTAGAGAGTTCTACGAAGTTAATGAGTTGGAAAAGAAAGCAACTTCTCACGTAAGAAGAGATGTTCACAGGAGGACAACCTTTTCAGGATATTAGATTGGACTTCAATGGGATTTTATTCGCTCTGCTCGCATAATTATTTTTTCGCTATAATTGCAAGTTTTGATAAGAAGTAAGGATTCCAGAAAAATGCAGCTCTTAAATAAGAGTGAGGTGTAAATTAAACTTGAAAAGTTTGACTCGCAGTATAATGAATGATGTTGGAAGCAATTACTGAATAGTAAGGTCGGAATACTCAGATATAAAAGAAAATTTAATTCTAAATATTTCTTTTATGAAAGAAATACAAACTACTAGTTTATGTTACATTATAGTTTCATGAAAATTCTTTACATTTGTAATTTATTAAGCATGAGAAAAATAATGTTTCTCACATTTTTGATTAAATTATAGGTTAAAAATTAGTTATTCCTTTAGTAACACAGAAATTACAAAGGTGTGAATCTTTTTTTACAAGCATTTTGCATTCGTTTTTAACAGTTTAATACTTTGATTATAAATAATTTCAGTCGAATCGTAATTCTCATGAAATATTCTGCAGATAATTTAAAGAAAATATTGTATTTAATCTTAAAAGTTAACGCAGTGCTTCTCAAAGTTTCAATATTGTGACCCAATATTCAATCATAATTTTCATCGCACCCTCTTCCATACAATAACAATGTATTGAATTCAAAAATAATATACTTTGACACTAAAACTACTAACCTCTTAAGTGCCACCGGCGTATAAAAACGCCTCGGTCAGCCAAAGCGTTAATTGCCTTGAGGTATATATACGTCCTTCCGAAGGACGATCTTTTTTGTGCACTGCTATCAATAAAAATATCCCAAAGACATTGGAATGTAATAAAATAAGGTTTTAATTATTTATTCATGTTTCCCCCCCCCCAATACATCACATGCGAGGGCCTACGTGGAAAATGAAGGCATTGGAGAGCGAATTGCGTAAATTTTAATCGACAGTTAAAGAATCAATTATAAACCGATAATAACCACTTAATTTTTGTATATAATTATATATATATATATGACAAGTCCATGGGATCCCTAGTAATTATTAAATTGTTCTCTAACTTAGTATTTTTAAAATAATTATAAAATACATTGTGCAAACTGATACATTTATATTATATCAGTGAAAATATGTATTTTATTTTCCTAATATGCAAGAATGTATTTTGTTTGTTTACTTTTAGTAAATTAATATTTTTTTTAAAGTAATCTTTTGTTTTCAACCTTTCAATGTGCTCACACCACCATTGTAGAATTTCCATGCCCTTCTAGGGGGCACGCCCCACAGTTTGAGAAACGCTTGGTGAAGGAGAAAATATTTGTGTGTACTTATCTTTTAAAGGAATTATTTTAGTGTTATTGTATTCATGGATTGCAATAATATTGTAAATAATTAATTACCCTTCAAATAATGACAGATACGCAGTGAGATTTTTTTAACTTATACAATTAAATTTATATAATAACTCGTTAATTCACACTTAACTAAAACTGAATTAAGATTTTAGATTTAAAAGAATCTGATTTCTTTAATGCAGAAATATTTAAAATTATCAACCGAAGGCTTGAAAAAAATTATGAATTTGTGTATAGCTCTAAATTTTATAATGATTTTGTAAGAAAAAAAATCATGTTTGTGTACTTATTTAAATATTTTTGTGTAGTTTTTTTCAAAGCAAATTTATGAAAAATGCATTTTTTTGCAAATTGGTGGGAACGAAAATTTGTAGAAAAGTGATCATAATATTAAAACTTATTCATTAAACGTAAACTAATCGAAAGTAATTTTCTAATTATTTGTAAATTTAGTTAAATGAAACCATTTATGAAGCTATTAAATCTTATCAACAGGAATTTTTTTTGAAAAAATAGCCTTTTAATCATTAAAAATAAAACCACAAAAAGGAAAAAAATACATTCAAAGCATTAAAATTCCATTTTGCAGTTGAAAAAATGTTATCTACACCACCAAATCTCAAAATGATTTTTCATCAATTGGTGGGAGGGAAAAAAATTGCAATTATCCTTTTTACAGCTTTCGCGAATCACCACTTACTATTCCCGAAATAACAAGTTTATTCCGGGCAAAGTATTCGCTTTAAGTAGCAATAGAAATATTCTTAAATGAGTTGATGGAGTGGGCTACCTCGATGATTAAGGTTATCACTCTACCTTGACTATTGATATCACAACTGCTCCATTAACCACGCTAGTTTAATTGTCTGAAAACGGAAGATGGAAGAGTTTGAAACCCTGCCATAAACGTTTTGCCCCTAGCTCACGCTATTCGCTCTTTGTTATCTTCCATTTGCAACAATGATATTAAGGCCACTTTTCTCGCAGAATGAGCATTGAACGGCCAACTCGCGTGCACTAATTTTACTTGACAAATACAACATCCGCTACCCCTAGAAGCGAATTTCTATCCCGGAAGCTGTAATAACTTATCGCGACGTATATTTAACGGTGATTTGAATCTGGATTTATGCTCCCTTACCGAGTCATTCCCGTTTATTGCAGCGTATATTTTAATATCTCTAGAAAACTAGGATTAAAGTTTATAATTTTTGTCTTATTTGATACAAAAGGAGTTTAAAGATTCATTCAAACGTGCATCGAGGAACTGCGCAGAATCATACGGATGGGAGAGATAAGTTTAATTGAAAATCACTCACTGTATTTTTGAGATTTATCATTCGAACAAAGGCTTTGTTATTTAATAAATTATTTAGAATATGGATCATTGAACTTTTTGGAATTAAAAATTACTCATACTTTTGTGAGAAAGAAAGAAGTTTAGTGAATTTATCTGAATTTAATTATACAAGCAATCGAGAAGATTAATGTTTTACACTGTTCAAAATATATGTTAAAAAAGAAGATGTAAGATTTTATTTCCGATTGAATACTTTTTTTGATATAAACAGAAAAAAAAACGTTTCATGTATACATTTCAGGTGATGGTTTTTTTTTATAATATATATTTATTTATTCATTTGCTTCTTCAAAAAATCTGACTAGAGGATAGAATTTTTATTTTTTATATAAGTATATAACATGAATCAGAGTACAGAAATTTTATCATTTGATAAATTTAAATTTAAGTGCATGTCTTTGGTTTTACTACAATTTCGAACGAATAGCTCTTTTGAAATTTTGTATTTGGCTACAAATAACTTTTTAAAAATACATTTTTTGGAAAAATAAAAATAATAAATTAATCCGAACATTTTAAATGAATAAGATAAGTATTATTTTTGTGATGTTTTCAAATTTTGTTTTTCGCAACCAAAGAAACTTACTGAAAATTAAAAAAAGGTGAAAAAACTAATAGAGAAATGATAAATATAAGAGAGAATAAAGAATGATAAAGAAATTCGCTGAAGAAGGTACGAGCAATTAAAAACAGATTTGAAAAAAAAAAAGTAAAAATTTTTTTTCATCCGATCGCCATCGCAATATGTAAAGTAATCATTTTGAATAGACATCTCAGAATCGTAAATTTTTGAATTATAATGCAAAGATTTATTTATTCCTAGAAATATTTACGTAGGTGGATCCAAAAAAAATGTTACGAGTCGAATGAAAAAATATTTATTATTAATAGACATAGAAAACAAAAGGGAATTAAGAGGTATACGTGTCTATCACACTTCGACATAATCACTAAATCTATTTAGGCATTTAACAAAAAGCAGGACCAACTTGTTTAACCCGTCTTCGGACAAATCAGGTCCCAGTCCATTGTGCCAGGTCACGACAGATGTTTTTCCAGAACTACCTTGGAATATCTCAGCACATCAGAAGCGATATATTGCACGCTACCATAGCTCAGTACCAGCTCTGACGGGATTTCACACATAGTTACCCGTCAATCATTATAAATCATTTCTTCAATTCGTGCCGTGTTGATTTCTGTCGTTGAAGAACTTGGCCGGCAGCTATTTCGGTTTTCGACATCCTGTCTGTCTGATTGAAAATAGTGACACAATTTCGCTACATGTTGTCTGCTCATTGAAGTTGCGGACACATCATTTGCCCATAAATGTCGAATCATGGCTTGCACTTCAAAACGAGACCAATTTCATAAGAGTCTTGCCATGTCAATCGTCCTAAACTGTCAGGGAAATTTCACTACCTACCCGCAAACCAGCTGTATGACAAGTAGCACCATTTGTCTCTACTCTGGAGAAACAGAATTTCTCAACAATATGTAGTTTTCATTGCTGCGGCTTCTAACCTTGTTTTTTGGATCCCCCCTCGTAATTTTTAAATTATACAATAATTAAATTTAGCTCAAACTTTTAATTTAAGAATTGATTGAGACATGTTATCCTTTTTAATAATACCTATGTTTAAATAAAAATCGGTATTATTGAATTAAAATGAAAAAATAAAATGGTTTTCAAATTAAGAGAGAAGCATTTCACACCATCTACTATTGTACATAAAAATAAGGATTGTTATAATATTCATAATACACAGAGTTTTAGTGATAATTATTTACTTAAATCACTAATTCTTTTATTATTTCTAACTGAAGAATAACCAAAATTTCATCAATTAATCCACTATAAAAGAAATTTTTGACTTAAACCGTCATTTGGTTTTATAAATTACATTTACTTTCAATTCTGTTATTTAAAACGGGACGCCCTTGCTCAAAATACTTCTAAGAAAAGTATATTTTTGGGAAAAAGGATTAAAGCATTTTTTTTTTCTTTCCTTTCTACTGAAAAGTAACAATAACATAGGCGTGATATCATTGAAGGCAGAAGGAATGATTGAAACGAATGTTGTGTATGAAGCCGTAGGGAACAGTCGATAAGAGACGGAATCAATTTGAAGTTGCAAAAGGAAAAATGACCAAGGTGGAGTTATCATCACAAAAAAGTAAGGCAAAAAATGATACGAAAACACTTCAGAGACGAGGCATTGTTTGACGGCAAGTAAACTTTAATTGACCTGGGCATTAGAAAAAAAACTATCACCTTTCTGATCTTTTACAGACGAGAGAAAAAATATCTGAAGTTGTTATTTTTACGTTTGAATACCTTTTTCCAGAGAAGTTTTTAAGTTTGAAGATTTTAAAAAGCACTTTTTTAAGAGTGGGCATATCGTGTCAAAAATATAATAAAAAATGAAGATAAAAAGTCATTGCCTTTTTTAACAAAAGGAGTCAATTTGCTGCACTACTAAAATGATTTGTTTGAATGAGTTATTTATTCAATAAATAAATTATTCATGAAAGAATGCAATATTTTGATGGTATATGAAAAGTTAACATAATATGTCCTTATTAAACTGAGTATAATTCCAAAATTATTTTTTTGAAACGCATATTTTTGCAGATTTCTGATAGTTAATTTAAGTTTGTCTTCACCTAACCTAGTAGAATAAAACCTAGATTTGTAATATTTTTTCAAATAAAAAAAATCTAGTATCTATGTTATATTTTAGCCTTGATATCCTATCGAGATTATATTTTATAAAGCTACCCATTTTAACCTGAGTTGATCTATTTTTCTAGTGTAAAATGTCTTTTGCATTTTTTCTCCTACACCGTAACGCTAGATTAGTTATCCCTTTACACTATACAGAAAGTTCGGTTTATTATGGAATGTTTCTCTCGATATATATATATATATAAATACATATACATATACACTCCTGTTTATAAATTAAGGATACTCCAGAATCACACAGAAATTGAATTCTAAAATAAAAATTTCACCTGTAGAATTATCACACATATCTTGAAGAAGAATATGCAAATTACAGGAAACCACCAGACAGCGTGGATAGTACGTTACAATGACGAGAGTGTAAGAAAGGAGTATATAAGGAATGGTGGCAAAGAAGTAAAATTGTTCACAAGCGCTTTAAAAGCCTTTCAGTGCAATAACCGTATAGTTAAGGCACAAAGGAAGCATTTGGATGATTTTTTACGTGGTAGAATTATCGGACGACTGGAATGTGGACGTACCCAGCTGGAAGTATACGAGGAACTTGGAATCGCCCATAGTGTCATCTTTAGGCTTTGGCAACGATTCCAAGATGATGGTAATGTGAGTAGATGTTACAGCACAGGTCGCCCCCGAGTTTCAACGCCGAATGAGGACCGGTATTTAACAGTTACTGCCAAAAGAAACAGACGGAGCACAACATCAGACCAATCCCGTCAGCTCTCTTCAGCTACCAGTACGACAGTTTCAAGGCAGACCGTGTACAGACGTTTAGGACACATTGGTCTATATTCTCGAAGGCCTGTCAGTTGTGTTCCCCTTACCGCAACTCACTGTCGCCTGCGATTAACCTGGAGTAGAGAGCATGCATTGTGGACAACGTAACAGTGGTCTTCTGTGATGTTTTCCGACGAGTCCAGGTTTATTTTTCAGTCTGATTGTCGCCGGACTTTCATATGGAGAGCGCCAGGTACCCGTTACCACCAAGAGAACACCATTAAACGACACCTTTACGGTGGTGCAGGATGGCTCATTTGTGAAGGAATTATTCTTGGTTCCAGAACTGACCTGCATGCGTTCAGAGTGTAACGATGACAGGTCACATCTATCGGGATGTCATTCTGGAACAACATGTACGTTTGTTTCGGGGCGCCAAGGGTGCTGAATTTCTGTTTACGGATGACAACGCCCGTCCTCACCGTGCAAACATTGTAGACGAATGCCTTCAATCGGAGGATATCACCCGTATGGATTGGCCAGCATACTCACCGGACTTGAATCCAATAGAGCATGTGTGGGATAAGCTTGGCCGAAAAATGGTAGCCCGTCATCCCCTCCCACCTGTCTACCGGAACTTCGGAGGGCATTGCTTGATGAGGGGTGTAATATTCCCCAAGATCAGATTGATAATTTTATACTCAGCATGCGTAGGCGTTGTAAGGCCTGTATTGTATAGTCCGGGAGACATACTCCGTATTAACCATCATACTAACCATGTTATACTGTTTTTTGTAAATAGGTTCTTTTTTGAAATTTGTTCCAGGGAGTAAAAATCTCAATTTTTATTAATTATGTCAAACATATAGCATCTTTTTTGCTCTTTACCTTTTGTTTAATAAATAGACTTTACAAATAAGTCAAATTTTTTTTGCTACTGTCTCTTTCTTGGCCTGAATTTCATTATCCTTAATTTATGGATATGAGTGTATATACAATGAGCATTCATGAAAAGGAGACAATTTACTGTCTGAAAATGGGCTTCGTGTTTAACTCAGGTTCTTGCACATTTGGTGAAGACACAAATGTGCAAATACATTTGACAAATGTCCAAGAAGCCAAATTGCGAAGAAATTTCTTGAAAGATGTAAAACGAAATAATAATCAACAATCAGTGCAATGCCTTTGAATAAGTTGGAAGTATGGTTGAATAAAGTCCTTATATTAGAAATGCATTCTGTGTCTTTGAAAAAAAATTTGTATACAACATCTGACAATAAATTTCGGTCAATGAAGTTACAATGGCTGATCTGGCAACAATGGCGGTACAAAACTCTGCACATGCGTAGTGGTAGGTCTTGACCATCTTCCCCCCCCCCTCCCCGTTGTCCAGTTGAGTCTCATTTGTGTTCCGTTTAAGAATTGTTTTACAAAATGCTTGTTTAGCGTGCGTTGGTTCTTAACGGAGAACAGGAAAATGAATGATCAATTTAAAGTTTTGTTTTAAGCTTGGCAATACACCAAAAGAAACTCATGCGATGTTGTTATATATTTATAATGATCAAGCATTGTCCATGAAGTGTGGGTACGAGTGATTCACTAGATTTCGAAAAGGAGGGAAATTGTTTCTTATAACCCCCGTAGTGGAAGATTGGTGACCTCCGTCAGTGATGAAACCAATGAGAAAGTGAGGAAATTAATCATTAAAGATTATCAATTAATTTAGAACATGATAGCTGATGAACTGAAGATTAACCGTGAATCCGTGAGACAAATCGTTAACCAGAATTTAGCGATAAGAAAAATGTGTTATCGATGCTGACAATATTCCTAACATCCGACGAAACCGTGACGAGGCTTTTGAACTCCATCCTAAAAAAATACTTCTTGCAAAGTTTCCAGGACATGTATAGCAGATCTCAATGGGGCATAATTATGAGTAAGGTAACTTTCGTTAATATTTCATCTACGTTAATGTTACAGGACTATTCACCGAGCTTTATTGTTGGAGTTTGTATTTAACCAGTGGGTTTACCAGTTAGGGATTTTGGTGTTCATATCTCTCCCATAGACCAAAGATTTTTAATTTTTAGCAATACGATTATACAGCAATGCTTTTGTCTAGGTTTTTACATAACCCCTTCATAAAAGCAGTCTCTCTGTGTGTGTACGCCACTGTATTAAAAAAAGGACATAAAAATTATTTTGTAAAAAATATAATAAAACCCACTATACACAATACATAAAGAACAGAGCAATACAATAACAAACGAAACATATTGCAAATATAATTAAAAATTTAAATACAAAACATCTCTTATATGAAGAATATGAAAATATCGAACCAAGCCCCTTTAACTTCAAAATATTTTTAATTAATTTCCAAGAAGTATAATTAAAAAATTATGTTTTAATTATAAAAAAGTATTATTTTTTTCACATTCTTTAATTAAAATTAATACAACAACTTTGGAGTTCTCCAAAAAAAGGATTTATTCAACTCAAAATCTTTTGTTGTTCATTAACTATTGTAAATGATTTATTCAGATGGTGAACAGTCAGAAGAATAAGACAAAATAAATGATACTTAAAACAACTCTTTGTTATCTTCGTAAAACATTGATGCTCTCAAAGATTAAACTAATGTTTTGGAAGAAAAATTCTTTTACTTCTAAATGATCGCTCTTTACTAACGATCGTAGACGAAATATTCATTTGGAACATAAAGTTGGAAACTGTCACCTTGCCCCTTTTTTTCATTTTTATCTCATCTTACGACAAATTATTTCACCGAATTTAGGAAATTAAAAAAAATAAATCTGCAACTATCCTCATTAAGATCTCGTTGTACTCGCTGTCTAATTTTCTTTTTCCAGGCTCATCACAGAATGAGCTTACAATGTTAGTGAATTATCTTCCAAAACTTTTAATGGAATTTATAATTTGTTTTAAAAGTTGTTTTAATAATTAGGCCATTTTGCTATCAGGGTTTTTTTTTCGTATATTTATTTGTGAGACAGCTATGGCTCAAATCCTTATAATGATTTGGAAGTTGGTTGCTCAGTAATTCTTAAGATTTAATTAAGTATTCTTAAAAAATTTTTCTACGGTATTTTTATCAAACAAAGGTAACCGCTTTTAAAACATGCAGTTTTAAGGATGAAATGTTTTCGTTCTTTGGGTGATTTGATTGAAGAGAGTAATTGGACTCTCTTGGAAATTAAATGATACACAAAATATTAAAAATAATATGCAAAATCTCAATCGAATGCAAAATTGTATTAAATTAAAATTTATTAGACGAAAATATCACAAACGTTCATGTATTAATACTTCTAAACGCACATAAAACTATAAAATTATTTGTATTTAAAAATTCATACTTTATAAATTAAAAACTCTAATTATACTATACTAACTAAAACTCTATGTTTGAAAAGTCATTTATACTTGAAAAACGAAATAAGAGTCAATTATTTAATAAAAAAGTCTTATAAAAGTCAATTTATTTACAATATTAAATTTATGAATACCCAACATAGAAATATATAATATTATTTATAATTTTTATACACTCAATAGAGCAAATTTAATTTACTTATATATTTACATGAGTTTTTTATGCATATATTTAAAAAACATAAAAACAAATATGTTATCTAATTATGTGCTCATGATTTAGTAGCATAAGCTTTTTCAAAGAGATTCAGATAATTGAAAATTGTGTCTTTTTTTCAACAAAAAAAAAAGAGTTATATTTCAATGTGAGACTTATATTTCAATTAATTATTGTTAACGTATAAGAAGCTACTGAAATAAGTAAGTGTTTACTAATTATGAAAACACTCATTTCATTAACGCTAAAGTGGCTTTCAAAAGTTAATTATCAATTAATTTTTTGTCAAAGGAAAGGTAATGCAGGCTTATAATTCGTTATAAATAGTTATTATAGTATCCAGTAAAAACTCGTTTGGTTGCATAATATGAACGAAATTATTTATTTAAAGTTCTAATTATAACTCTTTGGAATATTTCCGAATTGTGTGTCTTTCATTACTACATTCTTTCAAGAATATAATTAGGTGCTTAATCTGAAGAAATAATATTTTTTCAATTTTTGTGCGGGGGCAAAATTTCTCGGTAGAAATAAATCTCACAGAGGCCACTAATAAGATGTTAGTAATTAAAAAGTCTCATTAAAATCAGTTATATATACCATAAATATATTCCATTCTAAATGCAATAAAATATGCAGATTTATAACGATACAGCATTTATATAGATAAAATCAATTTTGAAGTTCTGTTCGATTGAAGATACACATCGAATCTGGAAATTTAGTATTAATTATGAATTTTATTTCATTGAGTATAATAGAATTTGACAAACAATGAAAAGTTTTATTCATTATAAATATTTATGTGTAGATATTCAAAACATTGTTTAATTTATCAAACACGTTTTTAATTTAAATATGATTCATATTTCTTAAGATTTTCTTTCGAAAGAAAGCATTATTAGGGTTATTTTTAAAATTCCTGCTACTACACAAAATGAAGTATGGTGATTGACAACGATCAGATCCGTAGTTTTGAAAGAAATTGTGTAAATGAATACATGTTTTTTTTTAGATTTATCAGTTGATTTCTAAAATACATATACATTTTTTATAATATTATTGCAATAAAAAAAATTTTAATGTAGTCTTTTGGCAAAAAATGAAGAAAGAATGATATATTTCCAAAACTTTCTCCTTTCATGAAAAATGCTTCTATTATAATGATATTTTGACTAAATATAACTAGGACTTCCATACCGGAGATTAGCTAAGATTTTTGAAATACATAATTTAGAAGTGTGGACTTATTCGCATTTTATTACATCAGAGAAGCGAAATTTTGACAAAAAACATCCGTCATTTTTTCAATTGATTGTATCTTTGAAAACAATGTAAATTTTTCAAAAAAATCCTAGTTCAGCACCATTATAAAAGTCCTAGTGTATATATAGGCAAAATATTATTAATATAGAAGCATTTTTCATGAAAGGAAAATGCTTAAAATATATGTCATTTTTTATTCACATTTTGCTAAAAACTTACATTTAAATATTTTTTCTTTCAATAATATTCTTAAAATAATTTTGTATGTATATTCTAATTTGACTAACACTAAATGTCAAAAAAAGTACTTGCATACTCTTTTTCAAAATCACTGTTCCAAAAGTAGTCATCCACGGGCGTGCGCGTTTATTTTTTACAATTTATAACATCATTGGGGGAAATAATCATATACATTATTTTAGACCATATAGTTTTGCTTAATTTGTCAGACAATATATTTCAGTTTAATTTTAAATGAAATCGTCGTATTTTAATGATACAAATACATGATTCAATTGATAATTTGTAGGAAAAAGCATGGTTAATAGGATTATTGAATTAAGTGCTTAATAATATTAGATGAACAATTCGTTATAAACTCAATAATTATTGTTTACCACTTTATATTTTTGTGTAGTATAAAGACAACAAAAAACAAAGCCCAATAGTACACATAACAACAATCTGACAATTTTGTTTCACTTCACTGTATTTTCAATTTTATTATTTTGTATTTCTATTCCCTATCTCTTATTTAAATCGCGTGGATATTCAAGCTCTTTTAAATATTTTAATCAGTACTTTTCCAAGGAATATTTTATATTTTGACACTTTGCATATGCACACGTGCTATGCGAAACATTTCAAGAATACATTTTCATGCAAGGACGTGTTATTGTAATGCATTTTCTTTCTTCGAACTTCAGATGATCCGTCGAGGCCTATTGAAGTATATGGCAAGAGAAGAAAATCTCATTTATTTTAGTACAGCGCTTTCTCACGACATTGCCTTCCGTATTTTTGCTTACAGCTCCTTTTTCTACTCCAAGGTGACAAACGATAAACGACAGCTAGCGATGCGCTAAATCTTATTCGTTTTTAAAGCCTAAGAAATGAAACAAAAGGTGCAGTAAATAATAATAAAATAGGGATTTCTTCGGAAGAGAAAAATGTTTTTTGGTAACGGCTTCTTTTGGAAAATGTAGTTTTCCCTCCGTATGCGAGACTGAGAAATTGTTCATCATCTCTGTTTTGTAAAATTCCGCCTGAACGGAGATTGCTTGTCAGTCCCAATGCAAAATACTGCTGGAGGGAAGGAAGAAATTGCATTATACCTTATGGCGAATGAAAATATTTGTGATGCTCTTTTCTCTTTCATTGTCATTCTACTTCAATTTTGAAAAACTGCGAAATTGAATAAGTAGTATAATGATTTTACACAAGAGAATTTGCAGATTTAAGTTTTTGTGAATGTTATTCTTATTTAAAATACGTAAACCCTCCAGAAAATGGTTTTTAGTGCTCCGAAGAAACCTATTCAAAATTTAAAAAGACATTCCTCCTTTTCTTTTTCATAATCATATTTAACTTCTAAATTGCTTGACACATCAAAGGAAACATGTGTTTTATTGTTGTAATTAATTATAAATGGATTATTTGTAGTTTAGAAAATGATAATTTTGAAGGGAAAAAACTGTTTGGGAAACTATGCCTTTCAGAAGTTAAAACACTATTTGCATGTCTTAGAAATTGGGCTCCATAAAGAAAAATTAATAAGACATCAACTTAGATTTGGGTTATAATTTTAGTTTATACATCATGTATTTTCTTATGGAAAAAATATCTGCAATAATTCACTTACATTTTATCTCGAAGGATTTTATTCATTTCATAATGATCTTGAGCCACTTCACGTAATAATTAATTTTTAGTTTACCCACCTAACTGGAAGTAACCACAAATATTTCTTCTAAAAAACTACCATGGTCACGTTTTTAAAACAAGATGAGGAGCGCAATAATGTATTATTGATGTATGTTGACCATTTACAAAAGTCTTTACTGGAAATCACATTATTCTATAAGCGCCCGGCTGGTGAAACCTAAAAACACTGAGATCTCAGAGAGGGAAAAAAAGCTTTTGTTTTTTATATTGATTGTGCGCATTTTTTTGTTTATGCTGTCCCCTTTATGTTTGTGATTGTCAATAATTGGGGATTTTAAAAGAAGAAGTAGCTTCAATTCTTCAACGAGTACACCAAATTAATAGATTCCTACCATAAAATGCCTTAAGTCAGTTAAAATCATTTCAAGCATTTTCAATCCGTTTCAGCATTTGTAAAACCTTTTATATTATACCAATTCAGCAAACTAGTTTATATTAATAATTTAGATTTATAAAGATTTTCCTTCACTTATTTATCTCACTTAATTTTTTTGTTATTCTACTTAACAAAATATAGCATGCTTTCTTAAAAAAACTAAAATGCATTGTAAAGTTCAATCTTTTTTTATTGACAATTATCATCTCATATAATCAGTTGATTGGTAATTTTATACCTGAGCATGCTATTGGAATTGTGAAGTAATATTCTAATTGAATTTTGTAAACAAATCAATTAAATTAAATGTAGTCGGATTGAGCCCAATTTTGTGTGCCTTGAAAATTAATAATTATATCGAGGTATTAATATATTACTTTTAAATAAATAGTTAAAAATTAGCTCCGTAAACGAATTTTGTACAATAAATTTCTAAATATCCCATGTTTATAATATCCTTATATCATTCTTGAAAGGTGATTGGAGCTCATTTCTATTTAACTAAATATCCAACTGTAAAATAAGTGAGTGGCAAGGTTAAAAAACAATAATTGAGCTTTGTGTCTGCAGTGTTATAACAATGCTTCAATCTATTGTTTTGCTTATGTATGTGATTAACCGAGAAATACGATAGATAAATACTCTCTAACTGTGAGTTTAAGGTATAAAAACAGTCCCTTTCTTTGCCAACTTGAGAATTCGTAATCAGAGGGACGAATGACACGAGTGTCCCGAGTAGCATTTTGTGCAAGATTAAGTTTGTTGATTAGAATGAGTGTTCTGACGTTTAGCGATGTGGAAGGGCCATTAGCCTTTAATTAGTGGAATGGATCCCTTTTTCTCCCGTTTGTTTTGTTTTATTTCTAATGAGTCGTAATTGGGGGCTATCGTGATTGAATGGCTATAGTCCCCATAGGAGTTGCAAGTAATAAGTCTGTTTCGGGGAGGGTGAAGCATTCTCTTGAGATGAAAGCAAAATCAAGTGCTACGATCGAAGGAAGTGAATTCGACAATTGCCTAGGGAAGAGGCTCTAGATCTTGAAATTGCAATTAGAACCTCTTTCTACTTTTATTCTTTTCAGCAATGTTGGTGCAAAACGGCCATTTTATAGGCACTTACAGTTCTTTACACTTAAGTCGTATTCTTGTTCTTTCCAATTGGAGAAGACTATTAGTGACTTATAACGTAGATTTCAAACTTCGAAATGTTTAGAAGTTCCATTAGAATAGCAGATAGATTAATTTTCACGTGCCTTGCATTATCTCGCTCCATAAAAAGTACACAAAAATAACCATATACTTGTTTTATGTGCATTTATGAACAGAAACAACTGAATTGTTAACATGGCATTTTTTCAATAATATTGTTATTGCATAAATATTAAATATTAAAATTTGTTTATATAGTAGAAAACAATAGTACTTTAAATGGGATAAAAATCTAACCAAATATGCTGCTTTGTAAGAAAATTACTAAATATGATGAAATACTGTTAACCTGTCTTACTACTAAGAGACATAACATTTTTCAGTGGTGATTCGGATAAAGCTTAATTATCATAAATTATTACATAATAAAATGATAGTTATCTAAACTTTCTTGAAAATATTGTCACTATAACTTTCTGACACAATATATATATATTAAAGTGAAATAAAAATATTGTCAACAGAATTTTTGTTAATGATTGATAGTTAATAATTCGGTAGTATAGTTTCAAATTTTTCTGTAGTATGTTAAACTATCACTATGTAGCTATCTCAAAATATAGCAATTATTTTTAATTAGGTTTAGTATTAATATATATAATATAGATGCCTTAAAAACGCAGAATATATATATATATATATATATAGAAAACTTTTGAGGTATGCAAAAAACAATGCTGATGAAATTTTCGATGATCTAAAAAAAGCCATCATTTTGAACGTAAATTAAAGTATCTTTCGTAGATGGTACTTGAAAGTCAAGCAGGGCTTTTTCTGTACATATCTGCTTTTAATTGACCTAAAAATTTAGTATGAACTTTGAATCTATCCAGAGTAAAAATCTTATCGTAATAAACTTTCATAGATAACAAATAGCCTTTTTAATAACAAGAGTATACATTTTTTTAAATGTTAACATGTAGTGGAAAATGGAACATTGCATGCAACAGTTTTTTATTGGATTCACATGCACACATTAATATTATTAATATATTCAATATTTTGTCTATTTCTGAAAAAAATATTAATGTAAAAGATTTAGTGCATCTTCTCATGATTCAAAAATACAGTTGTTCATTGTATTAAGTTATACTAAATATGTTAAAATTACTTTATCTGTTAATTAATATGTTATGAGTACTTCAGATAATGAAAAGATCCAAAACCACATCATACTAGAACTGTTGTTCCCCAAACGTATAAAAATACTACAACATTTGAAATACTGAAAACAATATTTTAATTTATATTTAATTGATTTGTTTCTTTATGAGTAATTGGGTAGTGTTTTTTATATTTCCATCTGTAATACTTGAAATGCAATAAGAAAGATCAATAACTATTTTCTGATGTTTTCAAAGATTAACGTAATTTCCAATTTTTTACAGAAAACAAATTATACGTATCTACGTTGCTAAAGTATATATATAAATTTAAAACCGATTTATTTACCTTCATTTTTTATTTGTTTTATGTTGTTATTTAATTGTATACAATATTGTTTGCTCTCTTTGTGAAATACACATTAATATTCAATTTAGTATTATTAATATAATAATTAATAACTTGTGTTATTACATAAAAATTATACATAAGGTGTATATTTTTTCTTTCTTCTATTCAAAAGGAATAATAAAATGAGAAGTGAAATAATCAAAATGATCAATAACATTTTTAAAATTTTGAATCGAATTTGTAATTTACTGCTTTTGATTTGTCGTAGGTGATGATGACAAAATCAGGTATTTTTAATTTTTCAAAGTTAAATTAAAATAAGAAATTCCCTGATATATTTAATTGCATTCAAGTACAAATTTCAATATTGAGTTCTATAATCAAACCAAAAATATTATTTTGTGTAAAAGTGTAATAAAACCAAAAACTAATTTATTCACCAACTATTATATTTTAAACACAATTCGATAAAAGGATGTGGTAAAAAGAAACAAATTTGTAGAAAAGTAAAATACACCAAAGATAATTTTTAGTTTGATGCTATTGATTTGAATAATAACAATTGATGTTAAAAATTGTGTTGACCAGAAATTTTAGAGAAAATAGCTTAAATAAACCTGCAAACCCTACATTTTAATCATTTGTTTTCTGTTTTTATTTAAGTGACATTCTACATATAAGATGATGGTTAATTACCACATATACATTTTTGAAACTCTGAGTACATTTTTATGAATTTATTGTAATTAGTCAATAAGAATGATGGGCAATTTGAATAATTTTCATTTACAAAATTAAATTAAAATTTCATAAAAGTAAGAAAAATTAATTATCTTTACTTATGCACATTAAACAAAACTAAGAGAATATTTTCAATTTTAATCTTGAAGATAAACTGTATACTTCTGAAGCAATTTACTGAATTTTGAGACAATCCTAGCAAATTCATAAAATCCTACTTTGATCTGAAAGAAAAATCATTGTAAATATTTCATACTTCATTAGGTATCAGGCTTAAGAGAAGGTTTCTGCAATCACTCAAACCTATTAATGCTATTAAATCTAAAGCCAGGAAAAGCTGAAAATTTTGAAACTCACCAGCACCTCTTCAAGGTGATTGATTGTGCTGCCAACTTAAGCTGTTACCATCTGGGACCTTCAAATATTTAATTAAGAAATTCTATTTTCTCAGTTTTGAATAAGTGTTCATTCATTTAAAGTTAATAAATGCAAGACTCTTTGATTTGATCAAATGTTTTAAGAGGTGTTGGCATTAATGGCCTTTAATTACAGCCTAGGAATATATTAAACGAGTTTTGGGATTTACAGACTATTTTCATGAAATCGCCTATAAACGATATCTCAAATAAAGAACTTATTTCATTAATTTCTTAGACCATTTTCCCCGGTCCATTATCATTTAGATTTCTTTTGTGCTCTTTGGAAAAAGATTATTATTATAATATCGTAATTCATGAAGATTTGAATTTTAGTTTGATCATATTGTATGATCAATTTTCTTTTTCGCAAAAAGTAATGCTACATTATTATATGTTAATGAGGCATAGTGCTCAAAATAATAGTAAAATTAATAAGTGTTGGATCTTCCTAAAATTCAGTATGAATAGTGCTAAATGTGACTTTGTACCAGAGAAAAAATTTAAGTAAGCAATCACATTTCTCAAGGAATTATTTACTTTCACATGCATTTAAATCATTTATTGGGTTTTAAACAACAAAATAACGCTTAAACGAAATTTCTGAAGTTATTTAAATATTAAATAAAACATAAAGTGAAACATTATTTTCAAATCAAATCCTTAATAGAAAAACTGAACTTCATAATTATATGAAATAAAAAGAAAAAAAATGAAAATAATTTTGTAATTGTAAAAAAATTTTTTGAATAGATTAAAAGCAGACAAGTTGAAATAGGGAAAAATTTGAATTCAAAAAAGCAAATTGAATTTTTAAAATGTTATGCAGGAAATTTATTACTATTTGTAAGGAGAGATATTGAAATGTTTAAAGGAAAACATTATAAAAGTGAAAAACATTCGTATTCAAATATGTTTTCCAATCAAATTTTTTTTCGTAATTTGAACTTTTATTTGTGCTTTTTTGAAACAAAATATTATTTTAAATTTTCAAATCTTGGTAAATGTTGTCTGAATATCCTAAAAAAATGCCTGACAACACAATATACAATATATTTTTTTAAATTCATATTATTTCCCAGTATCTATAAAACAAATACATAAGTTATTTTCTTTGTGTTCCTTTTTAACAAAAAATAACGTGGATAAAAAGGTTTCTCCTTTAAATCTTTTGTACATGAAATCACCACTTTTACAAAAATAATTGCTTTAGGCTTGCGTTTTGATTAAAAGTAAGTCGGGAAAAAAAAGGAAGTTTTTTTTAAAATTTTACTATGCAGATTTTGAAAAACAACAACAATATTATGCATATTTGTGTGAGCTTCAGAAATATTTGGCATTGGAGTTATAACTTAATATTTGATATTGACATCTTATAGCTTTGATATTTAAAAGAATTTTTAAAGCATGTTACATCTAAAATGAAATAATAAAAAGCAAAAAGAAAACTGACAAAAATATAAGTAAATATTACTTTCGAAATTTAATTTTCAAAAATGAAATTGCTTCAGGAACAATGCTTTATTGTTTTTATCCTTGAAAAGTATGGTTTCAAATTTATTTTAAAAATAAATACCAAAAAATTGTTTAATTTACAATAAATATAAAACTAAATTAATACCGGTAAATAAAAATTATAATAAAATTTCAGATATATTAACAATGTACGCACGTATAAAATAATTAAAAAGAATTTCAATCGCTACATCATTAGAATAAATACATAATTTTAGAAATAAATTAAATTTTAAATTAATTTAAATGTGTAATCAATGTTTCAGTTGGCGAGTACATAAAACAAATCTGATAGATAATTAACACGCAAACAGTATTCTGAACTTAATTACTCACGTTGGTCGTACTCTTTTCTGAGTTTCAGGATCAACAATCGGGAAATGTCGTCGACGATAATCTGGAAAATTAGGTTAGTTGTTAGTAATATAACACTTTCATTACAAATTATTATTTTTCTTAATAACAATGGGTAATTTAAAGGAAGGTAAACTATTTCGAGAGAGAGAAAATGTATAGTAAAATCATAGTCATGAATTTTTTATCAACATTTGCTAAATTTACATATCTTTTAGTCACCGAAATAAATTGTATCGTAATAACAGTAACCAAGAAACTTTTATCGTTTTTATAATGTGCAATAACTTCAAGAAATATTTATACTTGTTATTGGGGGAAAAAAATTAAAAATTATTTAGCTCCTAATAATAAAAGGAATTTTACTTTAGTTATTGATCAAATCTCTGGAACCTTTAATTCAAAGTATAATTGTAACCCTTAAGAAATACCATGAAACCTAGTATAATACTTGTATGTTTTCTTTATGAACTTAAACTTGAGAATTTTGAGTTATAAAAGTAGCAAAAAATAATTTTTGGAGAAAAGGCACAGTTAGGTCTTTGAAAATGGTTCCGGAATGTTTTAAACAGTTTTCTACGGGAAGATAACAACTGGTCAGACAGAATTTTAATTCTAAATGTGGGCAAATAGGAGACGATTATTGAGAGAGAGAGAGAGAAATCATTTACAATCAAACATGTCATCATCTTGTATAATTTCTCAAAGTAAATAACAAATAATGCAGAAGCATTTACAGAAAACAGGAAACATATGCAGATTAAGCAAATTGGTAACACACGACAATTGGTTGCGGTAGAAACAAAAGTAAAAATTATGATTTTTAGGGTATATCATTACTTTTCCCCCAAAAATACTCTAATACAGGAAATTTTAAAAAAACAAACACTTTTTAACTGATTTTGTAAAAATGCAGAGCATTTTTAATGAAAGTCGGTAAACATAACAGAAAAAGATGCTTTTTTTAAAAATTATACAAAATTAAAAATTTTCTTTCACATTATGCAAATTACGAAAACCGATTACGAAACTAGGTAATGCAAAAATTACTAAGTGCAGGTTTAGCTTCTTTGTGTACTGTTTAATGCGTACACGATTATTTTTGTAGAATTTTAAACAATAGCACAAAAACACAAGATCTGGATTATGGATCATGACAAATAGCAGATGGGATGTTCAAATCAAGTAAATCCTAAGTAGAAGGTGCAAGGTGGCTTAGTGGGATCTGGTTTCCAGATTACGGAACCAGTTACGGAAGGCTATGATATTTTTCAGTAAACCTGTATCTCTTAGCAGCCCCAAAGCCACTATAAGTCAGTGTAACCTTTTTACTAGGCTTTAACTGTAAGACATTACAGGAGATTGGCAACTACTCAATTCGCAAGTGGCTCTTTTAGTTTCAGTGTTACTGTTTCCTGAAGGCTTAAGAATACAGAAATTTATACCAAAAGACCAATGGTCTGCATCCGTATCAATCCAGGTTACTGGAGAGACCGCACGACCCAATCCTAAGTAGAAGGTTCAAGGTGGCTTAGTTGGATCTGATTTCCAGATTACGGAACGAGTTACGGGAGACCATGATATTTTTCAGTAAACCTGTAACTTGCAGCCCCAAAGCCACCATAAGTCAAGGTAACCGCTTTACTTGGCTTTAACTGCAAGACATTACAGGAGCTTGGCAACTACTCAATTCGCAAGTGGCTCTCTTACTTTCAATGTTACTG
Source organism: Trichonephila clavata (assembly GCA_019973975.1). NCBI lineage: Eukaryota > Metazoa > Arthropoda > Arachnida > Araneae > Nephilidae > Trichonephila > Trichonephila clavata. Next base: position 533,412 of record BMAO01008144.1, read on the forward strand.
TTTACCGAAGGCTTAAGAATACAGGCTTATGCCAAAAGACCAATGTTCTGCATCCGTATCAATCCAGGTTACTGGAGAGACGACCCAACATGGTGAGGCACCATTATGCTGGGAGACGGGAGCAAGGGATATGTGTTCTTAACATTGACGGGTCGAAATTTTTTCTGAGTCCTGATTTTCGACTCGTCCCCTTCTGAGTAGAATCGGGAACCTTTACTATTCCTCCAACACTATAGAAGTGATGGTAAAATCTGGACCAGTGTGATGTTGGACGGGTTCTCAGAACTAAAGTCTTCCAAGTATGCACTTTGACATTCTGAGATATAGAGATGGGGTCATGAAGTCTTGTTTGAAACTTTTGATTTGGGCAGCTAGCTCGTAGATCTTTTTCATAACTGATGAGTCTAGTTCTTACATGGCTCTAATGGTTGATGGATACCTCGATACTGAAGATACTCAGATGGAGTAGCGAGCAAGTTATCTAAGGCGTAATCCTATAGAGCATGCCAGAAAAGTTGTCTTTGCAGAGATGAAATGCAACTAACCCAGACCCTTTTAGGAGTTAAGAAACGCTTTGTTTGAGGAGTAAAACTTATCAAGACATCATAAACAAGCTCGTGAACATCTTGAGAGTTAGCAGTAAAAGCTGTATTGAAATTAGGTGCGATCATACTCATATTTAACTTTCCAAAAGTTCATCATTTTGTTTCATCATTTCTGAAAAATTATGCTTTAATCGGGATTATGGGCAAGTTCCATTTTAAAAGTATAGATATTTTTTATTATTATCATTTTAGTAGCATTTCTAAGTATTCTCATTGCAAATTTCCTTGAATTTACAAATGTGTTTGTTTCTTAAATTTTAAGCACCATTGTATTTGTCCAAATGCTTATCACTTTTTTTCGGAATCAAATGCGTGGTAAACAAGTTATTAATTAGGAAAATTTTTCAAAAGATGTCGACATTTTTCATAATAAAAATTAGCAGTAGAAAAGGAACTTATTAATTAGCTTCTAGTTGGGAAGAAGTTGCTCAGTGCAATGGTAGATATTTTGGAGACTAAAGATATGCAAGAGTTTTTTGTTTTTTTTGTTGACAGTTTTAAGACGATAGTATTTTTTCTTGGTTATATGGTGTTATAATATCATTATACACAGCGTTTTGATTACATTAAATTAAGACATAATAAGCATTGTCATACTTCCTAGCAATTAATATCATGCTTATTATTATTAAATTTATTAATCATGCTCATATTTTTAGAAAACATTGTAAATTCATAACTTTAAAAACACAAAAAATATTGATAACTATTGGGTAGAATGTATATACATATAAATAAAACTGTTTGTGTATAATATTTAAATATATATAGGCCAGAATTTATAACTTTGAAAATACAAGCAAATATTGCTTTACATCTGAAGATAACAAATGCAAAAAATTCACTTATTTGATAGCTATATGATACAGTAAAATCATTTTCGTAAGATATTATTTCTTGAGGAGAGCAAATTCTGCCCTTTAACATTAAGAATTAAATACGTAATGTTTTTATGTTTATTAATATATTTTGGTACTAAATCTATTTATCAATCAATTAAACTTTAATCAATATATTATTCAAATTAATCTGCAAAATAACAATAGTAACAAAATAAAATTGTTTGCAACTGACTCATAAAATTAATTTTAAATAACTCATCCGATTATTTTAAATATGCTTTTAGATCCTGAAACTACCATCAGAGACCGCCACGTTTCTTCAGAATACAATGAATTGACTATTAGTGGCTTTTTGTTATTGAATGGGGGAATCGGAATTGTTTTCTAAAGTGAGTTAGATTATTTACGTTTGCGTGAACTGTGCATGTGTTTAACGATTGCAGCAATACTAGTACATTTAAGAGGAACTTTCGGATTTTTAATCACGCATTAAAAAATGAACCATAGAGCTATCCACCCTTCTTTATATTTGCAGTAAACTATTTTAAATGAAGTGCTGATATGATATTGGATTACACAACCACTAAAAATCTAAGATCTATAAATTTAAGGGTCAAATTATTAAAACAATAAACTAGCATTGATAGTTGAGACAATAGAATGTGGACATACACAATAAATCTCATTTGAGCAATATACGAAGTGTATATGTATTTAATATATAAACAAGTTAGAATATAAAATAAGAAAGATGATTCTGTGATAGTAATCTGTGAGTAGCAAGTCTTAATGACATCTAATGAGGAAACATAAAAAAGGGGAATCGAATCATCTATCTGCGGGCTCTGCTCTCAAGAAATAAAGAAAAAGCAGTCAATCAATATGCTTCATCTCAAATTTAGGTCACAGTGATCACTGACTTCTTGAAGCTCCATTTTCTACCCCTGTTTTTTTTTCTCATTATTCAGCGGAATCGTAGAAAATCGAAAGAAAAAAAAATCTCATCAAAGATGCAAGAAAATTCAAGACTTCAATTCTTTTTTTACCTCAAAAATGATACTCTTTTGTTTGAATTCCTTTTAGAAAATCTTATGGAGTAGAAAACGGTTTTCTGAACCAGGATCGTTAGTGAAATTCAATTCGTAATCTCGAGAAGTAAATGTCCGGTAGTAACAGTCTCATCTATAAATCATGTTTCCTGTACGAGTGAAAGGGATTCACATAAGATCATTTTAAAACTTCTGATCTAAATTTAACCGGATATACTGACACCTAATTTTGTCGGCAAGATAACTCAGATTGTAATAACATTTTCATTTTAAGCGTATAATATTCCATAATTATAAATCTCAGGAATCAAAATTGCAGAATTTGACAATTCAGCTGGGTCATAGACAATTTTGTGTCTTAGAAACTTCATAGCCAAACCCATTTCATTAAGTGATACAGAACGAAGATCATTTACATGTTACTACACATTTCCATTTTAAGAACCATATATTTTCGGCAACTAACTATTCGTCTGGATTACTGATAGTTAAACTTAGTGGTTTAGAGGCTCACAGTGATAAGGAATGCTTCTTTAACAGTTCTGGTACATTTAAAGCGTCTTTCAATACACATCTAAAGTTCTCTTTTTAAAATTTTTTTCTGCAGATACTTCTCTTTTATAGCTTAAACTATTTGAAATTATTGTGTTGGTTTTATAAATGTTTAAAATAAAACATTATATGTAACTAATGTATTCTCCTTCATTGATATTTAATTTTGAACCAGAAAACATGTTTTAATAAATCTATTCACATAAATAGTTCAAAGCTTTCTGTATAGACTATGTTTATCACATATATTATTGTAGCATTTAAACTAAATTATGTATATTTTCCTTTTTAGATTTAAATAAATAATTATATATATAGCATTTATTTTAATTTATAATTCAATCAAATTCAATATGTCTTTTCATGCAACTATGTAGGAAATATAAATTTTAAGGGGACATGGTACAATTTACGCAAAAATTTTTAATTTAAGGATTTTCTAAATTTTTTTGCTTACCTCCTATGTGTGTATACTATGTAAAACAGATTTATGCTCAAAATTTCATAAAAAACTAGCCATTGAATTTCTTAAGGAAAAAACTTAAAATTTGTGAAGGGATTTTTAAATGCTACTCCTTCTACAAAAATTTACGTACACGCATGATTTGTGATTTCCAAGTACGTCAAACTAGGTATAACAAAAGTTGGTATGGGTTTTGTGATAACTTTATTGGTTTTCGTACAATACTTTTTTTATGAAGGCTTGTTGAAAAGTCCTTTAAAAATGTATAGATTCTAGATTCAATTATTTTTTAGAAAATTATATTAATTTTTTTTCAAAAATGCATACAATCTTCTGTTTTATGTACTATTAGAAATAGGTAAAAAAATTCAGAGCATTAGGCAAAATAGAAAAAAAGCTTTAGTATTTTTATTGAATACAAACTAGTTATTTTATCTTTCTGAGATAAGTAAGTTTCAAATTTTGATTTGCCATAGGAAATTTGATAAAAAACAAACGTGCAAGCTATCATAAGTCTGCGTTTTTTAAGTTTAGAGCTTTCAAATTTTGTGAGGTTATAGAAAAGTACATAAAGAAAAATTTAGGTTACAAACATTATATTTGATTTTTTGACTAATTTTTGTCAATTGAATCGTACTGTGTCCCTTTAACAAAACAATTTAACCGGATGTATTTTTATTGGTGACTTTAATATTTTTTCCTTATTATGTGTAGTTAAGTTTATTACATCTTGCCTTAATTCGAACAGCCTTAAATTCTTTCTAAGCGTACTTTGAATTAATACCTGCTAAAAATATTCCAGTTTGCAATTATATTCAAATTTATAATTTATCAAACTGCGTAACTCACACTCCTCTTTTTAAAACGTAGACACGTTTTCCAATGTTACTCATCCCAATAGATTCTATAAAATAATACATTCCTTTCTTTTTTTTAATATTACATAGTAAACTGTCCATCATATAAAATCGTCCATACTATTTGTTATTTCTTAGGGGAAAACATGCTTTGTTACTTTATTATGAGGAGTAAGCGAATTTTTGGGTATAAAATACAGTGGGTCTTTTTTGAGAAAATATCCTACAGCTCCCTTCGTTTACAGCATTAAAAAGAAAGATAAGAAAGAATGAGGACTGTGTTCTGTTCTCGAAATCTGTATTCTCCATGAGACGGCTCGGGGTTATATGACCCCTTGCTCCATTGTTAGCTGGCTTTCCGTTGGGTTTGTGCAGCAAAATCTTCAACCATATGATAGGATTGAAGAAAAGCCACCGTTCGTCATATAGGTCATAAAATTTTATCCCTGTGTCAAGTCGTCAAACTCTTTGCTACGGCATAAAAATCTCAACGGGAAATTTAGGGCGGACCGATTTTTGCAAAACGTTTGCGACTTCAACCATATCCCATTTTATTCCTCTTCCTGCAACTCATGGGACGCAGTTGAAAACAATAAAAAAACATAAAAAAGTGGACGCAGTTTTATGTTTATGTTACTTTTACATGAGTGGCTGTCGACAGACGATTTTATAGCAAGGACAAAAAAAAATCAAACATGCGATATTTCTTTCATAACATTTGTTGGATTATTCTCAGGAATTTTTCAATTGCTTAAGCTCTCTTTGATTCATTTCTTTTATCCATCATATTTTTCTAGCTACTATATGCTTAAATGCTACAAAATTATTAAAATAAGAAGTTGGCATAGATGAATCTGTTAAGTTTCTTAAGCCGATAACTTTCATAATTAAGATATTTTTTTTAAACAAGAAAGTAGATATTTATTATTTTAATCGTAAAATCATTGATGATATATTTACGTTTATTGATACTTATTATTTTATTTATCAATTTCAGAATAAACAAAACTATGTACTTTAGTAATGAACCTTATAACATTTATTAATTAAACTAGTAATGCAAATATATTTTTCAATAATTACAAAGAAAAGATCACATGATTATGTTACTGAATTGAAAATACATTATGCATGCACACAAATACTTTGTTAAATATTTATAATAGCTTAATATATTGACTCAACTTATGTACAGAACAGAAAAAAAATCTTTCATTACAGTCTAAAAAAAGTAATTAAAATTATACTTTACCTTAATTTTCTAGTAAATGTTTTATGAGGAAACTAATAGAACGCTTAGTTTTCAAATAACTGGTACATTTTGTTTTTGTCGCAATGTTTATGATATTAGTGGGGGAAAATATATTTCCCCATCTAAAAAAACTAGTAGAGGCAAATGAATTGCACAAAAATAATTTAAATCAACTTAAAAATGGAAAACCTTGAGAATAAATAAAAATTGTAAAATTTTTTTCACTGACTGTAAACACATGATATATAATTGTATGGTACCTAGTATAAGTTATTCCCTTTTAACCCTTAAAATGTTGTCAAAGGTACAAATTCAAGAATTTAAGGCAAAAAGAGAACATCAGTTGAAATAAATGGAACCATTAATAAAACTTTATACGATTCAATGCAATTTTCAATTATTGATGTAAAATTTTTAATTAAACGTTTTACCTAGTTCAACCTAAAAATAATGCTATTTTGAGGATGCCTCAATACTTCCCTTGTGTTTTTTTCAAAAAAAAATATGTATGTCAAATTGATGTAGCAACTATTCGTCATAGAAATGCATTTATTGAACTGATTTATTTTTTTAAGAAACTGCAAACATACAGTGATAGTTAAATCTTAAATTAAAAGAAAAAGAAGTCTTAATTTTATCATTATAAAATTCAGTTTTAAATATTTTTCTGTATTTAAAAAGAGAAAATTTTTAAATACTTTAAAAAAAAATATCTTTCTTCCGTTTTAAATTATTGTACAGAGAAATTACATTCTTGTTTATTTAAAAAAAAATCAAACCATTTTATTTCCACTAAATATATATATATATATATATATATATATATATATAGAAAAAATAGTTTGTTCCTTAATGATGAAACCTGAGACAAAACGAACACCCCAATTATTAAGATTCAAATCAATAGTGTAATGAGCCGTAAAATATTGTTATAAAATGTTTCATTATAATTATACACGCTACTTTAATAAAGTACTGATTACACATTTATGGGGTACAGAATATCGAAATTGTTAATCAGCGGTACTTGGATAAGTCTATGTGTATTAGATTTGGTCAGAACAACTTTTAATCAACTGAAACAAATATCTGCAACCTTTAACGTTTTCTTTAATTTCCGCTAGAAAGCGCTGTTGTCAAGTCCAATAAATCTTAAATTAAGGAAGCCTTGTAAGTTTTACTGTCAGAATTGTTTGTTTTTTTAGTTCTTCCAACGATTTAGTGAAAAACAAACAAGACAGAAAAGCAATTTCTTTCGTAGCTCATTTCAGGATGCATTTTCGCTAGCTATTCACATGACACCTATTCTTCAGCTGTGCATTACATATTTTTAAAATGAAATGTAAAATAAAATTTAAAAGTGAAAATATAAAATGGAAAACATTTAAAATTAAATGCTTTTAAGTCCTGTACCACAGAGAAATAGCATCTTTCAAAGGTAATTTGATGAATAATATGAAGACGATGAATAATATGAAGACGATGAATAATAAATATAAGTCAAATAACGATAAACTCAGAGACTTCAACAGTAAAATAAATATTTGTAAAGAAAGTAAAATACACGGAATGAAAAGGTATTTTATTTTACTAAATAAAATAAATTAAAGAGAAAAATGGCAGATTAAACTTTATTTTGTAAAAAAAAAATATTTTGTTACGTGAGAATGTATTACATTGAGTTTAAAAAATTACAGAAGTATGTGTTTTAAGGCCTCATAAATATAATTTCGAATATATCATTTTCTTTTCTGAAGAAACCTTCACTTATATGAAAGGAAATTTTCCCTTAAATATTTTATTCAGTTTATTTCTGCATCAAGAGGCAATGGAAAACATTTTGCGCGCAGACATGATAAATTAATGGTGTATTTTTACAATAAAAAAGGGAAATATATTCATACATACAAACAAAAACATCCAAGTAATTGAAGAAATTCAGGATTTTTTAAAAAATTTTATAAGAATGTGATTTCAAAAACAAATCGTCAGGAGCAAAATACTCAAGTGCTATATGTAAGCCCCATGAGAATTATGTCATTCCTATAAATATTAAATGAGTTTAAGCTAAAATAATTACAATTATTACTCAGTCATCATTTTTTTTGCATAAATATCCTTTGAGCTTATTTTTAAGGAACAGTTCATTAATCTTCTATCATATATAAAGAAAGTTCCATAAAAAATTACTTCTTTGACCTTTTAAAAGTCATTTTTCTTTAAAAAATTCATGAATTTCTGGAGAATGATATTTATGATTTAGAATTATAGAATTTTCTTTCATTGAAGGATTTTAAAGTTATTTTTGCTATAATTTTTTTTGAATGAGTAGAACAATTTAAAATTTTAAATAGAATTAGAAATCCAAGTATCCATAATTTTGAGTCAAATGATTTGAAATATCTGCTTCGTAACAATTTTTAAAAAAATAAATAAATCTATACACCTCACAAAGATTCTTAACGAATTGAAAATTTAACAAATTTATACTTAGAAATAATGTTGATAGCAAAATTATTTAGAGCATGCTTATGATTAGGACTACAAAGCTTCTGATACATCAAATAACAAAAAAATATTCAAACAATAAACACTAAAGCAGTGCCATTATATTTGCAGATAAATAGTTCATGGTTTTTCACACTGTTTAAAAGTAATTTTGTAATTTAAATATCTTATGGATAATTTATTTAAAAACTGTTCTTCTTTAAACAATATTTCTCCTTTGTTTTGAAACATTTCCTTTACACACTGAATTAAATCAAATTTATTCATTTGGAAGTTTTAATCCCATTTCTCTAATTAAATATTCGGAAATCAAACAAATTTAAATAAAACGATACGTTATTCTTAGAAACGTTTGTATTTTTCAAATATTTTCTTAGCTTAAATTGACCTTTTTTCCCCCTTTTTGCTAAATAAATATTTATGAACTCCATTAAAGTAACAAAAAATAACCACATATTGTTGAAAATTCGTGTCAAGGGATACCTAATTCATATAACATTTTTTGAAAATCTCGGCACAACTAAAACTTTTTATCCAAAAAATAAGTTTATTTTATACTTTTCTTATATACTTACATAATTAAAATTAATAGTTTTCAGCGAAGCTTTGCATAAGTTTTTATTTTTTGTCTCACATTATTTATAAAATAATGTAATATTTTTCATTTATTTACGTATATTCGTATATGTATATATGGACAAAATGTCTCTACAAGGGAGATGAATAAATATTAATCAAATCTGAAAAAAAAAAGAAATTGCAAGTTAACCAGACAATAGATTTTAGAATGTATATATGAAAAATAAAAATAATAGTGTTAAATATAAAGATTATATATATATATATATATTGATAGATAGGTTTTAACTTGTGAATGAATTTCTTTTGTTGAAACAATAGCACAATAAACGATTTGGTACGTGTCATAAATGAATAACTCGTTCCAAATAAGCATTACTAGGAAATAAATTACTTTGAAATCCCACTTAATAGAAATGAATAGTATTTATACTCCATTTCTCTCCCAAAACTATTCCAATAGTAGCGCATAACAGTATTCCACCGATTAATAAATGCAGTAATGAACAAAACACAATTTAATGCTTTTCAAAATCACGCAACAATTCAAATAACCTGAGGAAAATATAACCTCAATTTTGTAATCTCGTACAAACAACTACAAAATGTTGAATGCACAGCGGGGTTTTATTTATTATTTAAATCTAGATACGTTCTCGTTTGTGACATTATATAAGAGATCTGAGAAAGGAAAGTAAGGTTTTGAATCCAGCGAGGTATGCACACGCACTCAGTTTGGAGTAAATTTGCAGTTCCACGCTATCGCTAGTTTGATAATGACCATTCTGATTCACGGTCACTTGGGGGCATTAATGAAATCTTCAGCACCCCGCAGTAATTAAATGTACGCATCCCTTTCACTACACGATAAGCAGTGATCCGTTAACACTATCATTATGTGAGAACCTAGTTCGCCTGCATACCTTCACCACACAGTCCAAAGCACGTGAATTCTTAATTTCATATTAGAAGCTGAGATCAATCACTTTCAACTCAAATTTAATTTTGCTTACATTTACCATACCGAATGCTTTGTATACATGGAGCTGATATCCCGAAAGTTTAGTGTCTGGACAATTCAAAACAATGTAAAATTGAAAGATTGACAAATGGACATACACTAGGATTGTCTAATTGCCTTTTCTGTGAATGTTGAGGAATAAAATGTTTTAATTGAATACATTTTAAGACAAATTCCAGTATTACAGTTTTACTAATTATCTGATCTTGTATTTTATGCAAATATTTTGTTACTCTTTATTTTTGATATGCTCTTGTGTGAATTTATGTTTGCTTATTAAGAGTGTCTTTTTCTTACTAATTTTATTTATATAATAGTCAATCCTTTTAGGTTTATTGTTTTATAATTTAATGTTTGACTACATGTTGATTAAATATTTTTCATTCAAAGTTTATTTTCTACCATTTTTGCACTATCTTGTATAAGTTTTCTGCTGAAGGCTAAGGATGGCATCCTGTAAAATAGGAATCTTCAACCCTTAACCCTCGAAAGCCACATCAATCAATCCACAATGAGCCACGGGCTACATCAATAAATTTACAATGAGCCACGGACCACACGACTGTAAAAAATAATGTAGTCAGGAAATTTAAATAAGAAAGGGAAATTTGTTTTACTAGACTACAACTGATTCTGAAGGAAGAGATAGTGTTACAGATTTGTATATATCTGGTGTCCCAAATTTCACTCAGGGAATAATTCGCATAAAAATCCCAAATTTATAATTAAAAAATGTACATTTTTATTGATTTATAAATTATACTATACAGGGTTATAGAATTTACAAATATATATAGCATATCGGGTAAAGCTATAAGGTTTTGCTGGCGCAATATCAAATCTTGAGTTGAAATTTTCCACGGCCATTTTGCATAAATGTGGCTGCATTTCATTGATACAGAGCTCAATTTTCTTCTTCGAGATGTGAAAGGTCGTAGGCTTGAAGGCCTTACACTTCAAAAATTCGCAATATGAAGAACCAAAATGTCGTTAAATTACACGACCAATAGAAGACAAATTCTGACCACCAAAACTGGAAATTCCACATGACCAGTACTTTTTAAAATATCATTCGACAATGGGAACGAATTGTTCTTTCGTCAAGTACAATGTTTTTAATAATTCTGAATTGTCAGCTCTCATTGATCTTTTTATTTCTTTTTCTACTTTGGCAATACTTTATCATGCAAATAAACTCAAACATTGCGTGAATTTTGGGACACCCTTTTTTATATATATATCGGTTTCAAAACCGTTACATGAAGGTCGAAGTAAAACACTTTGTGATAAAGAAACTATTAAAAACTTCTAATATTGTATTCATAGTCAAATTTCCTTTTTATGCTTACAATTATTAAATATCAAGAATAAAACAAGAAATCACGTTTTTTTAAGACAAAAAACAAACAAGGCAATTTTCCTTAAAACTGCCTCCAATTGAAAAGAAGGGCCACTAAAATGCCGTCAGTGGGCTATTCGGGGCTCGCAGGGCACGAGTTGAATACCCCTACTATAAAGCCAGACTAACCCTGTTTCTCTACCGTAAGTCAGTGATACTTTTAGAAAATATATTAGTTTCTTCAGTTTTAGCACTTAAAAAGTGTCGTGTTGTCAAAATTTGTAGTGATATGATACAGTATTTCATCAGCCACCGGATTCAACCAATCAGCACGATGGAACTGTGAAATCATGTGAGTAAAAAAAAAAATTCGAGTTACCAGGATAGGAATATATAGGAAATTCCTTAAAAAATGTAAAAATGCAGAGTTTTTCAAAATAAATAGATAAAGAAACTAAAATAAAGAACTGAGTTTCAGTCATTAAATGTTATGTTAGAACTTAAAATTTTAACTAAAGCACTAAAATTTGTAAAATTGGTTAAAATATGAACATGTTTGTATTGATTTTTTAATCATACAATGAGCCTTTAACTTACACTTAAAAAGTAGTATACGCAATAAAAGTGACTGTTTATACAGCCACCTGTTATTCTTCTATAGAAGTGAATTAAGATGAAAGCTATTAAAAATTTTAATTTTAAATAATACATAAGATTATTGACGCTCTATTCATAAAATGATTTACTTAGAATTTTTTTTTAAACTGAAAAAATAATGAAAGTTATAACACAAAATAATAAATTTACTAAAAAAATATGCATTATGTCAGCTATTTTGTGTGAAGCATATAATTCACTGTTTAACTTAAAAAATGAGATTTTACAAAACATTTAATTTTAACAAAACTTCGTAAATTTTTTCCTTCCCTATGTGAGTTTAATATAGCTTCTTTCTCCTAAGGTCTACATTTAAGGGTTAAAAAGTGATTTAATAAAACTTTCAGGATGATTTTTTATAGATATAATACGTATAATACTAGGCGAAGATTAAATATTAGCAATTTAAGTAAAAAATTTAATCATCGTAATAAAATATTTTCAAAATATCACTTCGCCAAACCCATCACTAAATTCTTAAGAAGTGTGCTAATGTAGCAAAAGAAAACAATTTTCAAAAGTATTCTTCAAAATAATGATTTATTCAAGCGCAAGAGATGCTAAGTAACACTTTTAAATCATTAGTTAAGTCAGTTTAAAAAGCGAGAAAATTTTGGCGAGATTTATAATAATGACCCTTGACTTAACCTCATTTTATCCTAGAATATTTCCACTGGGTGTAATTTTGTGCTATTTACTTTAAAAAGCAAATGATTAAGTATCTGTAACGAAACGTTCCTTTGAGAATTGTACTTTGAAGTTTTCCAAAAACAATAATTACCCGCTTTTTCTTCAAATAACACAAAACTGGAAGTCTGACGTTTTATCTCATTGAAAATCTAAAGAGTATTTCCTTTTTTAAGACTCGTTTTTCCCCACCAGATATTTCTAAATTATTTTCCTAGATTCAAAATAATAGCCATTAATCAAACAAAGCACACCATTCCCCATTCCTTTTTTTTAAAAAAAATCTTTCTTTTTACTGCAAAATGAAAAGAGGGTACGTGAAGAAGAATTTTTTAGTATCGTTGATTTTTCGTCAAAGTAAGTATAATTCTTAAAATTGCATCCTTTTCTCTTTCTCTCTCTTTTTGATTTCATTTCATAAAATATAAACATAAAACATTCTTGAAGATACGCGAAAGTTACTTTTTATGTATTTGCTTATTCATAAATTAAAAACTTTATTCAACACATTTAGCCAGACATACCTTTGAAAGAATCGATGCTTTGAAGTGTATACGAATGCTGATATTGTATTGATGATTGTTTTGTTCGTATCCACGTAACTCATGTATTTTATATCAAATATATTATTATATGCATATAATGCTTCGAATGGGGCACGGAAACTTCTGTGAAAACCATATTTTACTCATTCAGAAAGACGACATCTTTCAACAAACTCTCAGCAATGCAAAGCATTGACAGCTGTTCTTGATTTTCAGTTCAATTGTATATTTATTTTTATAAATGCTAAAAATAATCAACTTTGAGAATAAGTTTTGATTGGAGAATAAGGCGTGGGAAATTACGCATTATGTCTATGAAAAAAATGATATAGGATTGGAATTTGAAGGTTGGATGATCTTTTCTGAGAAAGTATAAACTGTTTGACTTGTAATCGAGTATGTATGGTAGGAAAATAATGATAAAAAATTTTATTTAAGACAGAATGTTTTTAATTATCCTTGTATACATAAACAAACATCTCTCTCTCTCTTTATATATATAAAGTATTGAAAAAATAATGCACATACAAATTATTATAGATATAATATTGTTTTGCCCTAAGGATTAACATGGAAGAACGCTAATAATTTATTAATATACCATGAATTATGAAACTTTTTTTTCGAACTGCAATTAGTTAACGGAAATATAAAATATTTATTATTTCTCACGTACTCACTCCCTCTCTCTCTGTATATATATAAATATGCATTATATGTAAACAAAAGCTAATACTAACAGAGGGTAAATTTCCATCTATATATTAAATATTAAATGTTTACGTGCTTCTAAATTTGCTCAGAACTAAAAAATCAAAATGCTTTTCATATAACTGGACTATTTTTCTCAAAGGTTAGTAATTTTGTGCAAACTATATTTACAGAGCAAGTTTATGTTTAATTAATTTACTATGTACATGGTATAATTAATTATTAAGAAAAAAATATTACGGAACAGCGAGTTTGCTTATAAACACGAATTATTAAGAAATTATATTAGTTTAGCCACTCATGCAATAATAAGTTTAAGCTTCCAGCTTAATATATACAGATAATAAATAACACTTTTGGTAGTTTATCGAGATAACTTAGTATAAAAAAGTAATCTACTAGACGAAGATAATATATCTTCAATCCTACAACGACATAACATACTGAGCAAATGAGTGACGTGTCTATTGCCCTAACAAATTTAATTACACCATAAGGTCGAAGACCTTTGGTAGCAGTATAGCATGACATAGAGTAAGAAAAGGCTAGTACCTCAGAAATTATTAGATAACGCCTCTGCTGAACAAGAGATAGCGACAGATTTATTGCAGTTTTGTGATTTACGCTGGAAGAAATAGAAGAGAATTCTGATTCTCTGTATTTAGAGCAGATACCCAAAGGAATTTCTGTATGCATTTGATAAAACTCTGTTTCGTGTGTGAGAGGTACAATAAATTCTAAGTATTTTTAAAATTGCGCAAATAAAATTGAGATATATACTGAGATAAAAATTGTATGAAATCTTCTTTGATTTTCTAACCTACATTCCACATACTATACACCAACCTATAACGCTTATTTCTTTGAAAATTGTATTTTTTGAATCACTGTTAACTGAAAATTTTCTAATTAAAATTAACGAAGCATTGGACAATTTGTGCAACGATCTAACATGTAAATTTAATACGTTCGTAAAAATTGGATGATATTTGTTGAAAGGAATATATTTTTGCGCTTCGGCATACTTAATTGATACAATAAATCTCAGCAAATTTTCTTTATATCATTCTGTAAACAGATGGCTTACAGCTTCAAAATAAAAATGAATGCAAACAAAAAAAAAATATTGTACTAAATACCTGTCAAACACCTTCTTGGTCTGGATAAAACTAAGATCCCACATCATATGTGAAATTGCTGCTTTATATAATCTAGTTTTGAGTTTTTGTTTTAATTTACGCTCTTACAAGTTAATTGATAGATGTTTTCAAAGTTATCAGTGTACAGCAATAGGAGATGACAATTTTTATTTTTCATTATATTATATCCCAACATAGATACATAGGTATCATAACATCAAGTAGCATTTGATAAGATTAAAAATAAAATATACTCGAATTCAACTTTTTTAATCACTGTTTTAAGTACTATTTATCTCTCAACCCATTCAACTCAAATATGCCATAACATACTATAATAGAATGGCTTATAGACATAGAAAATCAACTACACATAAAGTGGGAGTTTCCTCTATATATTATTCTATTCAAACAACTTAGTCCAAACAAATTTTAAAGGAGATAAATTTCTTTCGTAACTTTTTTGTAACTTTCTTAGTGTACTTTGTTGTTATTTTTTTGGTAGTTATATAACATTTTTTTTCTTTGAATATAAAAGCTACATTTTCAATAAATATTTAAATGAATCGACTTTCAAAATCCCTTTCAGGGTAAATATTGGCTTTGTCTGGTTTATATGTATATTGTCTAAGTGATTCAGTCAATATAATGCCTAAAATGCTTGACACTACATTTCTTTTTCTTTCTGCCTCTCATATCAAAAGTTAAATCTAATTTTTCATATGCAAAAATTCATTCAAAAAAAGTTTAATTCCATTTAGAACTGCTTAATCCAGTGTTTCTCAAACTGTGGGGCGCGTCCATTTAGGGGGGCGTGATAACCTTACGAGGGGCAAGCATATTGAAAAGTCGAAAACAAAAGATAATTTAAAAATTTATTTATTCACTTAAAGTAAACAAACAAAATACATTCTGACACAACAAAAATAAAACACACATTTACACTGATATAAAACACTTATATACCAGTGCTGTGCAATGTATTTCACAATTAATTTAAAGCAATACTAATTCAAGAGCAAATTTAATAATTACCAGTGAACCCATGAGCTTGTCATATATAAAATTATATGCAAAAATGAATGATTTTGTTGTTAATTTTTGCAGTTTATAGTTAATCCCTTAAAAGTGGATTAAAAATTACCTGATACGCTCCCCAATGCCACCGTTTAATATGTAGGTGAACGGTAGAAAAAAGAAATAAATAAGCAAATCCTCTGAAATAAGTAAATCCTTCCTGAACACACACTCTCTCTCTCTGTCTTTCTGTGAAGGTCATTTTACTGCATTACAAAGCCTTTGGAATGATTTTTAGATCACAGTTTACAGAAGATTTCGTACTTCAGAAAGACGTATATATACGTCTGGAGCAATTAACGCACTTTCTGAGATAAACGTTACATATGCCGGTGACACTTAAGAGGTTAAAGTCGTATTATAGGTTTAGCGTCAATGTACAGTATTAGTGAGTTTAATAAATAGTGATAACAAATATTAATAAATAATCTTATTGCACGGAGGAGGAGGCGCGATGAAAAATATGATTGAATATTAGGTCGCAAGTGTTGAAAGTTTGAGAAGCACTGGATTAAGCGATAACTATTTGTGAAAGTTATTTAAATTTTCATTTTGTTCTTACAAAACTCTCAATAGTCAAAAGACTTATAACTAATAAGAACAATATTTCCACTCCTTTTTAACGTGATGCAATTTTAATTATTTCACTGAGTAAGTGAGTGATTATTAAAGGCGTTCTATAAATCCACTTGCGAGCTATTGGCGACGAACCTTAAAATTCTGAACTATAGTCTAGTGAAAAGGATGGCATCTCAGCTTGTACCCTCATTCTGAGTTTCCACAACACTCTAATGGGAGGAGTTTTCAGCCTCGAGAGATTGAACAGGGGGATAGCACCCTCTCTACACGGGGATGGGGACACCAGAACTCGAATTCAAGGCCCTTCAGCCACTAGTTCACCACCCCTACTAAGCTACTACAACCACTATTACAACCATAAGTTACTATTAATTGACAAAAAATGTTAAACAGCCAATTGTTACCACTCAAATATTTAATCGATTCATCAAATTTCTCTCTAACTGTAACCAATTCAGCTTTTGGAACTCAATCATTTAGTATTTTTATTTATTTTTTAAGGTTGAAAGTATTATAACCGATTTTTTTGAAGTATAACATAAAGAATAATTTTCAGTACCCCATTACGAAATATACTATAGCAATTCATCAAAATGTTTTGCATTTTTGATGTTAATGCATGCATTTAAGCTTTCAAGAATAAATCATTGTGCATTATGAAAAGCATGTCCCTTCATTTTCCAGCGACTAATGCATTTATGATCATAATTATCCTCTCCTCGCATATGAGTTGGCGAATAAATAGCACTCTTTTTCATAGGAATATAACCATAACGTCTTTTAGGGAGCCAGAAAATTACGTTCAGAAAGTAAATGAAGGCCTTAATGCTCTTTAGGAGATGGGAAAATGCTGACAAAGCTCCACATTAATAGTAGAATTAGAGCCGACCGCGAAAGCTCAGAGCCACGCGGCTTTTCAAAAAGATACGATAAACTCGGAGGTAAATGAAAATACGTCGGGAACAAAAAGTTACTGTTCCGGTAAAATATGCTCAAGGATTATCGGAGAAGTACTTCTAAAAAAATTAAACGAGTGCATTAATCTGCAATATGAAAAATTTGCGGAAAAAGAGGGTGAATCCCTTCTAATTAGACGTGCTGGAGAATTACATTTTCTGTTTTTGGAAAGAATAGCGGTATTTCTATTTGTAGTTTAAGAAGATTTACGAATTACGTTATTGTGCAAAGAAAAGTGAAAATAAGTAATGTTTTTTTTTTCTGCGTTTTTAAAATTTTCCACCATAATCGCTACAGAAAATTTCCAGAGCAGTACCAGTAAACTGGTTTGAACTGCCTTTTACTGTATATTATTTCATTACAATGGAATACATCCATGAAATTCTTTTTAGGTCATTGTTACTTATATCCTAACATTAAGCTTTTGAGCGTATTGAAAAATATTCTTACAGGCCTCACCCCTTGATTTAAAAAGGGTAGGACTTAAATTTCAGAAACAGAAGTATAATTTTCATATGTACTGCAGTAGACCTATCACAGTCAATTTAGCAAATTGCTATTCAACAGAAGAAACATGCTTGCTAAATTTCAAGTCTATTGTACTAACTGTTCAAACACGGGAAATTTCTTATATCTATAACACCTCGTCACACTCCCACCCGAAAACCCCTTGAGGATTCAATTTCCACAAAACTTGTTCTTTTCGGATATCTACTTGACAGAAGAAATATGTCTTCCAAGTTTAATGTTTGTAAATGTAATCATGCAAAAACAGGGTTTTTTTTAAATCTCTAATATCCTCGTAACACCTTATAAACTCTCCTTGGGTGCTGATTTCCATAAAACCTATTTTTAACCTATCTCTACTCAATAAGAGACACGTTTGCTAGATTTAAAGTCTGTGGGTGAATAATTCAAAAATGGAAATTTTTGTCTATAATGCACCTCCACCTCTCTTGGGAATCGAATTTTTGGAAAACCCGCTCTTAAAGGCTCTCTATTCAACAAAAGGATTTTGCCTGCCAAAATTTAAGACATTAGGCCTAATAGCTCCAGAGATCTCGTGAAGAGTTAGTGAATGAATGTATTTTTTTCCTTTATACATAGATATTTGAGACGGGTTAGGAATAACAGACTGTTGGATTAGTAGTAAAAATAGATATAGATAAAAATTTATCAATATACGATTTTTTTCATAATATCAAAAATTCTTTTACGCGTAGATTGGCTTACCTAACTGAAACCTAAAGAAATATAAATGTTACTTATTTTTAAATGAATTTCCATGCAGCTTAACTTAAAGAATAAATAAATATGTCTACTCCGGATACTCTTCTAAGTCAATCTTGCAGTGAGGCAATTAATAACCTTAGAACATTCACAATTCACTTTACTAGAATACATTGACTCTTGGTGCTATTCTTGGATAATTCTCCCCAGTACTCTCTTCACATATCTGTATAAACAGTAATGTCTGTTTGAATTTATCATGATTACTTTCTAAGACAAAGTTCTCATAACGAACAACGTCATAAAGAAACATCTCGTGTGAGAACCCATAACATATTGATACCAATGCTTACAAATAGGAGAAAAAATTTCTAATAATACATATTAAGGTATCCGAACACGTTGAAAATGACTATATTTGGTCAAGACAGACATTTTCGTTCTTCAATCTATTGAATAGACCTATAGTTTGGCTTTACAAAACAAACTTTATTTTGTTTCTATTCAACCAAGAGGCCAAGTTACTCAATTTTATAAAAGTAGAAAGACCGGAAGTGGGTATTTTATCTACCAGAAGTGGTTATTTAAATTGCTCAAAATCTATCATGGCGAGTCGGATAACTCAAAATGTTACAAATCTATTTTTATAAAACTTTTTTAACCTGATATCTGTGTTGTTTTCTATAAAATGTACTAAAATATTTTTTATTGTATTGTACTTTTTGAGATATGACTTGTTATATAATGGTCTCAAAAAAGAATGTCACATTTCTTATAATGTTTACTCAATTAGCTCTAAAATATTTAAGTAATAATAAAATATATAAATTTTAGTACATTTTCTACATATACATCTAATTTGTTTTAGTAATACTTTTAATATAAGTTTATTACTTTTTTCTCTAATTGCTTTAAAGTTTTTCAAAATATTGCTAAACTTTCCTTTATAAATGTGATTTTTGTAAAATTTAGGTAATTTATTTTAAATATTGTTTCATAAATATTAGTATTTATTGGTATTGAGTCCTAAAAATGCATTTTTAATGTTTGTGAATATGTTTTTTTGTAAAGATGTACTCCGAACGTGTGTGTTTGGATAACTTAATATAAACAAAGAAAAATAAATTAAACACATAATAATATTTATACTATATGAATTAATATATAGGGATATTATTTTGAATAACATGATGAAGGAATGAAACATATATATTACTGAAAGCAACTTTTATCTTTTCAAAAATAAATTCAAATATCATTGTA
The DNA here is from genome assembly GCA_019973975.1 of Trichonephila clavata. Taxonomy (NCBI): domain Eukaryota; kingdom Metazoa; phylum Arthropoda; class Arachnida; order Araneae; family Nephilidae; genus Trichonephila; species Trichonephila clavata. The sequence continues at coordinate 553,324 of BMAO01008144.1, forward strand.
ATATTAAAATTAAAGTAAACTAGATAATAAAAACGCATGTACTATAACGCAGGTGAAAAATACTTTTTCCTCAATTTTAAAAATCCAAGTTCTAATAGTTGTATGTATTGCTTTGTACGCATATCACATACATAAGATACGATAAAATATTTGTTAACATAATGTAAAACTATTTATTATACTTGCATATTCTATACACTATTATTTCTTTCAAAAATTTTCTGATGTATAAAAAGAGATATTTGGTTTAGGTAAAAGGAAATATAATTGCTTTGCTATTTAAAAGACAACACTTCAAAAATTAAATCCGTACTTTTGAACTGCATTAAATTCGAATATTATTCTTAATCAATTGTAATGCGCATTTTTTTAATTGAATAGGATCTAATGATTGTCTTTTTAAATCGTATCTTTGAAAATATAATGATAAATTGGTTACGAAGTAATTTTTAGAGAAACTGTGTAATTCATAACATTTTTAAAAGCAATAAAATTAGAATGTTTGCAATTAATTGAAAATACATAGTAAAGATGTATTTTCATTAATTATGCATTTCATTATTAATGATGTAGAGTAATAAACATTAAAGTCCCTTTTTATGGTCATCTTCTCAGAGGTGAAGCATTTTTAATTATTACTATGAGTTTATTTCTTGAAAGAAATAACACTCGTTGTATTATGAGGAAAAAATAAGTGTTTTGTATTATTTCTGTTAATGAAACTGATTTAGAGATTAAAAAAAATATTTATTTATCAGAAGATATTTGCTTAACGGAGTAACTTTGTATCCTTTAGTAAATAAATTAAATAATAATTGCGGAGAATAAAAATATACTTGTAACTTAAAATATTCTTAAAGATTTTATTTGAGTGCAAAAATCTGTTGCTAACAATTTGCTATAAGACCGTAAAGTATTACAAATACTTCTATCACATCCAGTCCAGATATAACTTGAGTCTTTTCATATGGTGATTACTTTACTAAAACGCAACGAGGAGAGGGGTAAAGATATGATTAATATTTTCTTAATATATCTCGAAGCTTTTGGCCTCAATATTTCCAATGCAAATTAACGTGTAACATATGGTAGTGTTTTATTCCTTTAGAAAGTCCTTTATCTTTGAAAGAACGGAAAGAGTTATTTTTCAGGGATAAATCTTGAACATGCTAACATACTTGTGATTATACCGGAGGAAACTTGGTGCATATCAAAGCATTTTAGAAACGTGAATGTTGGCAAAGATAGAGGAAACCCAGGGTTACTATTGTCATGTATATTTGATGGAAAGTGAGCTTTTCAGAGTAAACCTTTCTTTCGGTAAAGTTTCCCTGACTAACAAAGTTTTAACATGGTGAAATATAAAAATGCGCCAAACAGTAAGTTAAGATCTGAATGTGTATTAATTGGAGCTCACATATTTCCAGAATGTAGGGAATTAATCAAAATATTTTCTGCAATCAAAGTTCATAAATAGGAGAAACTGTAATTCGATAACTGTATAACAAGCTTCTAAAAGAGTTCCTTTTATGAACGGAATTTAAGAATAATTTAGTATAACCATTATCTAGACACTATTAAAAGAACACAATACAATACATGCATCGGAAAGTTTGTGTTGCTTTCTATAACTGTTTCCATCAGCAGTGAGGTTAATTTTCTAAAAGTATTTTATAACAATAAAAAAAAATTCACCTCAACTTACAATCAAAAACTTCACACAAGACAAACAAAAATAAGGATTGAGGACCATAGTGGGGTTCATTAGTTTTGTATAGAGACCTTAGAACTATAGTTTGTTAAAATTAGGTTTCAATAACCAAAGACTAAAAAATTTTCCTGGTGTAATAAATTGCAATTACCATTATCTTTGAAAAAAAAATCCTTAACTATTTGTATTTCATGTAAAACATCTACAAAGTATCTGAAAAAAACTGAAAATTATATATATTTATTGTTTTCGTCTTCTCGAGGTTCTGCTACTAAAAAAAATTGAAATATCCGATTTTAATAATAAAAAAAATTCTTTTTAACTGCTTATTAGAAGAGTAACCAATTATTCTAATATATTTTATATTTTTATTATTGCAGTATATTCAACTGGTGGCTGTGTTGATGTTTTTTTTATATTCAAATATTTCTGATCAATAATTATAATTTGTTATATTAGTCATGATAAAATATTTCAATCAATAATGGGCCAATGCAACAAAAACATATATATACATATACATTTTACTCCTCCAAAAGTATTTTTTAACTTGGTCAAAAAGGGGGTCTACTCTGATTATTTTCAAACACTAATGTAAACTATTATATTATATAACTTGCTCATTTTTAATTATATTGGGGGGGGGGTAGAAAAAACAAGTAGAGATGTGAACAAAACACTATAATTTCATTTAAGTGTATTTTAATAAAATACCATATTTATTTGAATCTAAGCCCCCCAATGTTAATGTTACTGAAAATCGGGTGCAGCTTAGAATCACAGGGGAGAGAAATCATTGGATGGGACAATTAGAGCAATTGCAGGTATGTATTTAAAAGTTTAAAAAGGTAAAAGTAAGTTTAAAAGTTAGTTGTGGAAAAGTAACTAATTATACACTTTTTATTACTTCTCTTTTTAAATGTATTTTAATTTTGTAAAACTGGATATCAATAAACCAATTTATATTTTTGACAAAAATTTGTAGAGAATTTGGGGTGTGGCTAGAATTGAATAAATACAGTAATTAATTTTATATTTGTTATATAAATAAATTAACCCCAATGCAACCCCAATAGATACCTCTCACTTTAAAATAGTACTCCATAGTCATGATATTTGATTAGATAGTTGGATAGTTTTCCATCATAAATATAATAAAAGTGATCTCTTTAAATTAAATACACATAATTTAATTTAAACAAAAAATTAATGAGAAAAATATGCAGTTTTTTTTTAAGAATATTTATTTTCTCCTTAACGTGTTTTTCTGAGCACTGGAAGACATTAAAAATTATACAATATAATTTTTACATTCATAGATATGTTATTTCCTTTTTCAAAAAGAAAAATGCAAAAATTTAAGCACGTAATATCTTTTTCTTTTAAAATTCGTTGCAGAAAACATATGCCAAGTGATTGAAACTTTGGAGAAAAAAAAATCTTGATACGCCAGATAATTACATCAATTATTTTCTCTCTGATTAAGACTCTGCACCATGTTTACTTATTACACGTATATTTCTTTCCTTTTTCAAGCACTTTTTGAGTCAAGGGAATTGTTTTAGCTTTCCGTGTCGGTTCACTAACCAAGCACTCAGTCAAGCGCCAAAGAAAATCTGCCAAGCTCAAAAGTTTAGCTTAGCTTCTTTTGCTGATGTTCTTCCCTAAAAAAATCTTTTTAGAGTAATTGCGGATTTTTAATTGCCTAATGGTAACATTGTATTCCGTGACTTTTTTCTGACTGTTTATATCGATTATGCATTTATTCTCGAAGATAGAGAGGGAAAAAAACCTGATTGGAATTTCGTGTTTTAGTATTTTCCCCAATCTTTATCCATTTTCCGTCTGTTTCCGCTTGAGGTATTACGACCAAATTCGAAAGGATTTGGAATTGATAGAGAATCCACTGATTTTCCTTTAAACTTTTTCTCATATATATAATCCTTTAATGTCAATTCCCCACATCAGTGGTAGATAAATATTATTTGCAATACAGTACCACAAGCTTTCCTCGTTGAACTGAAGAAGCAATCGAAAATATATGTTAATCTTATTTTGAAACATAAGCAAATAATGGCGAAACAGTTTTGAGTGTTTTTTCCAGTATCAATTTATTGCAATGTGTTGATCTTTTTTTAAAGACTCGCAATTTTCAGTTAGTTATATTATAAACTGAAATATTCCGCATTTTATGCAGGCCATGTTATTAATTTTAAACAAAGCAGTTTTACTCTTTTTTTAAAAATAATTTATGATAGTTTAAAATGATAATTAATTCAAATTTTAGGAGATTGTTAGATTCGAAGCCAAATTCCAAGGGGTATGATTCCCTTCATAACTTATGTTACAAACAGAATTTAAGGGAAATATTGACAAAATTAAAGTTATCGATATAATTTCTTGATACATTTAATCAATGAATAAACAGTACAAACAAAATTAATAGTCTAACACCATGTATAGAAAGGAAAAGGGACAAAGTTGCAAGAAAAATCACTTTCTATTTTGCCACTTTATATTGTTATTCTGTCATATATATTGTAATTATTTAAAAAAAGTAACTAAAATAAAAAAAAATGTTCTTTGTTGACCTAAATAGGAATTGACTTAAAGTTTTTTTAAAATATATATAATACTTGCTTTTCCTATGCTTTTAAGAGACCACTTATGTACACATATATTAACCTGAGTTCTTATGAACAAAACATGGGTAGGTTTGACAGGAGATTCACAATCATAATAACAGTAGTGTTACGAATCTAAATTCCAGAAGTATAAAAAAGAATACTTATTTTTTATAATGCACTTTAGCCAACGTATATATTATTACTAAGCAGTAAATAAAAGAGAGTAAATGAGATAACGCTTGAGGACTTTCAACTTAAACATGTGTATTAATAAATGATAGAAAACAGAAAAGTTATGTGCATCAGTTATTCAACAAAAATGGATACACAGTCTGGCGCCATTAATAAACGGTGGACTGGGTCCATGGTTATGCGAACCGTGATGCACAGCATTAATATAAATGCAGGAACATCATAAAATAAATTATAAGTTCCAACATTGGTACGACTTTTCTGTGCGAGTTCATTTTGGCATTAAAGAAAAATAAAACAACGTCTTTACTTGTATACTCAAAATATTTTAAGTATCCGATTGGGTTGAAATGTGTTTTTTAAGTAGGATGTAGGGTCATTGAAAATAAAGTATTATAAGTATTGAGGAAGAATATGGAAAAATATATAAAACTGGATATTTTTAAGTTGTTTTTCTAATATTTAATTTATCTAACTTAAGAATATATATTTTTTAAAAATATGTTTTTGAAGAGGGAAATTTTCACTCTAATTTGTGCATGAAAAATGGGATATCTTCAAAAAAATCGATTACATTTCAATGAAATTTGTAATATTTACTTACTAAGGCCTCTAGAGTGTAAGAAGCTACAAGTTTTAAGATAGTTACATTTAAACACATTTTACTGCCATTTTTAGCTGAGAACATAAGGTGGTTTTGGTGAAAATTCATTAACGTCAAATTTGTGTGAATGCTTATAAAATATTTATTTCTTAAAACATTTTTATCCTGTGGTTTGTGACACTTCAGATGGATCAAGAAGTATATTAATGAAATTAAAATTGCATTATGACCAATGTATTTTTATTTATGCTTTTTTTCCTTAACGTTGAAGATTTTACTAAAACTTAAAAAATATATATTACTTTCTTTGAGAAACAAGGGGTGATACTCGTACACTGTATTTGTTTATTAATTATGATTCTTTAAATCTACTTTTTTGTTTTTTGAAACAATAAATTTCTTCCGAAAATAAATTTTTGAAAATTGGTCACCACACCTAGTTGGATGCCAGAAAATTGACTTAATTGTTTTATCAACTAATGCTTCATGGACGTTTCTTACTAGAATTCAGTTTATTTTCTAATTCTCTTGCATTACACGTTTTTTTGGTGTCCTGATCTCAGAAGCCTGTTTGTAGCTCAAAAGTAATAGCTTTATTGTTTCGAGAGTCATGTAATGTGACGGAAATCTATTTTGATAAATCTTCCCATTCCTCCTTTAACCTAACACCTGTCCATTAATATTAATCTTAGGTTGAATTATTAAATAAATTTTATGATGATGAAGATTTTTATAAGTCTTAAAATTTGACCAATCCAAAATAATTGAAAGTACAACTGATCTCACAGATCACATGTAACATATATAAAAAATTATAATGATCTAAGCTGGAATATTTTACCTTCCGATGTTACTGTACAGGAAATAGGAAGAAAAAAGTATTAATGTCTCTTTTCTTAATAGGAAGTTGTGACGTCATACAAGCATCTGAATATATTTTAAATAAAAAATAATATTTATAGCTTCACAATGTCTTGTAGTGATAAACTCGAAAAAGATAAGGCCTGTCGATGGAGATAGGCATAATGTTTCATCATGGATAACACCAAGATAAAACCGTGTGATTTACATACTCGTGTTTTAACAGGATTAAACTGTATTTATATTGTATCATTACATCAATGTGACTTGTATGTCAAAACCAAAGTACATAAAAATAGAAACAAAAACCTTAAAGAGGGTTTATTTCACTTTATGATAACTCTTTAAATTTAGTATCATATTTCAATATTTAAAATCTCAAATGAAAATTCTTATGAAAGTTTTTAATAGTCTAAGTTTGAATGTTTAGTTTTTGAGGCATAATTGACGTATGTAATAAACTGATAACGCGTGTACTTCTATTTATTAATCAGACTATAATATAGGATAGTAATAATATAGAATAGTACAGTAATAATATATGACAATATATGTTGTATAAGCTTCATATGTAAACAATTTTTTTCCAGTCAAAAAATTGAAAAACTCAAAGTTTACAAAGATCTTATACAATGATGCAGAAATGACATACTATATTTCGAAATGATTTTAGCCAGATTCCGTGTTTCAGCTTGCAGTATTTAATATGCTAGTTCAAAAAAAAATAAAACTTTAAGAACTCTTTTGAAAACCATCTTGTAGAATTTGCATTTCAATCCGTCATGTTTCTACTAATGTTTCTTCTCTGAAAGGTATCGAAATTTTATCCGTGCATTTTCGCATTTCACCAGTTATCTATACAATAAACTATTGTTTTGATTAGTAAAGTAGATATCCAATGTATAATCAAAAACTATCTTCAACTTTAAATGCACTTTCATTTGATTTACAAATAGTTAAGATTATGCCAAATCTCCAATTTTACCAACTGCACTGTTGGCTATTAAAACTGCTACACACAGACGGAGTGATGACCAAAACGTTACATTCGCACGCAAAAAAAAGATGCTGGAATATACAAATGATTAACAATTAAAGGCAAACAAAAGCCACGGGAAGGAGAAATGACATCTCAAACTCTGTGTAAAAATGGTACGCCACGGGTTTCTCATTTGGAAGTTGGATTTCATTTAAAGTTAGTTGTTTGGTATGCTTCGTATAAAAAGAAGAAACGGTTATAAACACGAGTTGGAATTCGATAGCAGCAGAATCATGGACAATTCAGAGGGTTGGGTGATCATCCTGTGATGATGCTATTCGTATTGATCGGAAACCAACGACTACCGTACAAATATGTAATCTAAGTGTCCACAAGGGTCATGCTGAACACTATGCAGGATCTCAATTACCTCCCTCCAATAATATAAGAGAGGACAGATAAGCTTTTAGGTCGGACTTGCATGTCTGCACAACCACATCTTAGACCTCGAGTCAAGAAGTGGGTTTTCTTACAACATGACGAACATCCCCATGGACATTGCGTCGTCTGGAGTAGTCCGAACTGTCTGCACGGTGACCATTATTTCGACTTCCATTGACAGTGGAGCATAGAGACATGAGGCAAAAATTGTGCTTCCAATAACAAAACTGGATACAGGAGTGGCCCTAAGTCATTTTTTCTGACGTCCCGATTCAGAGTGAAAAATCATGATGGATGTATTTGAGTCTGAGAGCACCGAGGAAAACACACTTGGTATGCTTTCATTTTATATCATCAATGGACTCTGCACCTGGTGCGATGATATGAGCAATGATTGGGTACACTACAAGAACATGTCTTATTTGCATCGTCTACAATCTGAACAACCAAAACTACATTCCTAAGACCATAAGGCCAATGGCTGTGCCCTGTCTTTGAGTAATCGAGACGTCATTCTTGAAGATAACATAAGACCACGCATTACCCATCGAGTCATATCTTACCCCGACACAGAGGGTGTTTGAATATTTACCTGGCCTGCACGCTCTCCAGATCTCTTACAATTGAAAAAATCTGGTTACAAGTTGTTGGTAGATGGCCACCACCATTCTGCAGCCACTACAATTTATGAAGAGTGGCATAGACTTGAAGAAACATTGAATGACTTAATAATACTTCACATCCAACCCAATTCGACTCGATGCCTATCCGGGTTTGACCCATTTTACAAGACTGTGCTAGGAGTGGCAGCTGCGTGTATTATATTTGGACCCTGTATAACTCCAAATTGCCTATAAATGTAATCATGTTTTTCTTCCTACTGTGCTATATATATACAATAAAAAAAGTTTGTGTTCTATCCTGGAGTTAAAATTTTGTAACGGGTTGCAAACGTAAACTTCTGGAAATTATATTTCTCAATTTTTTTTTTTTTTTTTTGATAGAAGGAGAAAAGTACTTCACGTAAGTTAAATTCAATTTTAGTGAAATAAAAAAATATAAAACTAACATAGAAAGCCGTAATAAATATATTTTAATAATGAAAAATTAAATAAATTAAAAGGATAAAAGATAATTTAGGTACATGAATATAGTTAGCATTATTTGGAATCAACAACTTAAAGTTCACATTGCATCTGCAATATTTCATAGAAAATCATTTTGTCATACAAACAGAGTGCCGATGGCAACACATTCATTTCATAGTTTGAGGAGGTGTAATCTGCTTGTATGCCTCCTTTTATTCACCATTCTGTAACTTACCTCAAAGGAATGTAAATATTATTGCTGCTGAAATACAAAGCATCGATTGAGTAATTCCTTACACCAGTTTGACATTTAGACACAGCAAATGTGCTAACTAATGTAAAGTATTATATTATGCATGCTTAGATTTGACCCTTTAATGCTATTTTATTTATAATCCCTTTTACACCTCAACATGCTGTCTTGAAACATATCAGAATTTTCTCTACGCCCATATCATGAAATATTTTGGCTTTTAGATATAGATTAAGCTATTTGAATTGTATCTCTTTTGCTTATTTTGTGCCACTAAAATGTTTTAAAAACACAAGGTGCCATTTTTTAAAAACCTTAAACACATCTATCCTTTCACCAATAACTTTAAAACCCACATTAAAAATGCATTGAGTACAAACAATATACTGGGACAGATAAGAGTTCTTAAGAATTATTACACTATTAAAAAAAGCAAAATTTTTCAAGAAAAACACTGCTCTAAAAATTAAGAAATAAAATGAAAATGTCCAATACTCCAAACTGTATAAATTGAACAAAGTACCTCTTGTTCTTTTAAAGTATTTTGTTCTATGTATATAAAAATCTTTATGTAATGTACTACACAATATTGAATTGTGAAAACTAAAATTGCACAAAATGGCATGTAAAACTTTAACAGGTAAAATACATAGTTGATTTTTGGTAGCTGATCTTTTTTCTCTTAGAAAATTAGTGCTAGTAGTTCATTAGTTATTGTGAAAAAAAGTGGTTTGGGATGATGTACAAATATGTTTCCAAAAATCAAATAAGCTTGCCAGCTTCTCAAGTATAAATATCCATAATTCTAAGAAGCATTTAAATGAAAATAAAATTTTAGTATACATTTTAATGCATAACATTAGCGTAGAATATTATTTAACACAAAAAAAAATATTCCCCCTCATTTATATTTTTTACTTTGATTTCAAGCATCTAAAATAAAACCCCTAATTTTCTTTTCTGAACAGAACAAAAGATAATTTTATTATTAAATACACAGCAATTATATTAATAGCTATGTTTCTTATTATACTGAATAATATATTAGTTCATTGGGATTTTCGTGATAACCCCTTCTCTTTTTGCATCAACATATAATACTATTACATGTTGAGCTTTAAAATACTGGAAAGTCCTCAGATTTATCAAACAGGTTATTTTGGATTTAATTGTAATTTTTTTCTGGAACTCTTTAATAATTATATATAGTAGGTTTTTATTCTAACACAAAAAACACACTAATATATCATGCAGGTGTAAATCTACAAAAACACAATAATCCGAAACTGACTTAAAGCAAATGTAATGCGTAATGACAGTCGAATATTTCACTCCAATGTAGCTTCCTTGCATCGTCCTTATATAGTCAGGAAAGATAATTCTAAGAACATCTAAAATCTTTTAGCCAAATAATTACCATAGAATTTTCTGAACTTTTACAGAGACATTTACTTTTGTCTGTAGATTTAGCCAAGCGCATTTCCAAGCCTGTTACCAAAGTCTCTGGTATACATTTACTCTTATTTAAAGAGTAATCTTTCTTAGATTATGATATATTTTTCCGCCACAATACCATTTCTACAGAAAAAGCAAATATAGTTGGAAATTTCAGTAACAGTACATTTGTAATTTCTTAAAAGGTTTGTGGTAATGCTTAAAAAAGATGCACATTGTTTGTAAATACAATACATGAGTCGAGTGATAATTATTTGTATACAAATTTATAATTTGTAGTACTTTATATATGTAAATGTTTGCTTAGGTAAAAATACATTGCAAACACATAATGGCAATTTAAGTACATATTTATTCAGGGATATTACATTTCCCATTTATTCTCCTGTTGCTCTAGATAATGCAGTAGATTTTACATTGGAAATTAGCCGTGGAATTTCTCCTTAATTAATGAAGTCCTAAGGGTTTATCTATAAATTATACCGACATATAAGGGCTGTAATTGTAAGCATTCCTTCCCATGACGACAAGTTTGGATAGAGATTTGAATTTTTTGATTCATGTTTGATGAATATAGATATTTATTTCAAAATTGTGTTCAATTTTAAAATATCTGTAAGTGGTTTTTTTTAGAAATATAGTAAATTTGCTGTTATAATTAGTATTTATGTATGAATCTGAATGTTTGGCAATAAGGCCGCATTTATATTATAGTAAATTCCAGCTATTTAAAGCTCCATTAAAAAAATATCGTTACATGAATTATTTGGCGAAAAAGTGCGGAATGTACTTTTGCACAACTTGAATCAATACTAGAACAGCTTCGATCTAAATCAATGGTGGCAGAAATTATGGAAATTTTTGGAAATTTTCATGTTCTTATAAATTTTATGATTATAGAAATCATTGCGTTACAAAAAATGCAAAATCGTATATATGATTTTAAGGAAAATTTAATACTGAATTCCATACAAAAAACAAAATTCAAATATTTACAATACAAAAAAAAGTTAAGCTGAAATAATTACCAATATTCATTAGATACTGATGATAGCAGAAAGTTATGAATACTTAGTAAGGCAACCTCTATTTTTATTACCATTTCATATTATTGTTTGATTGAACTGTCGATAGATTTAAGCTCTTTCTTCATTATTACTTGATGTCAAGTAACAATTATAACCTACATTAGTTCCCTTTTATTTGATGGGTGCCTCATTTGGGCAAGAGTTTACAAACGGAGACACAAGTTTTTGAAAAGATTGATGTCAAAATGTTTCCTGGCCAAGAAGAGCTTAAAACTATCATCAAATCAATCAAACATCGATGTGAAGCTGTAAAAAGAAATATGGTTACCTAAATAAGTACTGAAATCTCTCTGCTATAATCATTATCTAATGTATATTGGTAATTATTATAGCTTATCTTTTTTTTGTACAACGAATAAATTTTGCTTTTTGAATTGAATTCAGTATTGTGAATTATTTTTAAAATGATATATATGACTATACTTTTTGTGAAACGTAACATTTTCTAAAAGCATAGAAATTTTAAAAACATACAAATTTCCAAAAGTGTCGACAATTTTGGCCACCACTGTATATATCTTTCAAATTTATGATTATTTTTATATTATTGAATAAATACAATCTTGGTTCTTTTTTTTTTTTTTTGCCTTTCAGTACTGAAAAAGTTTGCATTAAAATTAAGTAGTATTTGAGAAAAAAATATATTGCCATGTGTGTGTGTGTGACATATATATAAAATAACTTATTTTTAACACCAGTTTTTGGTTTGAAATAATTTTACAGTAAAGTTACACTAATGCAATGCATTAAGGAATTTCCAATAACACGATTAAAGAAAGATGACATTTTGGATTATGGTCAGAGGTGTAATATCGGTCAGAGGTCATCGTATCAATGATACAGGGTGCCCAAGCTACAAGAGCCCCAATATATATACACAGACAAATCGTAATATGTTAAAGGACCTCAAAATAGAGCGTTCTTGAAAATTTGATAAAGGACCACTTAAGACTAGCAACGCCAGTTATTATGCTTCACTTTTCTGTCTTGCTTCTCTCAGTATTTGAGGAGCTATGAGAAAAGGCTAGTGAAACTTTACTTGAAGCAGTCTTTGTTATTTACTGTTTTGAAATAAATTATGTATTCAAATGCTTCGAAACAATAAAAAACCAATTCTATCGAGTTTTAAAATATTTCATTAGGTATTTCACCTTTTAGGTAGGAGATTTCAAAAATTTAATGTTTCATAAAAATACAATTTTCCTAAAAACAGTTATTTATAAACAAAACAGATCTTGCTTATTATCAAGGGTTTGCAATTTATTTTCTACTATTAGTAATATGAGAATAAAAATAAAGTCTTAGAAAGCTAAGGATCCAGAATATTTAGGAAAAAGGTCAAATTTCTATTTATATTCTGGTCAAATTTTCTCTTTACAACATAGTTGAAGGTTGAGGGAAAAGTATTATACTAAACAAGAAAAAAAAATCAAAATACTCTTTCATTTTCTTGAATAAAGCTTAACACAGTGTGAGTGGAAATGATGGACCTGGTTTTAAAAAATGATATTTTCGAAGCTATAATTCACATATTAAAATATGTGATACATGAATGTAAAGAAAAATATACAATTTTTTCCCCCACTAATGATCAATAGCACATTCAAGATAGCTGTGACTGAAATCCAAACATGGCGACAATGACAGAAAAGAGTTTTTGCGTACTAAGGTATACTCGCGTTTTTTCAGTTATTTCAGTGCTACGTGCATTTAGAAATCGCTATGGGAAAGAAGAAACAGGGGAATTCTGCGATAGTATTATAAATGTAAAAAAAAAACAGGTTACTTGTTTATAAAGAAGAACAGTGCATGTGTGTGTGTGTGTGTGTGGCCAAACGTCCTGGATGAAGCAGTGGAGAGGGTGATACAGAGTTTTGTTCAAATTTCATGAATTCCATCCATTCCAAGTTCGAAGGTGGAATTCTACAAGAGTTGCCCCCTGCGAGCTTAGAATGCCCCAGAAAAAGGCATAGAAAACTTTACGAAAAAATTAAATATCAAGCGGTATTATTTGCATTTGGCACAACAAATCACAGAAGACGACAGGTAAGCTTTTGCACAGCATTACGAACCTTTGATAGAGGGATGCAACAAAATGTATGGAATGAACTGGATTACAGATTTGATGTATGTCATCTAATAAGAGGGCCACACATCAAACATTGGTAACAGAAAAATATAGCGTATTTCTCTTCGCATTTATGCATTACTTATTGCAAAAAGTGCAGTAGTTCGGATAATATGATTTTTTATAATCGAGCCCATCATTTGTATCCACGCTGTATAGTATTCACGTTCGAAAAAAGTATAGAATTTTACTGATACAACATAAAAGGCTACATCTGAATCAGAAATAGTTCGAAGGTCTTTAAAACATACTTGACCAGCCTAAAATTTAAAATTTTCTATTTAAATCACACACACACTAAATCTGTCTAAAAACTGAGAAATATTTTAATCTAGTTCATCAAGATTGAAAATATTATATATTTTTTACTAAATATAAGAAAAGTCAAGTGAAAATTATAGTTCTTTAATTGTATTTTTTGCGAAAAAAAAAGTCCTATACAATTGTGGTAGAATTTCAAGATAAAAAATGAAACAAGAGAAGGAGTTATTCAGATAAGTAAAACAAGAAAAGAATATCTATGTAACCAATGAGATTTCAAAAAAATCAAACATCCAATATTTCTGGACATTTTTTATTTAAAAAAGGAGGAGACAGAAATAATATAAAAAGAAGTCATTGTTGAGTTTATTCTAGGTTTTTTGTTTACCTTTTACTAACTCATTTCTGTAGATATTTATATATAAACGTAAAAATGAATTATTGATGCACTTTGAAAGAATGTGTTTGTCATAGATAGGAAAAGTATTAAATATTCATTTTGTTGGTTTCAGAATCTACAACTTAATTCAAACATTTCAAAAATGTATTGAAACCTTTTTTATTTTTTATTTTTCCTGTTTGAATCCTTCATAAGTATGCACAGTCACCCTTAATAAATCATTTAAAAATTTCTAAAAGTGGAGTGTTTGCTTAGCTATTTCTCGCTTTTATCATTAGCTTTAAAAAAGATTTTTGTAATAATTATTACCTTTAGAATATATGTAAGGAGACATAAAGATCAAGTTCAGTGAAAATATTTGTGTAAAAATGTAAATATAATTTATTTCCATGTATGAATTTTTTATTGAAATATTACAGTTCTTACTAGTAAAGTATAATATTTGATGTGTCTAAAACACATTTTGATATTTTTAAGTGTAATATAGCTTGAATAATTTTTGATGGTGTTTCCTTTCGAAATAAAATCACATTGCATTATTTTCATTAATAAGTTACAAAAAGAAACAAGTACTGTTGGAAATTTATTTCTTTTATATATGAATATAAAAATGAATTCAGACTCTGGCTTTGAAATATAGAATAATGTTTAACATGCACTTAATAAAAAATGCAGGAAATTTTATGAAAAGAATGGATGGGATGAAAATTCTTGAGTGGATTAGTTATCAAATAGCTTCCCTTTCTTAAATCATGTCAAAAACTAGTTTTCATAGGTTTATGTAAACAAAAAGAGTCTTATCTTATTGATATTTATAACAATTTTGAGTTCAAATCATCCTAATGAAAAGTGTGAAAATATAATGTTTGCCTTTGTTTTTTAAGCATAATTTATTCACTCATACATATTCGGAATCTATTTAAAGTTAAATGAGATAGTTCTAGCATCATCATACATATAAATACTTCTTACAGACTGAAAACTTACAAGTGCAAACCTGCAGTGCTATTTATGAGGAATTATAGAAATAAGCCAGCTAGCTTTAAATTTTATAGTAATAATGAAAATTTTGTGGAAATGAATGTATTTAGGGGGGGGGATATGTTACATTGAAAATGTCTTTTGTGTGGAGAAATGCATTTATAATCGAAAACTGCAGGGAAAATGAAAAAAGTACATTGTTTATATAAATGCAATTCCTTTATACTTGGACTGATGTTGAAACTAAACAACAAACTTAAGCACTATTCGTTATCATTGTATGACGTAACTGGTGAGATATATTCATAATTCCAACAACATATGGTAAATGTTTTCCATAACTTTTGAACTACTGTCGCCCACAAGTCCAGGGAGTAAATGTATAAAATTGTAATTATGTAGTTATCAATCACTGTCAAACGTGTAGTGGACATTATTGTGAGCAACAGAATGTAGTAATTACCACATAAGCGCTTGTCTCCACTCTCTGTGTAATGAAACTCCGAAGAAATTAGCGACTCTCTGTCCATGATATTCTGATAACACTTTTCAAATTACTTCTCAAAGCAGCACATTAAACGACCATGAAAGTCTTCATCAAAGAAAATTAGCTTATTATGAACTTGGTCAAATTACACTAAAGGTGTCATCATGCTGAAGTTCCGACAGTATTGGAAAAATTCAGTAATTAGTCTCCTCTATTGCGTCGTCAATTGGAGGGGGAATCTAATATGACACTCATTCATCATATTTTTTTTTATCTATCCTAATAGAGGAAAACATTTCATTCTCGTTGGTTTCGATTTCCTATTTTTGTTATTTTATTGTGTGTTTAGCGAATTCATTCCTTTCTTTTATGCTATCGTCATTATTTAGGAATGATATTTTAATTGAAAAGATTATGGTTCACAATCTAGTGTGTACTTTCCAGAATTTATTTTTCCAAACTACATTAGTTTTTGATGCGCAGACCTCCCAAAAAGAAAATTGTTTTCTTATATTCATAATAAATGTGAATTATTTAAAATAATTAAGTATATTTAATATTTTTAAAAGTTTTTATTGATCATATAATAATATTTTAAGCAACTCTTCAGAAAGTACATGGAAATGAATTAAGAAGAAAATATTTAAGCAAATAAATGTTGAATAATTAATATAGGGGAAAAACGAATGAGTAATGAAAAATTCTTGGAATTCTTTATAGACACTTTTGAAACACTCACGATGTTAATTACAAACAGTAGTACTCTTTAACTTTGTTCTTGATAAAAAAATGCTTTTGAACTGAATTTTACGAAATTACTTCAGGACACCTAAATTTAAAATTAAGCAACAATCACACTCACTGACTTGTAAAAATTATTGCTACTTACATATTATACCGTCGCCAATTTCTTCGAATCAAATCACGTCGCCAAATGTTTCAATATGCAGCCAATAGTGGAAACCATTCTCAGTGATATTCGAACACAATAAAAATAATGCTAACAGCATTTGGCGATATATTGCGGCGAACTGGCGACAGCTTTTGTTTAGGTGAAATTGGTCCACGGTAGGTGTCAAGTTATTTCAGACTTAGTATCTAAATTTATGATAGATTGGTATACACTAAGTCAAATATAGATATAATATTTACAAGTATTTTACATAATAGAGATTTATATATTTAGTTATTTTTAATCAATTAAATTAATTAATTTAATCAAATATTTACAGTTTTATTTATAAGGTTTTATTAAAAAATTTTTAGAATAAAATCTTTATTTTATTCTTCATGAAACAATTCAAAATTGTTTTAACGTAGCTTTTGTTACTTACAGTACAGTGTTTGTGCCAAAGCTATTCTTTCAAAGATACTATTAGTGACAAAACAGTTTAAACTTTGCTTTAGACGTTGCCATCTAATTTCCATGAAAGATAAATTTATTTTCCTACGACCACAAGTCCAAAATTGTTGACTTGCAGAGAAATAAAAGATCCGTTGCAGAACGATATGCTAATCAAGCTACTTTCTCTGCTGAAAGATTAGGAAGAGTCGAATCTTGCCATAACAAAGGAATTGTCTAAGGAGGAACAAAACCGTAAATTAAAACCGCTTATGAACGCTTTCAGCTATTTCTTTGAAAAGAAAACTGACTTAATGAGAAAAGTTATGGAACAGGCTTATCTTATGTTACTCTCTTTAACACAAATTACCGAAAAGTATGAAAGGTAAGAATTTCGGGGAAAAAAATGTTAGTTTTTCTTTCGAAGTTATTTTTATATATGAACGCATCACTCTAAATCGTATGCCGTCTACTTTTGAAATGAAACATTTCATTTAAAGTATACATTCAGAATACTAAAATTAAAAAAATTTTCTTTCTTTGGTTCAAATGAAAATATACCTACCTGACATAATAAGACACTCACATATTAAATTTAGTAATATCTTTTGAGAAAATGAAAAATAGCAGTGTATAGTGATAAAATATCTATCCCTTTGATACATTTATTTTTTTAAAAAAATCACTTTATAGTGCTTCTGCTGTACATTTAAATTACTGTACTACCTTTTTTAAGTTATAGTAGGAATATGTGTTTGAAATAACTTTTAACAAATAAAATTTTAAAAAATAATGATGCATATCTTTCGAAATATGCTGTATTTATACTACGCTCATCAAATACGTCGCAATGCTCTGAGTATATTCGATTTTTATTTATATACTGTCTTTTTTTGGTTTTTCGCATGTTTTAGACATACAATAAAATGCCTAAAATATAACTTTTACACGCGTTACACAAATTTCGAATAAAATAACTTAAGAAGTAATTATTGAACATATTATTCATTTAATATTTTTAACCCTCTGCACTTACGTTCCAGCAAATAATACTTTTTGATGGATTGATAAATTTATTAATACAGTAGAACCTGTTTTTGTGCGGTTCTTTTTTATGCGATTTTTTCTGTTCGTTTTTTTCTGTGTGATCTTTTTAATGTGGTGAATGAATTTTAACGGCTTTTTTGCAACTGTAATGTTTTTCTATCAATGTTTCAGTGGCGTATTAGAGAATGTTAAGGTCCCCCTGCAAATTTAGATTTTGCCTTAAATATTTTATAAATTGGGTAAATACGAACTTGGTGTTAGTCAGGCTATGGTCTTAGAGTCTTGGGTCCTCCTGCGAGGCAGGGAAAACGAGGCCACTGCAATGTACATGTATACACTTCAAGAAGCTCTGTTCATTTGTTATAACAAAATCTCCCAACAATGCACGTTCAGTTGCTTTCTCTCAACGCTCCAACAGCCCGCGCTTGATTGAAGACAAAACTTTCAATGGCAGTGATATTATAAATAATTTGATAGATTATGAAAACGGACCAGACGAACCAGATTCTTTGCGAAGGAATAAAATATATGCAGGGAAACAGCTTTCCAACAAATTGTAAAAGCATTTTCCTAAAACAGATATCAATTTCGAAAGGAGTATGAAATTTCAAAACGAGCTTCGATCATGCATATCTGGCTATCGTGACATTTACAAGCAACTGACCAACAGACCTTCTCGGGAAAACTTAACTATTACTTTATGGTGCGAAAAAATTAAATCAATTGAAATTGTATCTTCAAGCGAGAAAGCGATTTTGAACTTATACATCAAAGGAAGATGAGGACTTTGGATTACGATGAGTAGCAGTGAATTGTGTATGGGCATTTTGAAAACTTTTCTATGTATTATACAAGGTGAAACTAAATATTTTTAAAATGTTTCCATGAGTGATTTAATTATTTATCTTGTTATGGAAGTATTTTCTCATGAATTTTGTGAATAATTGTAGTATTTTTTAAGTTCAACTTTTATTATGCGGTCTCCTTCCACAGCATAAAAAATTCTGTAGTATTTCAATGAAGTTATTTGTTATATGCAAGAATGTTTGAAATTTTCGGATATTTTTTTGTGTGATTTATTTTTATGCGTCCCCATCTACCTCACAAAAACAGGTTTTACTGCACAAAGAAAACTAAAAATAAATTATGAGAAATATTTTTCTAATTAATGTAGTATAATTTTATAAAATATTCAGTATTATGCAAGTAGTATTGAAAGTTATTTTACAAAACAATATATGCCAAGTGCATTCATGATGCCACATTTATCTTCACTCATCTACATTTATTTATATATCACCAATACTTAAGTATCTTAAGGTTAGATATTTTAAACTGCTTTATCTTTAATAACATAGCAAAATACATATTTAGTTAATATAATATACATTGCTTTAAGAAGAATATATAAATTCTAATCTGCCAAAGCATGAATCGCATTTAAAATTACCTTATCACTATGATTTACATTCACATCCCTTGAGCCCAGACATGCATGATGATACATCTAAAATCAAGTCACTTCTGTTACATAACAACTATTTATTATCTAACTTAAATTCCAAATTTTGAACATAATGTCTTAAAGCGAGCAACATGGGAGTCCTTAAACAACAGCCTTGCATTTTTCAGAATTCAAACAGAGAGAGACCTTCCATCGTTTACCATTATAGAAACTGCGGAAAAAGTAAAAATAAATTTCGATAATGCTTCCTTAGATGAAATTCAGCCTGAGGGGCAAGCAAACGATTTAACGCATCTTCGAATCAAATGCGAATGTAAGCTGGTATTGAGGCATCGTCACTAAATGTGAAACAACTATAGTTCCTTTAATTTCCTCAGGGTAAATGATCCAATACGCGGTCTTGGTTATTTTAGGGAGCAACTGAATCAATGCTTATCTTTCAGGCTTTCTAGAGCAAAGAAAAACACTACCCTAGCATTAATACTCCGGGTTCAGGCTATCCAGTAATCAGCAGTAAGAGAAGAGTGCTTCTTGCTTGAAATAACATAGATGGTTGTAAGTAAATGTTTGCTGAATTTCATGATTCAGTCTTCGAAAATGGACTTATATATATATATATATACATGCATAAATACACACATACACTAATATATACATATCAGATGGAATATTCACAATAATTTATTTTTCTCACTTGAAACCATAATAAACATATTTTCAAATGCATAGTTCAAAATTCGAACAGTTTGCTTGTAGAAAATATGCTCGTTATATTTTTCAAAGAATAAATAAGTCTTCGCCTCTTTGAAGATTAACTTTTTGATTTTTATTGTGATGTTGAAGAAGTTTTTGTATCAAAAGATAGAAGTATAACGTTCATTTGTACTAACCTAGATGGAAATACATAAAATAATATAGAGTTTTGTTCTAAATGTGTTATACCTCTTGGGGATTTATTCCTATTGAATTTTATGTCGGGAATAAATATTAAAGCTTAATGAATAAGATCGATCAATTAGGTTATATTTATATTTATAAAAAATATATATAACCAATGCATTAAAATTTCCTTACATTGTTTGAGCTATAACATATCTCGCAGTATTCATTTTTTAAACATAAAGACAAAAATGCTCAAATATTAAGTGCTTAAGGAAAATACTTTTGAAACGAAAAATAATAATTAAGAATATGAATAGATATATATATTTGATGTTTATAAAATCAAACTTTCATTCAAAAATAAAAATGTTAGAAAAAAATCTTAATTTTTTAATTTATTCTCTCTTTGAAGATATATCTATTGTGGGGGAAAGCCGTAAGAATAAAAAATAACTTTTTCTCAAAAACCACTAAACGAGAAAACACTTTCAAGTAAAACTGAATATATATATACAAAATGTTTTTGTAGTTTCGCTTTCTACCAAAATGCTTTTATTCCTCCTGCCATTTTCTGTGAAAAACAAAATTTATTAATATTATTTTTGATTTATGATAAACTTAGAAACTTTGCATTAAAATTAAACAAAAATTATTAACATCTATCATAGTTTCTAACTATTGATTTCTATAAATTTTGATTCCTCCATTGAATATTTACACTTCCAATCTACAACCTACACCACTTAGAAACACTTAATTAATAATTTTGATCTGAGATATACATTGCAAATCTACACACTTAAAATTATGGAAAAAACATCCTAGTCTTTACAATATAGCTTTCCAATATTTGCCACTTACTCTGCAAACACAGACGACAAATGTTTTCTTAGTATACTTCTACCTTTTAATATAAATTACAATGGCAAATATAATAAAACAAAATAACAATAACAACTGAAAATAACAATATAAATTACAATGTTTAAAAAGTTTTAAAGTTAAGATACAACCTCACAAAACCAAAATTGTCTATCATTATTCACAGTCAACAATCCTGCACAAAATGCACACATGGCGTTGCGAAAATTTGAATTTAGCACATGTTCTCCCATATCTATGTTAATATTACTTTCTATAAAATAAAGTAGAAGTCAATATTTTTTGCATAAATTTTCTTAAATTCGATTTCTATCAGTTATATGAACTATGAATTTTATTGGAACTTCTATTTTTTTAACAGTGAGTGCCAAAAAACATGTTGTATCTTAACTTTTAGTGGCGAGTATATTTTCCAATCGGCCCCCTATGGAAGGCGGAATTTCTCAGTGGCACCATGACACAAATCCGTTGCTCTCTGACCACGTTTTCTCGAGCATGACCACAAAGCCATCACGGCCACTAAGTTATGGACAATATATTCCTAAATGCAAAGATAATTCATACTTACATTTCTGATTAAAATAAACATATTAAGAGCTACTTCATTTAAAACGGCGAAATCTTTATAAATTAATCAGAAATATTATTCAAATATATAACTCAAGAGCTTGAAAAGGCCTGAATCCTTTTCTCATCCCATGAAACACTTTTTAATCAATTAGACAAGTCACACATTTCTAGCGGACTAAAAGTTATCTTTAATAATTTGTCCGTTGAATTGTTCCTCAAAAATGCTTCTTAATACAATTTATTTAAAAATGTGATGCTTATTACATTTAAAAAAAACAAAACCGTTTTAAATCTCGGTGACATTTAAAAAATAACAGTGTATCTTTAATTCCGAACCACTAAGAGGAAATACTTTTTCACCTGCACTGTTGAGGTTGCGAAAACTTTCATTTATACTACGCTCTACCAAATTATTTTCCTTGCTCCTAGATACCTTTATCACACAAAGGAAATCTCCTTTTTACTCCCTAGGCAACTATTAAACTAGATCTGTGATAACATATCCAATGTTTCCTTAATTCGATGATGATAAAATAGCGCGAAAAACTGTTTTAATAAAAGATTGCGAAGGCACACGGCTGTCAAAGCCACCTAAAAGCCTCTCTAATGAGCTTGCAGCTTCCATTTTTCTACTTTTTTATCTTTTTGACTCGAAAGAATCCTTCGCATTTAGGGAGGAATCCCCTAAGGTATTCTTTGTGAAACGTACTGCTTTTAAATTTTAAAAAGAAATAATTAACCCTTGTTTCTTCATTTCGCTATTTAAACATACTTTATGAAATCGGAAGATGAAAACTTTGTGTGTCCTGCCTTATTTAATATTTTTTTTCACTCAGTTGGATTATTTATCTTTATCATTAGAAAATAAATCGTAATTTCGCGTGCCGTTTATAATGAGTTTAGTACACTATCACCCTTTAAAATATAAATCCTGTTCCTTATTTAAGAAGATAAATGTGGTGATAATCTAGAAGTTTGACTTTTATTACATTTGTTAAAAATGCATTTTAAGAAAAGAGTAAAAAAACTGTATGTATTATGTAAATATTAAAGTACTCTGTAAGAAATTCAAATTCTAAAAATGAAGATATAAGTTAATTTAATCTAAATAATTATTCAAGATTTATTTCTTTTGAAGTGATTAATCAAATAAATCTACTTTCTTACTTCAGTCAACACAAACATATTATTTTTTTAGTGAAAGATTTGTTACATATTTATAAACTCAAAAATTATAGATCTACTTGCATCTGTAATTAATATAAAGTACATATTAAAACAACCTTTTTGAAAGATATATTATGTGAAAAGTATCAATTCTGATTAATTATTAAAGTTATATAATTTTGTTTATAGATATAAAGGCTACATTGCTACAAAAAAATAATCATTTCCATTTTCCGTGTTTTCCCTTTCATTTTTTGCTCATTGTCCGATTTCTTTTGCTATAATTTGACTGAGTCTCCCTCTGTATATATCGAAAGATAGATTTAAATGTATGAAGAAAGAGAGAACATGAATCACAAAGTTTATTTCATTATGAAATTTTGCAATAAAACACATAAAGAAAAACACAAAATAAATTATATACGTAAAATAAAGAATCAGTCATTAAGTATACATAGTATTTTTATTATCATTTCCTTTAATAAAATCAGAATTATTTTTAACTTAATCATATACTGCGGTTGGTTATAAGCAAGGATATTAAATAAGAAATTCAGTTGCTTTTTCGCTTCATTTTCAAGAGCAACATAAACACATGGATAAAAAAAAATTATAAGCATGATTATTATTGGAATCTAGTTTGTTTCAATCTAATTTTGCATAAGAATTTATGCAACAATAATTTATGATTTATACATGTATTTTCATTTCTTCAAATACATATATTGTTTCCATATTTATTTTTCATTTGAATGACTGCACCAATTGCACAGCGTTAATTTCCTTAACATATAAAGAATTATGCATACACATAAATTTTGCATAAATTTTCTTGCATAAATTTTTAATATGTATATGGTGTAAAATTAGCAACTGACTATAGATGAAACTGTGTGGGAGACATAAATAATTAAACTAGTAATACATTGTAATAGAGGATCTAAAGCTTTTCAAATTATCTCCTAATACGTATTCTCATTTTTCAAACACAGATAATTAGCTAATTTTTGTTTTAATCAAATTATTAGTAGTTTCAGTTATATCGTATATCTTCACAAATATCTTTTGGATAAAAAATCAACTGCTTAAGTATGCAACCAGAACACTATGTGTATTGCATACTTTATAAAGAGCTCACATATGCACGTAAACACAGCTATCCTTCCTTATTTTGAATGAACAGATCCTAAAAGATTATTAGAATAAAACAAATACAAAATAAATAAAAATGTTTGCATTGACAAATTTTTATGCGTGTGTGTGAAACATTTTCCATATGCATATGTATATATATATATATGTGTGTGTGTGTGTCGTGTGTATAATTTAAATCAGGAACTGCTTACTTAAATGAAATTCAGTTATTTATTCTTTAACTTTCTATGTAGACGAAAAGTCTTTTACAAAATAATGTTTAAAATCTTTCAAAAAAAAGAGCACTAAGAGTTTCTTACTTTTGTGTTTCCTTTCTATTTTTATCTCAATGAAGTTTTATTTGTTACTTTTGCCTCAAAGTATTATATATATATACTAAAAATTTATTTCAAAGAGAAACATTATGGAGCAACAGAAGAAGAAATGATAGCTTTGTTTTTTTAAGTCTGATAGAGCAAATAATTAAAAGTTTGTAAATAAATAGAGTTAATCTATTATTTGGGATTTAAACAAAAGGGTAATGCATACCATATTTGGAAATGTTATATAATACAATACTACAAAATTAGCATTACAAACTATAAAATGGGTTATAAAATAACGGGAAATAACTTTGGAGTAATTTCATTGGTAGATAAATTTTTGTTAAATTTGAGCGTGGTAGTTAGATGAACATTTAATTAACTTAAACCTGATACTTTCAGATAATATCACATAGATAAAATGTAGAAAACTATAAAAATACTGATTAGCTTTTTTTAAAAAACGTATAATAAATTACCTAGGGTTTGATGATCGTAATTATGCTATTATTCAGTAATTATGTAATGAAATTTGTTTCTCGCAGTAAATCGCTAGCAATTTCATGCATGTGAAGCTCTTGACAAATTGGAAGAGAAACACAAACGTATAATTTATAGAGCTATGATAATAAACTACTGTGAATTATGAACACTTTCAGGGCTCAAATTTTACAGAAGAGTTTATTTTTAATAAATTTAGTTTCCTTTTGTAATTACAATTAACAATTTTAAGTATTTTGGATAACGTTACTTTACATTAAATGTCTATAAAAACCAAATCAAAATTGTAAATCGAAATAGATTTTATTAACGTTATTTGATGTGAAATAAGGAACTAACTATTTAGTTTACTAAGCATTAATACTGCTGAAATGTGAATGCGTCAATATATACATATATATATAGTACGTTGTAGGCATTATCATCGAATTAAAATTTTGCCAAACATTCTAAAAACGGAATAAAAGCAGCTAATGGGCTGCTTAGAAAATTAAAGGTGAAAACAAAATAACACGTTCAAAAAATTTAGTTTTTTACATTTCAATTTCAGTCATGAATTATATCAGAAATTAAATTATATTAATTTTCTAATATTTAATGTAAACAAATTTAATGTATAAAAATAGATTTTAATTAATAAAAGTAATTATATACTTCTACTTCTTCAAATATATATTTTTTAAAGTATCGTGATGATTTAATTGTGACAACTTTTTATTGATTGCTTTTTTTTAAAATTAAGAATTTAATTTATCGTTTATTTAATTTGAGATGATATTACAATTTGGGAATAAAAAGAAAATTAATTTTGTTTTTGATTAGCAAGCGCTTCAAAAAAGAGATGCATCATTTTTATAAAGTACATTTAATTTAATCATGCTTCTTTTAATGTTAGATGAAAAAAAAGTATACAGAGCTAAAACAAGTAAGTATATTTTTCATGTTTCAGCAATATCAGATGAAAAGCAATAAGCTAAATAGCTGTTTACGAGTGAAACAAAATAAGGAAAAAAGAAAGAAATATATTAATCTCACTTAGTATTTTTACTCAGATTTTTATTAAAGTGATTTAAAAGATGCTTATAAGCTAATATATTATACTTTTAGCCATCACTTAATTCTTCAGGGAAAAAAATTATTCTTGTGAAACATATATTCAGATTTTTACTCTTTTATTTATTATTTCAAATTTTTTTCATACGTTGGTTAAATTAAGGAGTGTAAATTTGATTCAGATATAAGTGCAAGAAATATTTATTTTTATTAGATATTTAACATTCATAAAGGTACATAGAATATCTACTAGAGACTATATTAGATATTTTAATTGGTTTAATTTATTAATTCACTTTGCCTAAATTAATTTCAGGAATATTTTCTCGTAGCACAAACAAGGAGTAGGGGCTCAATCTCTCTCCATACACCAAAATTTTAAAAATTTTTAGCATACAAATTGTGACTTTTGTTTTCATCTACAAGTTTTTCTTTTTAAGTAAGACTTTCTTTATCATAAAATAAGTTAAATTTAAAATGAATCAAGTTCATTACAAAACTTAATTATAAAATTAAAAAAATTCAATATTAGTTTTTTAGTAATTAAAGAACTATGATAATTAATCATTATGAGTTTAATTTTCATTTTATTTATTAGAACTATTTTCAGGTAAATAAAATATTAATTTGCAATTAGTTATACATATTTCTTGTAGAGGTCTATCTATATTTAAGATAAACATTTTTTTTCAAAGGAAAAGTATTGTTCTTAGTTTTTAAGCTGGTTTGTAGTTTATATACAAAATAATACCATTTTTGAAATATTACAGAAAAAAACCCATGATAGATTCATAAACTTTTACTCATAAAAAATAACTTTAAGTTTATCTTTAAAAAACTTTACAAAATTTTCTGAAAATTTTGAACACCAAAGATATTAGAAAACCAAAAAGATGTCCTGGAAGCTGTAGCGTCACACTACGTAAATATCTAGAAGAGGCAGTAAGAATTAATTTTCAAGACTTAGTCTAGACTGAATATATATATATATATATACAGCAAGATGATAATTTAATTAAAAATTTAATAAAATCATTTACACTACCACTCCCTTTAAAAAAAACTACTTTTTTTATTATATATCTCGTGTGACTAAAATGTTATTTCTGGAATGTTATTTTTATTCTTAATTCATATGTTTAACAATGAGAACATGCGTAAATGGAATAAAAACTTTTCTTTGTATATTTTATAATTATATATATATACTGTTCGAATTAATTGGGACAAACGTTAAGAAAAATATTTTTTTACTAAAGCCTTAGCTTTTAATCATTAAATACCTTAAGTAGACAGAAAAACCTCTATTTTAGTAAGAAATGTGTCCTCCTGTAGCAGAAAAGACATCTTCAGCTTCTATTGGTATTGACTTCTTCACTAGTGCAGCGCACATGTTCTTAACTTCATCATCGTAAAACCACCCTTGTATAGCCTTTTTATCATTTATTTTGTTATCGTGTAACTCATCTTAGCTAAACGATTCTTGAGAATATGCCATAAATTGTCAATAGGATTTACGTTGGTGAATTACCAGGCTAATTAAGCACTTTTATTTTATTTTCCCACATAAACGTCTGGGCCAATTTTGAATTGTGACACGAAGCCAAATCAAGTTGAAATGTTTCGTCAATGTTTCCATAAATGAAATAATTATCCTGTGTAATATTTATATGTATTTAACTGAATTTATTATGGTTTTATAAGAGTGACAAGCTTCTAGAATAAACACAAACATTTTTTAGAAGTATGTTTTA
Organism: Trichonephila clavata; assembly: GCA_019973975.1. Taxonomy (NCBI): domain Eukaryota; kingdom Metazoa; phylum Arthropoda; class Arachnida; order Araneae; family Nephilidae; genus Trichonephila; species Trichonephila clavata. Next base: position 581,000 of record BMAO01008144.1, read on the forward strand.
CAGTCTTTTGGGTATAATATGGTAGCATAGTTTCATATTCACTTCGTTTAACAACAATTAACTGACATCCCTGCACAAATAAATGTGTTTCATCACTGAAAATCACCTTCTTCTAGTCGTTAATAGTCCAGGATCAGTATTTTTTGGCCCATGCTAAACACTTTTTCACCTTTTTCTAAACTGGAAAATGCTTTTTCCTCGGCTTACGGCTAACTTCCAGGAACCTTTTCCGTATAGGTTAGGGGTTCATTTCAACACCATAATCCAATAAACCCTTCGAAAGTCTTTGCTTAACTTTCTTGGACTCATTTTGCTATTTAAATTAGAATGTTATCAGTTCTTGGAGTGGTTTTATTTTTGAGCCAAAAAATTTCCTTTTTGGTGACGATGCTCCGGAATCTTGAAATGCTCTTACAATTCTTGACGCACTTGAGTAGCTCACACTAGCTATCGTAGATATATCGATCACAGTCATAAGAAAAGTGTTCATCAAGAGTGGTTATTTTAAAACGCTTCCTTAGAGTAATATCCATCTGAGAACATGTAAAAGTAATACTTGTACAAGGAAATTAAAATTATAACCACAGCTACCACACTGGAAGGCTCATAACTGGGCAACTGACGCACCAAAACCAACAAGTAAATTATAGTCAAGGGCGTTCAATAAAACTACCTCTAGGCAGATATAACTGATTTGAGAGGGTTCGGGATTTCACTGATAATCACATATCAATTCTGACAAGAAAAGAATGCTTATCCCAATTATTCGAACAGTAAATATATATATATATATATATACAATTTGAAACAATTTTTTTTGCCTTTCCACTTTTTAATTTAAAGTGACATTTTAACAATTTTTAAAGAAAGTTTTTCAAAAAGAAAAGGTGGAAATAACTACCATGTGTTTTCAGTTTTGTGCTTCATTATGGATGTGATACTAAAACCATATTCATTAATACAAATGTTAGTAACAATATAAAAAGGAACAAAATGTTCATTATTTTACTAGTCGATCAGTAGAAGTAATAGGAAAAATACCGACAAAAACAAAATTAATATAATACTATATTTTTTATAAATTACAAAAATGATTCATTCTAAAAATCTAAAATTCAATTACCTACATAAGCGAGAGAGAGACCAGTTAAATCAAATCGTTTAAACAAATACAGGATAAAACAGCAACTTTTGTACGTGTAAAGACTGTATTGTATTTCTTAAGAAGCCAAAAAAAGAAAGGGAATAACACTTGTTGAACAAAAGATTTTAAGTGGCAGGAAAGGGCAGCCGCTACGGTAGTTCTGAAATTAGGGTGAAAGCAGAAACAAAAACGGAATCTGAGGTGATTGTTGTATCTTTAAGCACTGGATGTGCTCGGTCGTTAACTGACCACGAATTGGGAATCCGGTCACGTCTCTAGGAGTCTAATTAGAGGAAATCCTGGCTCAATAAAAGCACATCACGGTCTTCGTTAGCAAACGTGGTAGACCCGTATCTTTAGAAAACTCACTTTAAGATCATGAAAGGCACTCCTTCAACTGAAATACTGCAGTATTCTAGTCCTTCTCTCTCTTGTTGCAAGTCCTAGTTTTAACAGCGAGACCATTAAATGTCAACATTATGGCTAGGACGACAATGTGCCGTTTAGCATATTGAAAAGTTGGCAAACTACTTTTTCTCTAAAAGAGCGCTGCTATCAGATGTGAAAAATCAGATTCGTTAGCAGTGACAAAACTATTCTTGGGTAATCGTAGCAATTCGAATAGAAGGATCTTGCGAAGTTGATCCCTCAAATTAAGTTTGAATGGTGATGGAAGAGTTTCCTAATTGTTTCTCGCTGAGTAAGAAAATTGTTTGACGTTTTAATAATAGGGTAGGCTTAGAATAGAACATTTTTTATTAGATATTTTCATCAGTTTCGATGGTTTCCTTTCTATCTCGCATCTTGTTTCACGCAATTGCTTATAGATTCAGTAAGTCTTAAGTATGTTTGTTAATTACGTTTTCAATAAGTACCACTAACATCCGAGTAATAATGCAATGAGAATTAGTAGGAAGCATAAATTTAAGTGTACTGGAGATTTCTTCTATTCAGCACTTAAGCATGATAATTTCAATTAATTTTTTAAGGAACTGTACATTTTCTAAAGGTTGGATTCAAAAGCATCAACTTAAAGGATTATGTAATATGTGTATATCAAGGATTATTTGCAATAATTTATTTACTTTTGTTGAAAATTCTAGTTTCGAAGTAAATAATCCCATCAAATAAATGTTATTATTTTCATTCAGACTTATTGAAAATTTCAGTAATAAATACTAGAATAAATTCATTTTTTCTGTAATATGTGATGTGGATTTGATTATATGGGTATACATTAAGAGTGAGAATTTAAAAATATTATTTTATGGTAAATTTATTTTTTTGCAAGATTATTAAAGAGTAGTAAGTTATACTTAATTTAAAAGGCATACACTCCAAAAGAAACGCCTTTCTTATGTTCTGAAACATTAGATTTCGTACAATGAAAATACTTTTACATCATTTCAAGACTTCAAAGGTTAGTTATTTCATTTAAAAATAATTAATTACCAACTTTATTTGCATTAATTATAAAGTAATATACAATGCAATTTTTCCCTTCAATTATTGAAATTTTTTGAACCATATTAAAATCGAAGTGTTTATCAATGAATATTTTCTCATATACAAAGTAATGAGTTCTAGTTCCAAACCCATGATATTAGCAAAGTAAAAAAAAAGGAATGAAATTAATTAATTAGATATTTTACTTATATATCTATAATATGTTACAAAAATAACACACATTGTAAATGGATAAGAATGTTTCATTGTGCCTTTTACCATGATCCATGTAACTGTAAATTTATGTATTAACACGATAATAAATAAATGGAAAAAAAAACGACTATAAGTGTAAATTATAGACATTTAGAGAACTTTTTCATATTTAAGAGGTGTCTAATGAAACTATTAAATAAGATTTGAATTACTTTATTATATGATTACACCAGTGGACCAAACAGTTTCTTTAAACTTTAAAAATCATAAAAAAAAGGAAGGAATTATGATAAAAAAGGGCAATTTGCAAGAAAAAGCTCACAAGGTAGTCTGATTTTTTAGCAGCAAAAGAGATTTTAGTTAAAAATTACACCAGTAAAGGGCACCGACATGCGTGAGATTCAGCGGAATCATGCAAAATAATCTAGCAATAAAAGATCGTAATACACAAGAATTTCTCATTTTCTTTCAGAATGTTATCATTATCCGACCAAGCGTAGTTGGTGTTGTTCTATTTGCATTGAGAGTTGACACACATCAGTGTTGCGTTGCGAAAATTTGACTTGGCGAAATGAATGAAGGCAAAGCATGATTCCATACCGTTAAGACATTGTGATCGGTCGAGGTTGCAAGATGGCATGAGCTTCGCGATCACCCGACCTCCCTCCATTTGACTTCTGGTTGTGGAGCCATTTTTTAATCACTTGCGTACCATTCAACCCCTTCAGCATTTGCCGAACTCAAAAATTCTATTTATCGTGAGGTTTCTGCAATTCATTCCGATGTATTGAATTCCGATGTAATGAGGCCAGGTCAAACAATTGTTATTGAAAGAATAAACGAATAGCGATTAGTGTTGTCCTGTTCATTGCGCTTTGGATCGTCAGTGTCCTCTATCGGCGAAGTTTTTAAGTAACCTTTTTTTTCTAATAAAAAAAATCCGACTAACTTGTGAGCTTTTTGTCGCAAATCGCATTCCTATCAAATTATTTTTTTCTAGTTTTATTATTTTTAAAGATTAAACGCACTTTTGGCGCAATCAGTAGATTATTGTCACATTATTTAGTGAGATATAAAAAAATAAGCTCAAAGTTATTGAACACACATTTGATATCAAAAGTATAGTTAGCTTTAAACATTTTGAATATTTAAAAAAAAAACATGCAAGGCAAATCAAATCTAACTTTGCATTTTTGCTTAAACTTTACAAGCACGTTTTCTATTCGAAATGATTCAACAGATAATTCGTAGAAAATAAAAAAGAAAAACCTGAAATCCTTCAATTGTCAATTTATGCATCGATCTCATTTTTTTATAATTCATCTATATCTCTAATAATCATCAAAACATAAAAAAAAAGATATTTATTGTGTTCACAATCATCGATTCAAACCGAGCCTTACTGGAAATTGGAACAGACAAAAGAGACCCTTTAATCCAATATATTATTGAATTTTTACAATTATTCTAACAATTTCTTCCTCTGCGTGTTGGAATGTATGCGCTTGGAATCCTAATAAGTTATTACACAATGTGGCAATAATTCCTTTGCTATCCAGGTGTAGCGGACGTGATGAAAGCATAATGGAAGTGCCCTCTACCAAGCTACATGATTTCCTCTTCACTTGTCACTTCACAACAGATAGGTTGTATTAACATAACGTTATTTTGACGCTTGCGGAAGCGGCGTCATTTTAGCGGGAATTGTAACTTGGAACACGTAGCGTGAGAAATAAATTTTTGCAGTTGGAATTATTTTGACAATCTGGAAATAGCGTGTCCTGTTGAAAGTAATTAGTAAATCATTCAAAAAGTAAAATAAAAAGTAAAACGAATTTTAAAATAGTAAATTAGATGATTTTTTGGAAAATTTGTATTTTTATATTTGAGATGTGATTGTAAATTTTTGGAAGTATTAATTTACAGATTGATGTATTTAAATAAATGTTTTACATAATGTTATTGCATTACTGGAATAAAAAAATGCAATGCAATTACAGTTATGTAATTATGTTTCAGTTAAACACACACACATATATATGTACACATTTTGATTCTATGAGTTAACACTTCAATTTCAACACGTCATTTAGAGCGTTTCCTTACTAAGATGCTTATTTATCATATTTCCCTATGGTTAGCATTTTTTCATGTAAGTTTTTATCCTAGATTTTCCTATAGAAATTTTTCTTAATATTCATCTCTATGAGAAAAACCTTACTATTCTCTATTCATGATTTCATTTTATTTTATTTTACTCTCTGGTATTTCATTCACGTGTGATAGATATAGGCTAAATTTTTTTATTATGTTGAAAATATCTGCTGTACGGGAAAGGCGGTACCATAAAGCATTGCTTAATCTTAATTCCACTGGCCTAATTCAGTGACAGCCTTAGAAATCATAACAGGCCTCCATTTTAGTCCAAAAATTATTTTTTATCTTCAATTGTTATATTTCTTGGAATCTAATTTCTTTCCTTTTTGATCTTGTAGGTAGTGCAACTTTCTCACTTATTTTATTTTATTTTATTCTACTATATATATATTCGCCATACAACACAAGCATCCTTTTTTGTGAAGAAATCTGAAATTTGCTGCAATGATCTCATCTTTAAAAGTCATGTATCCTAGGTATTATACCAGTCTTTTGAAGAACGGGTATACATTTTAGAACTAAAAGTCTAAAGTGCATGAAAAGTGGTGTAAAAAGGATGTAGATGTTAGGGAGTGTCGAAATATTTACAAAAGGATGCTAAATGCGTCATGCCAGTCTAAAAACTGTGTGAGTAGATAATAAAAGCTTGGAATGAGGAAAGAAACTTGACATAATTCAAAAGTCACTTAAAAATGTATCATATATCTAACAATATCTAAATGAAATGGAAGATGATTATTTGCTTATGGATTAGAGTAAAAGTGATGGTGAAAATTGAAACATAATTCGATGATAGACCTGGAAATATAATGGAAGACGAATATAACAAGTGTTTTCTGTTATCCAAAGATGAAATTTCACAAAATATGTCATTGCCATTAAATAAACATTATTTAGGTTCATACAGAAATCTAATTATTTTATGCTCATCTTCTGTTTATTTTTTAAATTATTTTTTTCATCCCCGACGTATAACGAGCACCCGTAAATTTCAGTGTTACTTCTTTTATGTTTAAAATGCGCATTACACGGCAATAACACTTTCGCTTATGAATCAGTTTTGAATTATACTTTGTTAACTCTCTCTCTCTCTCTTCGTTAATGTTTTAATTAAAATTTAACTTTTATTAATATTCTCTATAATATTTTATAAATGACCATATATTAAAGTATTAATATGTAATAATGTATACAAAACTCAATTGTTTTGTATACATTCAGGTGCAAAATTACTGATGTGCATTTTTAATCAAAACTTAGTTCAAGATTCTTCTACGAAGTATAATTAATCTAACTCTTGTCAAAATGTTATTCTTGACTAATTAAACTTAATAATTTAATAAGCTATGCTATATATTTATTAAAATGCAATTTTCTGATACAAAAATGAGGACAAAATATGAAAATAGAATTAATTAATAGATTACAAAGTAATTAATAAATCATTGTTTGAAGCACATCGTACATTATTTTATTAAATGCTTCGTAATCACAGAAAGAAGTTTTTCATAATTATCAGAGAGATTTCATAACACACACGTTTCGCAAAACTTCTTTTCTAATTAAATGATTAATGAGGCTTCTCACGTTTTCACATTGCGAGTAAATTGTAAAAGAATATACAAACTGGAATGTTTTTTCAGGCCCTTAATGTGTTTTCGTTGTTTTACATACTCTTTGCATTCTCAATAGCTTGAAGGATACAAAAAAAGTGGCGTGATATGAACGTGCAGTTAAGAGATTATTTAACAAACTAGATGAATTAATGAATAAAACAATATGATAAACTAACAGATTTCCATTAGAAAATATTATATAGATGATAAAAGGAATGAGGACAGATAGTTAAAAAAATATATTTTTTCAGAATTAGAATAGAATGCATAAAAAAATAATAGAAATTATAAAGGTAAAACACATAAATTAAAAATATTAACACCAAAACACTATGTTGGTTGTAAAACATGAACGTATATTTATATTTACTCACAAAATAACTCACGTGCCTTTGTTCAAAATATTTAACTTCATTTCTAATATTCCCATATAAATTACACTATATGAATGACTATACATATATATATATATATACATGTGTGTGTGCATGCGTGCGAGCTTGTGTGCGTGTATGTGTGTAATATTACGAAATTGGTTTAAGCATTTTGATATTCAAAAAATTTTGATTTTGATGCAGTCATGGAAAGGGTGAGGATGAGTCTTTTAGACGTGAAACATCCTTAATCTATTGATGAAAAAACGTAAACATAAAAGGTTTTTCTGATTGGTCCAAATACGCAAGTGATGCAAGATTGTATCATCCTGATTTAAAAGCACTTAAGTTGAATCTTTTGCAGGTATGGTTATGGTTATATCCAGTTAGGTGGGTAAACTAGAAATTCATTTTACGTGATGGTCAAGAGGGCTCAGGACCATAATGAATTAAAATTTCTCGAAAGAAATTTTAAGTGAATTACTACACACATACTTAAATACACACTCATATATATATATATATCTACAGTAATGTCATAAAAATCCCGAGATAAAAAACATCATTTAACTCCTCTCAACCAAACTTCAACCAAAAATAATTTATTAAAAATGCATTTATATAAAATAATGTAGAGTTTATTAATATGTGTGAATAGTTTTTGGATACTAATTATGACGGTTACAAAGATGTTTTGATAGATGGATGAATAGCAATATATCATACTTCTGACGAATTGCTTAAAAAGTGACGCGATGCCCAAAACATCATTGGTAAAAAACATCAAACCTCTTGATTCATGGCTTGCATTCCTCAATTGTCTTTCCATCACACAGCCTTTGAAAATATTCGTATTACCAAAACCTATTACGCAGTACTTGTTAATATATTGATTAGCCAGGTAACTTAAAACTATATACTCAACATCTTTATTCGCCACCTCTCTCTCTCTCTCTCTCTCAACGTACTCATTCGCAATATAATACTCTCTACTGAACAGTCTAACACAATACCTTATAATTGCCAACACAGCAGGTATTGCTCGTTATTAAAACAGATGAGCTCTAACAACGTAACGAAACAGCATGAAATGACATTCCGCAGCACACATTTCGGCGTTTGATCACCTCATTGCTTGACTCAGTAGCAGCAATTATAATGCTTTGCACGGCAGTAATGCAAAGCAATAATTAATACGTATTCTACAAGTTGAACTACATCATGTTGGGAATTACATATAAATTTAAGATAGACTTTCAGTTGCTTTGGTTTACTTATTATTTGTTGCCCTTCATATTTTATTTTTAATGGTTATTCACGTAATTAAAGAACCGAAATGATGTGTAACCTGTTATATTATAAGATTTTTATCCATGTCATGATATATATTATAGCATTAATTAGCTAGATATTCCTGCTTCTTTAGAGCTTTATTAAAAATAATAAATAGAACGGATAATATATAGTTTAAAAGATTTGGAAACAGCAAATTCTAACTCCAGAATGTGGCAACACTTTAAGAAAATTATATAAAAAAAATATAAATACTTAAAATAAAGAGTTTTTTTTCTTAACTTCCAGGTTTATAAATTTAATTTGTCTAATGCTATATCTTTTGATTCACATGTTTTTAAAGGATTATATTTTATATTATTGCTATATTTATATAATATTGTTGATAAATTTGTTAGATTTATTTATTCCCAAGCTTAGAAGGAATATTACACAAAATAAAATTCTAGGGTTACTTTATTAAGAGTTCACAGAAAAAATAATATCTCTTGAGTATTTTGTTATTCAGATGAAGTACTATTTTTTTTATTTTACCCTATTTAATTTGGAGTTATTAAATAACACATTTATTTCTCTATTTATATGTATTTGAAATGATTATATAGAAATGTAAGATAATTTTATGGAATAATTTAATCAAAAGTTTGCCTAGCACAAAGTATCAATCACATTTGATTAAAACTATTATTTTAGATTTTTTCATCGTTAAATATCAGTTTGGAAAACAAATTTGGTTTAAACTTTCATTACCGTTTCTATAAACTTTGGTTTTTGATTCAAGTAATAGTTTTATAAATAATTTATCATTATACTTAGGATTAAAATTAGTTTTCATGTTAAGCATTAATGGAAATACTGTTTGTCATTAAACCATTTAATAGAGCTAATATAAGAATGTTCTTATTTTAAAAGGAAAAAACGTCCCAAATATTTTTAGTGGAAATAACTTCTCTTTATCTCTCTCGGAAAAAAAGTTGGAGAACAGATAACAGGATATTGCTTTTAAATTACGTTTGAACAATAACAACATATGCACCACGAGATTTTTAGAAACAGTAAATCGCTCGGTTGACTCTCTGATGCATCTAAGACAAACTTTATAAACAAGATTAAACTTATTGCTCTAACATGTGTTGAGCTGTATTTATTCTGTGCGCGTACGGAATTCATCAAAATATAAACCATCAACAATTAGTACAAAGAAGAGTTTAAATTTTCTGTACCCTTATAGCTGAAATTTAATGAGAGGAAGATGTTAAAGTCTTCTGTTCTTGTGAAAAGAAAGAAGTGATACACTTTCCCAACATGGCGCTAATTGGTTGCACTGAAGTTCAGGAGTTCAGTTAGGGATGCCAAAGAATTTATACTCTTCTTCATAATAATAAAGCTACTTTATGAATCTTGTTAAATCTGCTATAAACTTGTTTGCTCAGCTTATTAAAATAGACGACTTAATCATCCTTTTTAACACCACAAGAATCACGTATCGAGTACATATCAGAGTTTATGATGCAGTTTCGGTTGTACCTGCGTATTTTAAATACACTTCAACCGTTACAATACTTTTTTTTTCGAATAGATTGTTATGTCAATGTATAAATTAATTCATTTCCTTATTTTCAGAATTAAAGTTACTGAAAAGTTAGTTGTAAAGGAGATTTAATATTTCTACATTGAATGAAATACATATTTCGCAATTCATTTATTATTAAAAAGAATTAAAAATATCACTGTATATATAAGGAACAGGATGCAGTATTTATATATGTATTTATATTATAGGATGAATTGAAATTTTTTTTCTGAACTTCAAAACCTACTAATGTGGAAAATATGTTATTTAGTATATAGATAAAGGGACAAATAAAATAAAAAATTAATTTTTTATGTTAAGTATTGCCAGGAGAGGAAGGGAGTTTTGGTATTCAAACTTTGTTTTGGTAAAAAGTCCAAGTAATTTTTTTTAGGGAAAAACAGGCGTTTTTGTGCTTTTTAACGTTTATTGGGATGAAAGTACATCTAATAAATAGTTGCAAGAAAAAAATATCTCATACATTTGACTGCTTCTTTTATATTAAATTTAAAAAAAACCAAAGATGAAATTACAGTGCACAATAAAGAGAAAAATGGAAGAAAAGCTTGATTCAGAGTGATTCAACGTTGGAGTGGGAGGGAGAGACAGTGTGGAGGGATTATGAAATATGCTGTAATGAAAATTGAACTATGCAGTACTCTTACTACTCACTTATCAACAATCATCGTTTTGAGTTATTTATACTGAAAAAAAAATTCTATTTTGAGTCTAAAATTATCTAACCAAAATTAAATATTTACCTTTTTCTTTGAAAATTCAGCTTTTTTTTATGAGTGATAGTATTAAATTTTAAATGATTTTTCTTTTAATGTTCGTACCATAGAGCATTTTTTCCGCAATGATGGGCTCCGATTAATAATAATTTTATTCCCTTGCATATGACCGTGTCCACCCTAATCTATATAAAATATGTCTAAGAAATTATCCATTTTGAAATTGTTGATACATTTTTCGATTTAAACGTTAATTGCTCGTAAAATTTGATCGTAAAATAAAAATTAATTTTCTTAGGAAAATTATATAATTTAATGCTTTTAAAGATGTAAATTAAACAATTACTCTACTTGTTATAAAATTACTTCAATGCAGAAGAAAAACATAAAAATATATTCGTAATTCTTCTTTTTCTCTCTTTCTCTCTCCCAAAAGATTTTCTTATAATACAAAAAATAGTGTTTGTTATCTTAACAAACTCATTTACATTAAAAAGAAACATACTTACAAGGCACGAAAAAACATTACTTTTGAATACTTAATACTTAATTTTTTAAAAACCTTCATTTAAGCAACACACACTTTAAAAAGAATTTTAGTAATTAAATATAATACTTTTCAAATTTTCCTGTTACACACAACAATACACTTTAAGGAATTTATAAGGCTAATAATAAATAATAAAAAAGTTATTTACCTGAGCAAATAATCAAATATTACCTTTTAAGTTAAAAACTGTCAAAAATTTATCATTAAAATCACTTGTCTAATTAAGGAACTTGGATGCTTCTGATAATAAAGATTTTTCTTTCTTCATATATAAGGCGGTTAATTGAACATAATCGTATCCATTTTCATTAACATGCTACGTTATTCCTCCTTATATTTAATGGCATTTCGTTGTCAGCTGTCAGCCAATAATTGCGAAGACTTAATTTCTTAAATGCAAGTATTATATACTCGTCTACATAACTTTCCGCATAATAATACACAACTAACTTTTCAGCTCTTAAGTAGCATATTTTGTATATATATATATATAGAATTACTATGAAATTAAATTCGACTGTCAACATTATATTAAAGATAAAATCTCCATACTTTCATTCCAATCATGTTCTTGAGTTTGTTACTCTAAAATATATGGATTTAAAACATGTTAATACAAATCGATAACTAACGAAATGCTTTTAGAACAACTCGAACGATTTTAATTGAACATTCCAGATTCAAAGATTTCAGCAGATGGTCATTAATTTATGCGCGCATTACTCTACATTAATAAAGAAGCTTAAGATTTATACTAAGAAATGCTTCAGTTATTAAGTAATAATGTGTGGTGTAAAAAACGAGTTATGTGGGAAAAAAAGATTTAATAAAATTTAATTTTTTTTTCATTTAATGAAATCATTTATGATTTGAATGATTGATATAGTATACTGTAGCAATCCTTATTTAACAAAACAGGAAACAATTTCAGTAACAAGATTACTCAAAAAGAAAACTATAGTCAACATCCTATCTAGCTATAACAAGGTAGTTCTGGTTAAATGATCGCACTGATCTGATTGAAAATTCAGACAGATTGATGATAATAATTTGTGGGAAAATTATATAGAATCTAAATTCTACTGTCTATACAGTAGTATGTTACAAAATTGGATTAAAAATAAAAAATACTTTTTATATAATTAATGTCTTTTTTTTCCCTATGTTTTTTTATACAGTTTTCTTTTGAAACTGGGATACGTTATTTAAAATTCAATTATTCGCCTTTTTATTTTTCCCTTCTCAATTTATTTACTCGTTAGCACTATGAGAGTAATCCCGAAGTACTATAATTGCACATGGATACTCATTCAACTTGTAATAAATGAAAATGTTAAATCTGCAGAAAATTTGATTAAATTGACTATACTAGCGTTTCTCAAACTTTGTGGGGTGCTCCACCCTTGGAGGCGGGGCATGATAACCCTACGAAGGGGGAGCATGCATAATGTAATGTCCAAAATAAAACATTTAAAATAATTATTAAATTAACAAAAGGAAGCAAAGTAAAATACATTCTGACATGATAAAAAATAAAATACATATCTATAGTGATATAAGATAATTACAAAGGTATCAGTGCGACAAAAAGTATTTAAAAATTAATTCATCAATACTAAATTAAAAGCAAGTTTATAGTATTTGTTAGTGACTTCCATGGGTTTGTCATATACAAAGTATAATACATATATTGATAATTTGTGCAGTTTATAACATAAAAGTCGCATTGTATCTTTAGCACGAAGAAGTACATTAATATTGCATTCAATACATTGTTGTTGTATGAGGAGGGCGCTATAGAAATTAAGACTGAAAAAAATGTTACAAATATGGAAATTTTGAGACTCACTGGACTATACAGTTTGGTAATGATACCTTATTGAGTGTTATGTATGAAAATGGATTGCCATATATGTTTAAAAATGACCGTGAAGAAGTCTCATTTTCATCAATCGTGAATAATATTAAATAAAATGAAACTTCATAAAATTCATGACCTTATTCTGGAGGACCAAGAAATAACAACCAACCAAATTAGTGACCAAATGCACATAAGTTCTGGAAGTGTATTATTTTTTCATTCTGCGGTATAATTTGCATTTTCGCCAAATCGCAGCAAGTAGGGTCCCTTGGATTTTGAATGTAAGTTAAAAGTAGTAAGTGCAGAAATTCGCCAAAGGTAAATTAATCATTACGAAGGAAAAACAGTGGATATTTTTATGCGAATTTTAAGAAATTTGTGAAAATTAAATGCATCATGGCACCTCTGGAAAAAATGTAGAGCAATTACGAACAAAAGAGAAACAACTCCACTCAAAACAAAACCTCGATTATACTCTAGAGGATTCATACAGTAGTGTGTACATCTATTGTTTGTGACTGACGTACAAAATTAATACAGTATACCACTGCAAACGTTTTGAGAATGTTAAAACAGAAAATCGCTCCAAAAGATGGGTTATTATAGCTGCCGATGATTTCCTTCTTTCTGGACAATATAAAACACCATGCAGTAGGTGTAGTACGGAAAAATAAAATATTTCTATGGATAACACTTGAACATCTATCCTATAGTACGAACTTTGAATATACGGGTCATTTTTCTGAGAAACCTTAAAGAAGTCTTAGATGGAGAAATATTTTCATCGAACAAAAAAAAAAAAGAATAATTTGAATGAATGCAATTGTCGTTGTACACGTCCGGCTTCTTTTTACAATACATGAATAAATGAACTCCCAATATAATGGGAAAAAATTGCATAGATCCCAAAAAGAGGCTATATAGAAAAATAACACAGGTGTGAGGGGGTGATTCAACTTGGTAAATAAGATTTCAAAACATACCTTTTAAAAAAGTTTCGTTTGTATTTGAATGTTCTTGTATAACAACAAATGTTAAGCGATGGAGCTTTTAAAATACATTAAAGACGTAATAAATACCTAAAACTTTCGTATTTACATCCATTAAGTGTACCAAAAACGTATTTACCGATTTGCTTAGGTATCGGCTGCAGAGCGTGGAGAGTACTTTATATCGGGCTTAAAATCTTGCACAAAAACCATATCTGTACACCTTTCAATATATTACTAAATACTTTAACTGAACTTTTAAATGTATAACATGAACTTCTGTTAAACAAAAACTGAAAAGAGAATGACTTTGTGAAATAATATTAGTTTTGAAACAATGTCTTTATACAAGCATTTCTTTAAATATATTTTGTACATTACACACATATAATAAACATTCTTATATATAGAACGTTCTGTTTATGAATGCATTGATAAAATTAGTATTTGTAAGACATTTATTATGGTGTTCATAGGTATGAATCGCACATTTCCTTCCTATTATTTTACATATAAACTGATTGCATAGCTATACAGTAAGCATCTCGGTTAAATAGAATATTATATTAACTGAGAGGAGAGACTACTGTATTGACTTTGGAAGACTACATTGAGTAAATAACGCTATCTCTAGACCTTATCTCAATTTGAGTATGTTAGTAAACAGTTGCTACCAGGAATTTCCCACCTCTAACCTTTGCAGGGAACGTTAAATTTCCATTGACACAATTAACATTGAAATTCATCTACAGCATGAATTTTCATGGTAAGATAGAGATATATTGGTTTAGTAATATTCAAATAAAGATCCAAGTGTTTTGGATGCAATATTTCTGTATATTTGTCATAAAACAGGAAAAAAAACATATATCTATATCGAATTTATTATTATTTAAATGAAGTATATTGACATTTTTGACTTTGATTGATTGAATATTTCTAAGAGTAAAGAGCAGTTTCTAGTGTCTGATTTGGTTTTAAAAGGAAATGAATTTTGGAGAAGTATATTGAAGTGTTCTTGTTTCATTTTAAGGACTTATTATTGGGTCTCAGATATTCAATTCTTAATACTATTTCAAAATAAGATCTTATGCAATTACGTTGTTTTTGAATTTTGGGTGACTGTCTTACTGTTAAGATGACAATGTTATTCATTTATTAGTACGACTATAAACAATCTTAAGGGATTAGAACAAAAACAAATATGAGTCGGATGATGATCATTTGAATGAATACATGATTTTATATTAATTATTTTGAAAATTACTTCCAATGTTATTTTTCCTTATAATTTTACTATTACTTTAGGAGCGGAGTAGAAATAAGAGTCACATGAGTAAAAACTATAAAACCAATAAAAACTGCTGTACTGAATCATATTTTTTTCAAGCATAAGATATATTCTGGTAAGTACAAAATAAAGTATTGGTTTTTCTTAAAAGTGCAACTAAATGAAATGTATTTGATTCAATTAGAGACTGTGACACTTAATTTAATATATGTAATTCTATTTCTTTATAAATGTAATTGAGAATATTTTCGGATAAAAAGAGTGCTAAGAGAAATAAAAATCATTTCTGATTTATCTACATTTCGTGCGCACTAAATGTGACATTGATTTTAATATAAATGTTGCTCTACTTTATTTATTTACAAGATTAAAGTTTTGACCACGTCAAAAACAAAACAAAAAAAAAACATTTTAAAATAAAATGCAATACAATATCTGAATTATAGTAATTTATTCAAGTAATTTAATGAATAATATTAATAGAACTTTAATCTTAATGAATGAAAATTCTAGAAACAATAACGCAAAAATCGAATCATACAATTATTGAAAATCCTAATTTGAAGTTTGTTGTGAAATGTTTTGCTTCTATACCACAATATTAGAGTTTTTAAATGTGTATATATATAGACTTAATTTTATTTTATCAAAACTTAGTAATTTTATGCGTTACTGTTATTCACCTTTCTGTTGACCGGGAAAATGGTTTTTGCTGTACTCACATGGTAAGTCTTTATCTAATTGTTTTAGCTTTGATTTTAAAGTATTCTAGTAATTATTATAGGCTATAATATTATCGTTTTTATTAATAGATTATGGTTTTATTTGTAATAATAGTTAAACTTCTCTAGACATTTCTTACTTTTCCTATGGCCCAGACAGGTGATACAGGTGAAGGTTCGCTGGTCGCAAAAATTTGTTTAAACCTGCAATCCTGGTTCCTAAGATCAGGAGTTTGCTTTAATACTACTGTGGCTAAGACTTTATACTATCATGACTATAGTTATCTTAGGTTAATGACTATTTTATGTGTATATATGTAAGGATAATTAAATTAGATCTAAAACTAAATCGCTAGTCCACTTCTAACTTTATCTTCCCGTTACAATTCTTCAAGTATTAAATTTATTACCCAGTCCGGGAATGGATTACATATGTGTTTAAAAGATCTCGCCACTCCTGCCATTAATTTTGATTACCTATTATTTCAAATATACCTCTTCTCAATCAGGAATGTACTTGAACAGCCATATGGCTTCTGAAGAGGTCGGGGACTCTTGAGTTTTAACACCGTGTCCGTCTCTTTCTCTCTCTCTTACAAACAGATTACAAAATAATCTCATGGAATAAAGACGGTTAAAAAATAATGTCTTGAAATTCATTCAAAAAAACCCACGACTTATATATATATATATATATATATATTATATATATATATATATATATATATAGTAACATAAAATGAAAGAAATACATGGCATAATAAAATTGATAATACAAAATAATATCACTAACAAAGCTAGAAGATTCAAACCAGATTTAAAGAAACACACTTTAAAAATGACGGAAGAGTCTATTATAGAAGAATTAACTAAGCGTATGTATAACATGGAACAGAATTAAAACTTTAAAATGTAAGAAGCCAAAAGAGTCAATAGACTAAAATGAATATCTGTTATGATTTATATATATATATATATACATATATATATATGTATATATATATATGTATATTCACACACACACACATATATATATATATATATTTAATACAATATTCCACACCTGAATAAAATTCTTTCTGTTTGTGGAAAGATGTATTTCTTTTAAATATGTTAGAGAGCCTTAAATGCTATTTTTGTATTTTTTCCATGGATGTAGTATATATAAAGCTCACTTTTTATATAAAAAAGAAAGGGGAGATGAAACTCTCGGCAAGACATGCAGCACTTATGTTTAAGGTCTTCAACTAAGTGCTGGAAAAGTAAAGTAAATGGAATATTTCACTCGTAGTACTTCCATTAGCGACTCTATTCAAGTCTTCGAAGTAACACTGAAGTATCTCTTCAATGGGAACTTAAAAACCACTCTTCTCACCTGTTTGGCTTCTCACGTTAAATGCATCTTTCCAACATATTTCAAAAATGCATCTATAACTGAACCATTTTTAAAAATGACCATTTGATATTATATTACTGTACAAGTTTAAAATGCATTTATTTGTAATACAGGATTTATCACAAAGAGAATATTTGCTTCAACTTTAGAAAACTTTGAAGAATTAAAAAGATTTTGATATAAAGTAGTTTGATATAAAGAGTCTTGATACAAATATTTCTTTTAAATCGGTAACATAGCAATAGTAATATTATGATATACCAATAATTTCAACTACCTGAAGCTTCTTGCATTGTGATGTTTTCTCTTCTTTGAAAAATTTCGACTTTGAGGATATAGATTTGCAGAAAGAAGATCAAGAAATGTGGGACTTAAATTTTTCTGAATTAAGTATCTCTATTTCATGTTTTAACCAATTAACGGTGGTATCTCCGTTTGAAAGCGCTCAGCAACGTGTCTCCCGGAAATCAAGCAATGACGAGAATACTCGTCAATCACAGAGTATGTGTCACTGTTAAAATATTGGATCAGAAAGTTGAGTTCGTTTTATAAAAAAAATTGCCATTTTTATTATTAATACTTATTTTATAATTTGGTTAACATAATCATATATTACATGTATATTACTCGAAAAAAGCAAGATAAATTAAATGCATATAAGGTAAGAATTTAAATTATTCCAGTTGAGTGGCATTCGCCGAAACACTCCATCAGAGGATAATATGACTTTGCAAATGGAACACCAGTAACGCGATTTCTTCCTGATCTTGAGTTTATTACAGTGTGAACACCTTTTTTTTTTTTTTTTGCTTTTAAAGTTCCGGGAATATAATACGTAACATGATTCCCACCTTGTTGGGTTCTACACTCAAGAGCTAAAACATTATGGCCACCTGACAATAACGAGTTAGACTACCTTTGGCGCAGGTACGAAGTACAGGTATTTGAACTTTATTATGTAAAAACGATGAAGTAATTTTTATTACAGAAAAACAGGTATTTTGGTACTTTTTAACATTTATTGCGATGATAGGGCACCTACAAAATATAACGCGTGTTCAAATGAAAGTTATTCGAACCCTCACATGCGAACAGTCTTCAACGAATTTTAGTGAAACAAACGCGATAGTGGAGGTGTATGTATCATGCATGCGCGTGCCCAAGCCGATTAGTGATAACTGCATTCGTAAAGACGTGGAATACATTTAAAAATATCCGGTGTAGTCGCAACTGGGTCCAAAATGGATCTGTGGGCTGTAAGAAAGTTTTTAACACTAAAAAGGCGTAAGCCGGTAGATATTCATCGCAAAATGCGTGATCATTGGGCATTCTTTGAGAATTATTGTTTGACATGCACTGACCCCTATTACCGGAGTTTAAGGTATCCGACTACGTTGAAAATGCCATTTTCGGTCAAAAATCGCATTTCCTTTTTATTTTACCATTTTAAAGTTCAAGCAATTAGCTTTCTAAATCTGTCTTTGTTTTGTCTGTGCGATAATTAGAAAAAAAGTTACAGATGTTTAAAATATTTTTACAGCTGTCATTGGAAACCGGAAGTGGTGAAATCGAAACCGGAAGTTGTCTGTTTAACATGCTTTTTACCGATAATTTTTGCAGTTTCAACCCATTATAATTTTAAAAACTATTTCTGACAATTTTTTTAATTATTTAATTGATGGGCAACAATTTCGATCTTTTAATTCGACTCTTGCGATTGGCAACATTTGTTTCTTCTGACCTCACATGTTTTTGTTTTGATTTGTGCCTTACGAATTTTGATCCTAAATTTCTTCTAAAAACTTAATTTTTTCGATTTAATTGTACAATTTTTGATCGTTGATGGTTTCTAGACATTCTGCTTTTAAAAATTCAAGTTATAATGGTTCATAAAACTATAAAAATAACTTCTTGAAAATGCAACAGTGGACTGATAACAGTAGATTGGTAACAAAAACATTGGAAGTAGCAAATATTCAAACTTGTAATGAACAAAAACTGGATTCACTGAAGAATTTTTCACAGTGCAAAGAATGTTTTAATGGAACATTAAGAGGTTATGGAATATTTTATTTAAATATTTTGGGAAGTATGTTTTTCTCAATTTGTGTTTCTTCAATTGTTTTGAGAAGAATCTGTACCTGCATGAAGATTACTTGTTTGGACTGACTTCTAATGTGACTTTAAAATGCTCCAAATGTACTTTTATTGTCAATTTTTCAGCTACTAAAAAGCTTAAAAACCAAACTTCAATTAATTTGCAACTTATTTGTGGAATGTGAGTTATTGGAAGATGACGTTTGTCTGCGAAAAAGTTACGTCCTAAGCTGAATATGTTATGCCGTATGGCAAAAAGAGCATATAGACTTTGTGAAAGAAATATCTTGGCTGCTGCTACATCAACGGCTAAAGATGTCATGAATGCTGCTGTGTTGGTAGTAAAAAGCATTACAAAATGTTCCAACACGTCAATTGGAGAATGTGGAATATCCGTTGACGACAGATATATGGACATTCTTCCCTAAAAGTTTCTATAGAAACTTTATCCATCGCCACTGGGAAACTTCCAGATTAGGAAATTATGTCTAAGTTTTGTAGAATTCTAAATGTCTAGTCGAACATGCGTGTTCCTGCATTCATCTGGTATTTACTTCAATCATGGAATCTGTTTGTGCGTACAAAATCTTTGTGTGATTTTATACCACGAGATCTTAAAACAATGTTGATTTCTATGGTGTGTGATGGTGATTCCCAAGGATACATTTTAGTTAAAGATCTACTTGATGTCAACAGTGTCATAAAATGAGTGCCTAATATACTTCTAAGAAAGAGTGAGTATTCGGCAAAGAAAACTTAGAAAAAGCCAGAAAAACCTCGGTGGGAAAGAAAAACTTTCCAGTGTTATGATTAATAAAATTCAAAACTATTATGGCAGTAACACCAATCACGTCAAAGCTCTGCTAAGTGCGGCATTTTTTCTCGGTGGCTCCATCAGAGAGATACCCATGTATGCACCATGCCCAAATGGAGCTGAGAGCTGGTGTGAGTATCAATGAAGAATAGCCACCGGAAAAAATATATATAAATAAAGGTGTAAGCCTTTCCATGAAACTTTTAAATATTGTTAAACCTGTGTATACAAAGTTGTTTGATAAGCATTTATTATAAAATTGCCTCCACGGTGTGACACAAATGTAAACAAATCATTTAACGCGCTTTTTCGGCAAATTGTTCTGAAAGAAACTTTTATTGAGCTGAAAACATTTTCTTTGGGTACCCATATTGCTGTCATTATTTTTAACAAAGCTTTTATTTGTTTGTTTGAAAGCTTTTGGCATAAATGCAAATTATTATACACTGCGTGATGACAGATTTCTTGCCATCATTCGCACAGTGACTCGAAACAACATTCTTTGCCTTTTTAAAAATCAGCCAGAAAAAAAATATAGGGCCCAAAGAAAGTTAAAATTTAATAAAATAGCAAGTAGTGGAGGTGTTAAATATAAATCATTAGAGTTTTAGTAATATACTTGTGATATTTTGTTTTGAAATTACATTTATAAAGTTTAAATGCATTTTTCTCAAAACTGTTTTTTTGTAAATTTCTTGATATTTCAAATGTGATATCTAAAGAGCCAATAGAGATACTTGTATGAAATTTTACACAAATGTTATTAATAGTATTATCTAGAGGTTGGACTAGCAGCTAAGAAATTGAACAATTTTTAGTGATTTTATAGTTGGATTTCCTTATAAAAGTATCGAAAATTTGAATGAAATTCATAGGTTGTAGCTTCGATTAGCTATAACTTTTGATTAAAAGAAAATAATTTAAAACTTGTAGTACAACCTCTAGAAATGTGTTTGAAAAATGTGCTGCAGCAATTTTTTTTGTAAAATATAAATTATTTTTAAAAATAGAGCCTTTGAAAAAATTAAAAAAATTAATTTAAATTTCATTAAAATTTCATTAAAATTTTAAATTTTTGTAAATTTTAATGTATGTATAATATTTATAACTGTGTTTTTTATCATAGTGCAAAAAATGAAATTAAAAATGTAAAATTTTTAGTGAATTTTAGAAAAATAAAAAAATAGGTCTCCGAACGTAGTCGGATACCTTAAGGAGGCGAACGTCTCAATGAATGCTGGACGCTACATCCAAACACTTGATAGGCTGCAACAGGCAATCAAAATTAAACTCCTAGGTATGCTGTCGTTAGATGTCATCATTCTGGACGACTATGCAGGGTCACATAACGCCAAGGTGTGTGCCGAGGCACTGGCCAGTAAAAAGTGGGAAACTCCTGAAACATCCAGATGATAGTTCAGATGTGTCGCCTTGAGACTATCTCACCTTTGGACTGCTGAAGAAAAATTTAATGGGTCGCCATTTCACTCCGACGATGACGTAAAGGTTGCAGGTTTTAACTGGTCCCATGATTAACCGACATCGTTCTTCGCGAATAGAATTCGTAACCTTCTTTAGCAATGAACGCCTGCCTAAACGCCATGGGTGATTTCCTTTAACAAACTATGTATAAATTTCACTCATGAAATACTGTTGCTTCTATTTATTCCCTGTCTCATTTCTGTCCCTTTGCGTCTCATGGATACACAACTCAAATCGCTTTCATTTGAACACCCATCATATTAACAAGAGAAAAAAAATTCAAGTATATTATTCAGTATTAAATTTTTAAAAAGCTACTGTCGAAATTAGAGTGTACTATAAAGCGGAAGAAGGAATGAAGCTTGAATCTGCCTGATTAGACGGTATGGGTTGAAAGAGTTGAGGCTAAGAAATGTTGCAATATACATTGTATTATTCACTACTCAGTACTTATTAATTAATTATCTTCGCTTTTGGTTATTTATTTTGATTCTAAAACTATCAAACCAGATTCTATTTTTTAAAAAAAATTTCAAAAGATTCAACACTTTTGTGGATTACATTAAAGTTTGAAATTATTTTCTAAACATTATTTTTATCCTAATTTCTATAGCATAGAACATCTTTTCCGTATAGGTAGTTTCCCATTAATAATAGTTTTTTCTCCATATAATCGCGATCCAACTTAATTCAATTTTAAAAAATTCGTAGGTCTTCTTTAAGGCACTGGTAATTAAATAAGATATATTTGTCTATTAAAATGTCTTCATAATACTTCAATTTAGTTTAAGTTTTAATGAAGAATTATAATTAAGGTTTTTCACCTCTGTAATTCCCCGAATCAAAAATAAATTCATGTATAAATTTCGAAATAAATCGTCGTAAATGTAAAACTAAAACATAAACTAATGATCCAAAGTAAGAAATATGCAAATAATTTCGTTTATGGGGAAAAAATTAAATAATATTATGTGCATTACTTCTTCAAGCACATTCTATGAAATTAATCTTTCAGCTTATGCTTGAAAAGTGGATAAATAGCAAAAAAATGTCATATCTTTTCCTGTTTAGTCTTATCCAAGTTTAATGTTAAATCATCCATGCTAAAGTAAAGCTGGTGTTTCCAAGCAATTAAAATAAGCGTCTGAAAATTTGTTTTTCTGTACCAAAAATACACAAAATAATCCTCTGATTAACAACCTACCTAACGTGCAATGTGATGAGCACTTTTCTGTTTTATTATCTTTTTTTTTCTAAAGTAACCAACATTAAATGCGTAACAAATAAATACCCATGGCCATTAATTGTCGCTTTAGATTAATGCCGCTAGAAACTAATAAAATGTTTCTTATGGTATTTTTATTTCAGCTCAGAAAGTACAAACGATAATTAAATTATGATAATCAGTTTTCTTGGCCCTTTTTTTTATTAAAAGTATGATCTCTCTGTTTTAACAACAATGTTTTTGATCAGCAAATGGAAAACGCGTTTTGCATATTATTGTGCATTGCAAATAAAACATGTAGTGAAGGTTCAACTCAATACCTTCTAATCTACGGGCTAAGCTAATAAAGCTGCTAAGAATAAGCCCTTTCTCTAAATTCATTATTCAGTCTCTTCCTTCGTTATTTATTTTTAATTAAAAAATAAAACATTAAAAGAATAATGCCACTAAATAGAATGCTATAGGAATGCAGATATGTCATGATTTCCAATATTTAAGAATTTTTTTTTTTTAAAAAAAATAGGCGAATTTCTAAAACCAGTGAATTTATCCATTTGATAAAATATTTTGATTTTTCTACGACTTTTTAAAATAAGTTTTTTGCCGTTATTAACACAAACATACAGATACATTCATACATACTCCCTTCATATATATTACATACTTCACCCAATAATAATAGATTTAATATTTTATTTCAGCTTATGAGCTTTAATCTCAATGCAGTTTCAAAGTAGGAGCCAAATTATTAATTCAAAAATACTGAAGTGCTTATCTAATATAAGCTCTTACATATTTTTTATAGCATCAGACCATGGAAAAAGTCTTCCTTAAAGCATTCTTAAATTTCGAATCTACATTATTAAATAACATTCTTGACTACTTTTTACGGCTTAAAGCCCTTATTTTCTTAAATAAGATAGAAGATGAGGTAATAGACACGAAAACATGAGAGCATGGTAGGTCATTAAAAAGCAGTTTTAAACACATTTTATGAGGAGACTCGAGTATTTGCTCTACATACGTTTTGAAGCAGTTTTTAAATATTTACTTCAAGAATGTAATTATTTATCTTGATTTAACTGCATCTGTTCTTTCAGGTGGAAGGAGTAAAATAGAGACCAGGTAGAATTCATTTTCAACAACGATTTCATAAAAATATTTCAACGCTAAGATTAAAGTTGAGTCAATTGCTACTAAAGCTGTTAAAATTGAATTAACGGATATATATTCGTGTCTATTTAATACGAAGTTTTAAATAAGTTTTATTCTCACGTAAAAGAATAAATCATTAACTTCACATTTATATATATATAAAACCTCTTCTTTATACGTATAAGCTTTGAAGGGAAAGAATATAAAAATGAATTTGAAGGCGAAGAATTTTTAAATGAAGCTCATTATTACTGTATTAACTAAGAAAGGTCAAAAAGGAATATAAAGGAAGATTTAATGCAAGGCAAAACTTATATAATTAAAATATTCTATGTGTAAAAAGAAAATCTTCAGCATATAATCCATATTTACTTGCTGAATTGTGATATGAATTAAAAAGGAAAAAAAAGTGTATTTCTATGTTCAAGACCCTTTAATGGTGCTTAGCACAAAATTGATAGACATAAAATTTTCCTTCAGTTAATGAGTTTTCTAGTTTTATAGTAATTCCAAGTTTGAGCAGATAAGCGTTTTAAAGAGAAATAATATATTAAAATAAAATAAACAAAAATATCACTCCCATATAATTCAAAATAGATTTTTGACTCATGAAATAGCTTAGAGCAGAGTTAAGCATTATTACGATTGCGATCGACCGGTGGACCACCAAGACATTTTGGGATGATTGCCTGAAAATTAGCAGTTAGTAATTATACACCGAAATTATCAAAATTGACTGACAGTATGCAGACTAGTCTTCTACTGACTATAACTACAAAAACTAACTTTAGATGAAAATATTTTATATTTTAATGTATTTTGAATTGTTTGATAATAAATGTATCATTTGATAATATTATATTTGTGGCCAGTATTATTAAGTTTGTATCTTCCGTTTTGCTTTAAATGGGGTTTTAAAATGTTTTTTTTTAATATTAATTATGTAGGTAAGTACATATTAGTATTTATTATTGAGTTATATTAAAAATATTTTAAATTTTTTCTTACCTCACCTCCCACCCACGCCACTGGATGGACGGCAACACTTTGAAAAATTATAAGTAGCCCGTACCAGAGAAAAGTATGCCTACCCCTGATTTAGTGCAATGATCAGCTTTAAAATTATTTATTAAAATATTCTAATCTTCTCAATTGAAATGATAAAATGAACTTTTCAGTAACCATAATTAAATATAAATCTCAATATTTATTGCACTAAAATACTATTGTTATAAATTATTCATAGAGAATGATTGCAGTATCACAAAACATTCACGTCTGGAACATATATATAGCATTTCCATTCAATAACAAAATACCTTATGTAAATTTTCCGATATATTTCTCTTAAGCACCTACCATTCCACGCTTTAAAAAACGCATCCATTTTAAAAAATATCACCTAGTCTTCTTACAATTTCCATCGCCCGAAGAAACGCGATATGCTCTGAATTCTGTTGTGCGATACATTCTGCACAAACCCAAAACTCCCCCCTTATACCATATAACATAAGTTGCACTGATAACCGACCGTACGGGATATAGATTTATTTTTGAACGTCCTCTCAGTCGGTGAGGCAGGACAGATTGATGGCTATAAGAGTAGGTTATTGTCGGGGTAGGAGCCATTTATCGTGATATATGATTGTTGAAAGGATTCCTTTCTATTTGTTCATGGTGGACTGTTGTTTTTATCCGTGAAGATAATTCGAAGCTAAAAAATGCCTACTTTCTTTTCTTTTTCTGTATTTTTTTATATGTACGTAAGATTTGCTTCACTAAGTTTTCCGTGTGACTTACATTGAAGCGAATTTGATACTTCCACTGCGATAAGCAAGGTATTGGAAAAACCGAACAAAGAAGTTGAAGGTAAAATTGTTGTATTCGTTATAGAACTGTCCTTTACTAGTTTTAAGAATTGGATGTTATAAAATTGTTTGCTCAAACTTCTAATAAACCGAGCTTTGACAATTGTATAAGAAAAATAAAGGAAATATATCTGATTAAGTTTTAGATAATAATCACAGTTTCTGTTTGTTTTCTTTTAAAAATCAATGCGGCCAAATATGTTCCCTTGCAGTCCATAAAAAAACTAGCAGTATCTAGTTTTATATTTATACAAGAGATAAATTTTGAAAGGTCTTTCGTAAGGAAACTCACAGCTGTGCATCATTAGACAAATTTAATTCAGATGTTATATACATGAAATAATTTGGCTTGACTTAAGGCTTTCTTAACTTGTAATATCTTATTTCGGGATGAACTCTTTTAATTAGATTGATGCAGTCATTGAATAGATTGATGAAGAAACATCTTGTTATTTTAAAGTCACATTTATTGTCGATCACAAACACAAAGGGACGACGTGAACAATAAACAGGCGAACAAGCAATACAATGGACACAATGTCCCTTTTCACTCTGTAGAATTCGTCTAGTTATTGCCATGACCAACTAGAAACTATTAGAATCACATGATTTCCGGTAAAGACTTGTCTGATTGGTTCACATGCTTGGGTGATGCAAGATTGCATCATCCATATTTAAAAACACTAAGCCTTTAGTTTTTTAAGAGATAAAATCGTGGCTAGTTATCTTGAGGCGGATAAAATAAAAATTAATTATCACTCGAAGTCTTTGATTACTCAAGACCACATTATGGATTAAAATATTTCAAATTAAAATTTAGGTGAGTTATGACACACACACACACATACACACACACACACACACACACACACACACACACACATATATATATATATATATATATATATATAACCATTTTATTATGCTATGATAAATGTAAATATATTTCAGTCAGTAATTTTTTATTTACTTTATAGAAAAAAATTACAGTTGCATTAAAAAACAGTATTTTAACAACATAATTCATTATATGTTATGGCATTTGAACATGATTCAAAGTTTGTTCATTGTATTTAATTACAAAATATAGTAAAAATAAATTTCTAACTTAATGTAATTCAAAGTCTATCTTTTTTAACTACATGCCATTTTTTAGTATTGTGATTTTTTACTATTTTTTAATTTTTGAAATATTTGTTTCTTTCAACACATTTTATATTTATGAAAGCATTTATTATGCCTTGTTCTTTTTCTAAACATCCAGAAGAAAAATAGACATTGTTCCATTTCTTTAACTATGGGATGGAAGTTTAACATACTATTCACCATGCAAAGCAGGTGAAAGCCTTTAAGTTGCACCCACGGAATAAATAGCACATCTGTTAACGCAATGCTGGAAATCCTTATTACGAAAAGTTGCAGATTTATTCAGAGTTGCATTTATCAACCCATCAAGGTTTTGGCTGAATGCCACAAATAGTTTTCGTTATTTTACACGAAACAAAAGTTGTTATACGTTTGCTCAACGGATGACGAAGAATGGAAATATAATTAGATTAATGCAACATCTAAACATTTTAAGAGACCGAATTTTGTTCCTCTATAGAACGACAATACTTACATTATAATATTATCTACTCAGCTTTAAAATAACCAATATTTAAGAATGTTAGTTTGTTCAGTCTACAGTAAGTAATTTAATTTTCTATACTTAATAATATTATATTAATAATATAACTGAAAATTCCTTTAAGGTTTTACTTGTATTACCTAAAGTATATTGTCTACAGGTTCTTTAATAAGACAATGTAGGTTGTTATTAAGGGTGACAACCGAAATTGGGCGGTAGTGTGGCAAAAAAATAGAAGTTTATTAAGTTTGCGGCAGGGTACGGTCTAAAAGTGAATTACAAGAAGTTCGAAAGCATCTAGCTTTTTCACTGCCACATTAATGCTGTTATCGCGTGCATTACCTGTCATTCTTTCCCATTAGAGGCATTAGACAAGGCACTTAGGTTTCGACTTGGACATTTTTTGCTGTTCTATAAGTATTTCACCATCTGTCTGATCAACTACTATATGCTGTTAATGTGTCATAATGGCTATAACATGCTAAAATTAGAACAATTTAAAATTATTTGAGTTTTCTTGTAAGTATAATTTATAATTACTTTATTTGGGAATTCAAAACTTTATTTGAGCATTCAACCCGCTATTTTTCTGTAAAATGTTACTTAGATCAAATCATCTACAGTTGAAATGGAAAAAAAATATGTATTTAATTTAGGTTTAATATATAAATTATTCACTTAAGTGCAGGTAATAAGCATGAGTTTCTTATAACTATAATATAAAATAAATAAGAATTATTCTTCGACAACATAAGATTTAAAAAAAATTTAGTAGAAGTAATTTTACTTTCATTTAAGTAATATAAAATTAAAAACATTTCCTTTGCATATAATTTGGGAGAATGATTCGTTATATAAACATATTTTATTCGGTATGTTCAAAGACTATGCCTAAAAATTTTTGAAGTATATTGGGCTAAATGTAAGGGTACTTTTATAGTTAAATGTCTCAATTAACATAATGACCAAAATTATTTAAGTTATTGTGATTTTTTTTAATGGAAAAGTAAGAATTTTCTGAATGACGGTTACTCGCATTTCTAAGTAAAAGTATGTCCTAAAAATAAGGTTAAAATTATTTTTAAAACGTAAATGTATTAAGTTTCTCAGTAATTATTCTAGAAACTTACATCGAACTCTTTTTCATATTATTCACAAAGCTTAATTTTTTTTTAAATCAACTTATTTAAAAAATAAATTGTAATGACGCAATAAGTGCAAGGATAAGCATCCTCAGGAAGTATGTGGATTTATTTCCTAAATAAGAATTCTTATATCACCTGGAAATATAGTCATATGTATGATAATTACAGGCTTAGCACTGATCATAATAATTTAGTTTTAGATTTGCTTTTACTTACAAACATATCAAAACCAAACAATTTATCGGAAATTACCAATCTTAATAAATAATCAAATTTATTGTAAATTTTTTACCGATAAATTATTGATTTTTAAAAATAACAGCTCATTAACAAAATAAATCCTTCTTTAAAAAAGATAAAGCAACACACAATAATAAGAATTATTTTACGTTATCATTCTCAAATTGAATTACTGAATACATTTGCTTTCAAGTGAGTCGTCCCGTACTGAAATTATGTTCTGTAAATGTATGTATATAAATAATCATTTATTTGAAAGGATAATTAAATATCTCTGACTTTGTTAAAATTATAATTAATCTCTCATACATTATCTATGCTCTAACGTGCATCAGGGAGAACAGTTTTCAATGTAAAGAGCAATAATTAGATTTTCACTGTACTTATGTATAATTATATGAGATTAAAGTCACTCACACACATATTAAGGAACCCGACTACTTACGACAACATTTTTTTTAAAAAAAAGGAAAAATGAGGATTTGTTTGTGGATTCTAGATTTGTTTAGTACATTTTTAGAAAAATATGCTAAAGTTAAGAAGAGAAAAATAAGTTAATATTATTGAAATGGTAAAAAAAATTACCCCAAATAGCATAAACGGGTCCCATTCTGTACCAAAAGTTTATAAGCAAATTTTCAATTCTGATATGTTTCTATGTTATTCCTTTTTGAAATGACCTTCAGGATAAGAGATGTTTTAATCTTTACAAAAAATAGAGCACTTTATCTTAGTTATTATATGCAATTGCTTAAGAAAACATTGATTATATTAACATAAGAGACTGTAAATTTTTTAATAAAACAGTGATTGATAAATCGGAAGGTTAAAACACTTCTACTATTATAGAGAACATACAAAAAATTTCAGTTAATCATTTTCAAAACTTTTTTAGCAATCGCTGGCCACGTTTGAGCATTTTCAAGAAAACACACTTCGAGTAAAACGCGTTTCAAAGTATGACATCTTACTTAAAGTAATGACATCTGTTTTTACTAGAACACTTATAGTTTTTGTTTTGGTGAAAGGAAAATAATAAACTTGATATTTTTATAAAGCTAATAAGATAGCATACAAAATAAAATGTTTCAAAAATTTGTTAAGTTTTGGCAAAATTCACAATTTTAGGGTAATCGGACACCTTGAGATAAGGAATACTTTGGAAAAAATTAAATAACTAAGATCCTTCTATATAAAATTTGAATATTTTAATATTGATAAATTTTTAGAGTATAACCCAAAATTCCACGCTGTACTTAAAAATTTAGTAAAAGGGATATCACCCGAGGCAAAATTTAGTGAATATGAAGAAATTCTCCTTGGATTGCATTTGAAGAGCTACATCTTACAGCTTTCATTCACATGATGGGGAATAAAATGGAAGGGAACGGTAGTGTAAGATGAATTGATTGAAAATGCACTGAAATACTACCAGGGTTGAGGGATGCCATAAATCTACGCAATGCACGAAACGACAAATGACCGCCATCTTGACAGCTATTATTTGCTCTTTCACAAACAATTAATAAACCCTACAAGAGTTATGTGCTGCAACAAATTGCAGGGCTGAATATTAGTTGGATGCAAAATCTAATATTGATCAGTGTTCACTGAGAAATTGAGCTTAGAACCTCTTTGACTTGACTCGTTGCGCTGATATTCTCGTATTAACCTCAAGTGATTTGATTAATGGCTCTCATAATAAATGACTGAAATCAAGAACTGGTAGCAGCCGGTTTGCTGCTTAAAATGCACATTGACTACTTACTTAAACTAGTAACGTTGTTTGCAAATCTATGAAAACTTTTGAAAGAAATTACAAATCTATCTTTATCCGGGAATCATAATGTAAAATTCTCTTAAATATGTCTAAATTCACATCTGAAAACACAAAGTTTATGATTTTTAATCTTAGAATTATGAATTTTGTTTTTATAATGCTTTTTTACATTTTTAAGTAAAATAATTATTTTTTTATTAACAAAGATCAATATAAAACAAAAATATTTTGTTGTTACTCTCAACAGAACAATTCACATACAATGAATGAAATATTTTAGAAAAATCAATTAAAATTTCGCGGGGAGTATAAAAGGAGTTACAGAGTTAATTTAAAATTAAATCTAAACAGAAAAAAAGCATAAATATTACCAGATTTAACTGAATGTAAGATACAAAAATGTACAGTTGTCTTTCAAAGACAGAGTAAAGTGTATGTGTGGACAGGTCCTCCAGAAGACAATTATTTGTGTATCCTATTAACTATATATATTCATCAGAAAAGAAAACAGAATGTACCTAATAAAGGTAATGTAAAAGTTGTTTCAAGAAACTATATATGTATATAGTTTAAATAAAGTGGTACTTTATTTAAAGTGGTAAAAGTTTTAAAGTGGTAAAAGAACTTTCGATACTACATAACTTAAACAAAACCATAAGGTGAAGTTGTTATTCTCATTGTGAATATAAAATACCAGTCAAAGATTTTTATAGTGAACTCTACACTACCTATGTATACTACTACTACTTTGTCGTGTTATCTACGCTTTTCACAATGCTTTAAACACGGTTAATGAAGCAAAATAATAAGCAGCTATTATGCAAAATTCCCAGCTTACTAAATTCTTTTGGAATAGTGATTTTTGTCTGTTTTATATCATAAATAAATTCCTCGGGTCTTTAAATACAAAGTCGGTTAACTTTTAAAAGAAATTTCTACAATCATTTACAATTATTTTTCACTCGAACGTAATTCTGCTCTGTTTCTTAACACAAACTGTGGATCCTTCTGAATACATCAATTGTTTTTCATTGTCTGATTAATTGATTGTCTGTTAGCGTCACACTTTGAACCAATATGAAGATAACCAACGAGGGATTTCAGAATTTTGAACATCGCTAAATGAACAATGATGACACTTGCTCTGGTATCCCACACCCCAAACTTTCATACAACGCCAGCTTAATAACTTAAAGTTTTTACCCGTTTCAGAGCGTTTCTACACGGCGAATCTTCAGTAACACCAAGACCAATTTCGTCCTCAAAATCGTGACTATTATCCCTCAATTATCACGAACACGAAGTGATTTATTACATTAGTTTTAGTCATTCTATCATTATATAGAGTTTTTAGTTTTATATGTCATAACTAACATTATATTTCATTGTGTTTGATATATGAGAACAATATATTTGATAATATACTCCTTTAAATTACAAAAATATCAACCCATACCATTTGTAAGCAATGTATGAATCTGAAAACATTTTAATTCTTAATCATTAGTTATTATTTATACCCTGAACAGGTGTTTTTAAATAATTCATTTATCAAATGTGGTAGTTATACATTGCTTTTAGAGTCTCGTGGATAAATTTTAAGCAGATTAAGGACAAATTCCAAGCGAGATAAATTAAATCAGGACGCTAGAGTTAATTAACTCTCTACGAACTAAATATTACTTATATTACGGGAAAAAAAATCTAAATTCCTTAAATGAATATCTTTGATTAATTTCTCCGAGATATTCCTGTATACTAGAGCTTTGTTAATAACATAATCCAGAATAAAATGATAGTTTCTTATCTTTAAAGATACATTCTGAACTGCATTTCTAGCCCTTTCATTCTGCTTTTAAATAATGTACTCTTCCTACAAACATATCATTATGAATACATTTCTAATGGGGTCAACCCTTGTACTAATCTTAGGTTCTTAAATTGCACCCACGACAATTTATGGAAATTGAGATCTTTCAACAATCTCACATCCTGCTGAATGATTTAAACCAGTTATATACGTAATGGCGTATTTTGTCTGGGTTTATTTGAATTTACGAGACCAAAATCTGAAACGCTTTAAAGTCATCATCATTTTGTAGTAAATATTATCTTAATTTATGGAAAATAGTATATGTGTTTGTCCAGGAAGGAATCATTTTAAGAGAATGATACAATTATTGAATAAATGATGTAGACGTTGAATACATGCTTCAATAAACGAATTATATAGTTCAGAAATATATTTTAATTATTGTAAGAAAATTACAATTTCAAGTAAGATTTTTTATTGTTTCAAATCCTTTTAAATATTATATTAATATGCTTTTAATTCTCCTTAGTTTAAGAAATTTAGAAATTCATGTTTATGAACTTGAATATAAAAAAAGGGAGATTATAAAAAATGTAGACTTTTTAAAGTAAAAACAAACCTAGTTTACTTAACTATATACATATATATATATATATTAAAAGACATTTAAGAAATTAAGCTACAGTAGAAAAGCATTACAAAATAAAAGGCAACTAAATGTCTAAGAAAAATTACGACTATTAATTTGTAATTTAAAATAAAAAATAACATAATTTTTCATTAGAACCATGCACATATGTTTATGTTTGTTATAATAAAATTTGATCTCCGGATGTACATTAAACATGGTAAAGTCTTAAGCAAATGTACACTATATGGTGAGTGAGTGTTTATTGACGTCACACAACGTAGCAGCACGTAAACTATTGGCGGCGGACCTCGTAATTACGAACCTCGGTCAAATAACGACTTGAGCTGACACCTTCTATCCAAACTAACCCATCACGTTGATGAGTAGACTTTGAGCCTCAACAAATTTTACATTCATCACTTCTTCTACAAGGTGGAAATTTAGTGTCACCAGAGTTCGAACACATGATAAGCCGATCAGGCAGTGGCGTAACGCACACCCCCGCAACCCTCGCACCGCAAGGGGGGAAGGTTGACATCACCGAAGCCTGAGTGATGTCAAGTATGCAAGATCCGATTTGGGGACCAAAACCTTATTTTGCAGGGGGGGGGGGCTTTATATTCTTTATTACGCCACTGCGATCAAGAGTTCGAGACCATGACACTAGGCTACCACGGTGACTGAACTATCTGGCATATTATTCCTAAGATTTTACTTTGGGATCATATACAGGGGTGATGAAAAAAATGTATGCACACTTTGAGGTTGAAAAACATACATATTATTATATGAGTTACATTGAATGAAAATGAACAAGTTACAATAAGTGTTCAAATTATAATCCAACTCCTCTAATATTTTTTTAGCTCGATGCCTTACCCATTGTTGGTGACATACATCTCTCAGAGTAGCTACAGTAATTGCGTGACTAACAGGTTTTAATTTCATAGTGCATTTTCTCTAGTGTGTGCGGTTTCATGCTATACACTACGCTCTTGGGGTAACCCCGTAAGTAAAAAATATCACATCACTTGGGAAACAAAATATGCATCATTTTCAACCTGTGCGAATTACCATTCACAAAACCGAGTTCTTCTGACTGGATCGTCTTCGTTCAGTGAGTGTAGCAATTGTGGTACGTAAACTTTCCATTTTGCTCTTTTCAAAATACGACCTACGCAAGCCCTACTCACGCCTGTTTCACTTGCGCATTGTGATATCTATTTTTGTGGTGACCGTTTGAATGAATCCCACATAATGACAGAAGACGCTTCGCTTGTTGATATACGTGGCCGACCTTATCGTCACTTATGCATATCCTTTATTGCTCCATCAGTTTCAAGCATATCGCACAGACGACAATGCTTAAGCTTGTTTGTTGTACCCTTCCGTATTGTTGCCTTCAATGTTGATGAACTGCAATGATATTCCAGAACTCCTAATACCATTTCAAAAGGCTATTTCGCTGCTCGAAAGTCAGACGTACTTGTGCCATGGTCATACTTTCCCTACTAAAACACTAGCGCTATCTATCGCTGAACTATTGTTAAACACGTCAAAACACTAATGTCAATTGTTAATAACCAACTCTTATAACTTATCCCTATAGCCAATGCGTTTTCAAACGTAAGGCATCCAACATATTATTCAATCCTAAAGTGTGTACACCATTTTTTAATCAACCCTGTAGAAAACAAAATCATGTTGTTTAGAGTAAATATAAATTTTATTTAAACCTACAAATAATTTTCAGATTTATGTTCAACAAAGCCAAGCTTAACCAAGAAAAAAAAAAGAAAAATAGAACACACCAGAAGTACGACTTAAAAGCATTCCTTGAAAATTGTGAAACTATCTTCGTGTACAGTAAAAGGAATAAACAAAATTTTAACCAATACAAGACAGACCAACAAAATAAGAAAATATAAAATACTTTATCTGTTAGTTATGTATATTGAAAAAGAAAATTGTAAGCTGAATTCCAGAATAGTATATTGTGTACTTCACTCTATTAATAGTAGATATTGCAAGCATTCTAAGGTGGATCAGGTTCAAACATCTGCTTCAATCGTTTAAGCTTTCAGGATAAGCTAGAATTTATGAATTGTTTATTTTTTGCCGCTCCATATAAACGGTCCCTGGAGGGAGTTTGCACAAAAATAATTCTTAAGGGACTATTGGAACCTTTACGTGAGAAAAAAAATCTTATCATCGCCTGGATGCACCTGTATTTTTTTTTCTTTCTCGAAAAACTCACCGCGAAATACTGTAGTATGGGAAGCTGTCATTTTTGTTTACAGGGAGATGAAATACGACTTACTTCCTGGTTCTCTGAGAACGAAACTTGGAAAAAAGAATTTAAAAAAAAATCTAAAACAATGTCCAAAGTATTTTTCTTTCGATATTGAGTATTTTAGATTTCAAGATTTTTTTTGACGCGAAAACGATGTTATATAACTATTTAAAATACCTCCGTAGTTCCCTGTGATTTATATCTTTTATGCTACTTTTGGCATGTTATGTGAAAATAAATCTTTTCCCTATTCAAAATCTTGAGGTATAACCTTGTTTTCTTTTATGAGAATGTGAAGTGGTCGCGGCAACCTAGTGATCATGATCACAAACTCATGGCTGGTGTGTCATGAGTTCGAGTCCTAGTGCCAAAAAGTCCTCATTTTTTTATGGGGAGGAGGAGCGTGGAGTTCCAGCTGAAGCATTGCCCTCGTCACTTAATAGTGGTTCAAAATTACGTGGGCTGTCACCAATAGCATTCGCTCAGTTTTATAATGCGATGTTTATTAACTCTTACTCATGGTAGTGATTTAACCCCTTCACTGAAATGGCGTATATATTTGTCTCCCTCCACCATTGCGTTTAATGCCTCGGACGTATATATACGCCTTTCCGAAAAATGATTTTTTTTTGCACTGTTAATAGTAAAACTATCCCGAAAGTTTTGCAACGCATGAAATGAAGGATATATTTATGACAGAGAGAAATTTGTCTATATGTGCCTATATAGACATGTGTCTATGTGTCTATATGAACGAATCGCGTAATTTTTAACCGGTGGTTAAGGGGTTAATGAGAGTGTCCCTCATTTTTAAATCAGGGATAGTCATTCAAGTAATATATTAATTTTACTTGGCTGAAATATTTTTTCTTCTACATTTTAACATATTATTGAATTAAGAGTTTTAATCATAAAATTTACTTTTTATTCATTTGAAACTATGTCATAATTTTAAATATTAAGTAATATTTTCATACCACGAACTTAAAATCATTAATCTGCTTAAATATAAGTCAAAGGTTGAAACATTAATTTTTTCCATTCTTACAGATATTAGATTAATATCCAAGTAAATGTCATGAACTGGGATGAGAATGTATTTTTCATAAATTCTCACTCATTCTATTATTTCTTTGCACCAAAAAAAAAATCTGAAGTACAAATCAAATTAATTTTTTTGAGTTTTTCTTCTTTTTTATCCATTAGCAAGAATGTAACAAATTGCGAAATTGTAATATTCCCATTTCGAGTATAAAAACTCCTTTCGAATCAAATACCACCAGGCACTCACATTCAATTTATAAAACAGAACGAAATAAATTTTCTAATTTTTTTTTCTCTTAGTAAAGAAAGAAAAAAAAAGAATACCCGACTTACCCCACCTGTATCCAATAAGTAGTGGATCCTAAATTACTACAATCTTGAAATGGGATCTCCGTATCTCTCAACGAAAGTGAAAAATCAAAATAAAGAAAAAGTCAATTTTCGGTCGTCGTTTTCAAAAAAAAAAAAAAAAAAATGGTAATAAGGCACAGCGAAATAAATGGTTTCCAGTCAGGTGAGGAACAGTCTTGACTGGGATGGTTACAGTATCATCGATTATTCAAACATACGATGAAAGCTATCTTTCCATTTATCCGCAGTTTTTCCTTAAATCCGACGGTATCAGTTTCAATCCTGTTGCATATTTATTAAATCTCTTAACTCACCCTTTTCATACAATAAAAAGAAATGGGATATGGTACACACACAGGAATTTAAATCGATACTATTTCTGGGATTTTGTTAGCCAGGAAGCTTCAATCAGAAAATGCATCCTTATATACCTGCTAACTCTTTGATATTATTGAAATTTAGAATTTTTTTTCCGATACTTCCATTTGCGTTCTGTTTCTATGATATCTTTAAAACTGTTGGGGTGTCTTCTGCTCTTACTTGAAAAAGGTATGCGCTGTTTTACAACAATCAAGGAGGAGGTCACAGCGCTATCATCGTCCGGATCTTGTTGGATTTCCTCCATTGCGCATTTTAACCTATAAAAGGATTTATATTGGTTTATTTGCTAGTCTTTTCAAGCATAAAAACACATAAACAGTAATCAATATTGTATTATGTAACTTAAGTTAAAGCGTATTTACTTACTTCTGCCGTGTTAACAAAATATCGTATTATTTTACTACTATTTAATGAAACAACTTCCAATTAAGATCATACTTTCACATTTAATTATTGATCCTAAATTAAATTTAATTGTATATTAGAAAATGTATTAAATGATCATTAGCCAAATTATATATCTTTGCCCAAAAAATAACTGAAAAAGAATTAACTGAAGCCTGTGATTTAAATTTCAAAGTTAACAGCTTTGGTTTATATATCTGTCAATTGCCAAGAATATCGCTCATACAAAATTTACGAATTCATCCTTAGAAGATTGATGTTTTTCAAATTTGATTTTAGATTGTCTTGAACTATTTTAGATGTTGATATATTATGCATGCTATATGATAGCATTTATATCTTACTGGGATTTCAATTTAAGCCACTAGAGCAGGGGTGGCCAACCCGTGGCACGATAGAGTTGTAAGGAAATAAAGATAATAAATAACTATTTTCTTTACAATTGTATTAAAGTTGAGTTGTTTCAGGCCAAAAACCTCGAAAATTGGATCAAAATATGTTTGTTAATAAATGTTTTCTGCTAAACAAAAAAATAATAAAATACATATCACTCAAAACTAGCTAATGTGCACCTATAATAACCTAATTTTGTTAGCATCTGTAAGAGCTAATCCTAATGTAGATGTGACTTAGTAAAAAAGTAGTAATTCCAAAGCCACATTAACTAAATACTGAGCTTTTAATAATTATTTTGAATTAAATTATTCAAGTTACTCATTTTTATTTAAGAGAGAGAGAGAGAACTAATCTAATTGATTGAACTTGTAAAAAGTTAATTAACAATAAAACTTAAGCTTGTACTTTCGTCTTGTTTATAATATTATTTTTAAATTTCAACAACATAGATTTGCATTAAAAAATATGCTATTTGTTTAAAAATTCCATAATAAGATTATAAGTGACATTTTTTCATTATTCCATGTTTTCTTGTTGGAAAAGTTGAAGTGGCACGCATTCTTTTTTTATCTAACAGTGACACTCTTCCCAAAAAGGTTGACCACCCCTATACGCTAGAGCTTTGATTTAGGGTCATTTGGCAAGCAAATCGACTGTTTTGATTTGATACCTTGTATTATTTCTTAAAATTTTTTATCTCTTTATATTTCATTTTATAACATTAACTATATTTCTCATTTTCAGTTTTCTTATATTTTAATTTAAAAGCTTTAAAAAAGAATTAGAAAATTTTGAAATCATTGTACAACTGTTCTTTCTTTGGATGACTGATGATTTATTTGATCTAGATTCAACTCAATATTCCTTAACCATCAACTTATTTATAGTTGTTGACTCTAGGTTAGACTAAAATGAAACATTAACGATTCGTTTTGGGGGAAAAAATGAGAAAGGACTTTTTTTCAAATTGCGAATGCTATCTTTGATGTTTGCATCTTTTGATTTTATCTTGATAAATTAAATTTGAAAAAAAGGTCATTGTTCTCATAATTGTTGCATTCCCGATGTATTATGTTAGAAGAGAAAAAGTTACAAGCAAATTATACTTGAAAGTATTAAGAGC
The DNA here is from genome assembly GCA_019973975.1 of Trichonephila clavata. Taxonomy (NCBI): domain Eukaryota; kingdom Metazoa; phylum Arthropoda; class Arachnida; order Araneae; family Nephilidae; genus Trichonephila; species Trichonephila clavata. The sequence continues at coordinate 620,235 of BMAO01008144.1, forward strand.
AAACGAACATAAACAGCAAACGATCAATGACAGCTACTGTGTTTTGGAAATGCAGATTTTATTTTTATATTTTAAGAGTGAATAACGAAAACAGATTTTATTTTTTGGTAATACTATCTCCATTTAAAATTTTAATATACTGCCAATGAACTCAAATGCACTGTGAGCTTAAAAAGATATGAAATTGAACGACATTTGAACAGAAAAATAAATGAAGTATAGCAAAATTGACCATTTACTTGGTCTTTGAGTTGAAGAACTTTAATTAAAAGATAATAGCAAATATAAATAAGAGCAGATTTTTTCAGTCACACAAATGCAATGAATGAAACACAGCGGTATATGTTTGTTGAGGAAATTTTTTAAAAAATCGCTTGATAAGTTAAACTTTTCTCTCTCTCTCTCTCTCTATAGTATTATGCATTCATTAAATAATCAACAATGATGTCAACAATAAAGAGGCAAACACTACACTACGCCCATGACCTTGGCATGAACCAATAAGATTTCCTTCGTAATAGTGGCTGTGTGGTTAAATACTAGGTGTATTTGAGAAGGCGGAATCAAAGCGAAATTGTGTCCAATAGGAAAGAATTATCTTCAGTGATGGCTCCCATTTCCTATTGAGCTACAAAAACTAGCGTCTACGTGAATGGGAACACATGATTGGATCACAGATCTTACTCTCACTGTCACATGTCACAGTGACAAGAAAATTGGGCGTAGTTTCAAATGAAAGTCAACTGCCTTGGTTGTTATACATTGAATGTCTACAGCGCAAAAGTGATTCAGTGAAGTTTTAGAATGTTCGGACGCATTCCTTGTTTTCAAAAAGGCAATAGCAAACCCTACATTAAAAGAGGCTTTATAAATAATCTCAAAATATACGATATCTTTTCTCTAACAATAATCCGCAAGAAACATTGTTTGTGTGCATCTATCATAGAATTTAAATGAAGCAGCAAATCTATTGGATGTATTATATTTTGAATGAGTATTCTCAGGAATACAATTTTTAAGGTAGCGAAATTCAGATAAATAATTTTTTATTCGGATTAAATTCCAAATAAAGCATTGAATTGCTCACAATATAGTTTCTTCCTTCGAATAAGCTGTTTATTTCTATTTTCTGAGTACTAATAATATGCAAATGCATTTTTATTTCAGTTGAATTGGCCCTTAATAAAATTTTGATACATGCTCTAAGAAACTCATTTTAAAATAGCACTGTTTTTATTTGTAGCAGTATATAAATAATAATATGCCTCACAGTGAGAAAAATAATGATGATGAAAATAAACCTACTCGTAAATAGCATTTCTTAATTTACGGCGCCACATCTTTGACGTTTATCTGCTTTCATTCAAGCGATTTTATAACAATATTTTTTATTTTTGTTTTGTTTTTAATACTACTATAAGTATCTTACTGAAAATTTTAAAATAGTAATTTTTTTCAGCAATGATTAAATGAATAAAATAAGCTCTTTTTTGAAGTTATTAACAAGTTTTTAAATAGAAATTATTTAACGGTTCTTTTCAAAAAATGGTGATATGTAAGTGATTTAATTGATAATTTATTATTTTTTCTTCGTGATTTTACATAAAAAAAGGAAGTTTTATTTTTAAAGAGGAGACCAGACAAGTTGAAGAGCAGGTCAAAACAACGAATGACTCAGTTGAAGTTTACGTTATGTTGCCTGAAATATAATACTAGCTTTCCACTTTGATAGATGCTAAAAACTCTCACAGATGAGCGGATGTCATTTCATTACTTCTTAGATGTCGATAGTGTATTTCGTTTGACGTTATATCTTTTTTTCCAGACCTTTTCAACATAAGTTATCGGGGACTGAGAAGTAAATTAGTTGGCTGTACTGTTTCATGTATGAATACCTCGCACAAAATGCTTTTCATATCGCTCACAATCACTAGTTTACTTTTAATCTTGCCAATCCTACTACAAAATTCAAAGAATTTCAGAATTATCAATCAGAGCAGTAGGAGTCCAAATAATGTGAATTCAAGCCTTATAAATCACTTGTGTTTTACGAGCATTGTTTTCCTGTAGTGAAAACCTCTTATCAATTAATACGGAGAACGCAGTAAGTAAAGTGCTGTGTTGTGATTTATAATTTTTCTTTTAAGAAATTGATTTATTTCATTGATTTTTTACGTACTAAAATTTTCGAAGTAACCCCTTTTTCAATACGTAGGGATATCGTAAAGTTTTAATTATTACTAAGAAATAACCCCAAGATCTCTGGATAAAATTTATTCAACATTTTAATTCATTTTTATGAACATACTGTTGTAAAATATGGATATTAATAGTGCTTTGTTTGGTTTCAGACAGTCATGCATGAAGCAACTTCAGCCTGGAGAAGATTGTTAGTTACAGTGTGTTTAAGGTTATTTAGCACAGAAAATGCCTGATGAAATGATGGCACATCATATGATACTCAAATGAGGTGGAAAAGTAACTTTTAAAATGTAGATATATGTCTTTGCTAATGATCCAAAAGGTAGAAGATCATCACTATTGAACGATGGTGCCTCCTTGAAGGATATGGAGGGCATTATACTATTAGACAGAAATACAGTATAGATCAGAAGATGAACTATCCAAATAATCAGGAATGAAACTGAGCTTATGGTTGTGTGAGCGGAAAATTGTTCACAAAGATTGCACATGTCAAAGGTATCAGCTAGCTGGATTTAACGGTTACTGACTCCTTTTCAGAAGCAAACACGCGGAGGACAAGATGAAAATGATTGTTTGGTCACCTGGTTACTATAGATATATCTTAGATCCATAAATATGTTCCAGAGATCAAAGAGATGAGCAAGGAATGGAACCATAGCAATTCCCCTTCCATTAAGAAAGTTGTAGTTGTAAGAAAGGGGCAGAGTTTGCAGGGAAGATAATGTTGTCTGTTTTAGGAACTATAATGGAGTTATTGTACCAGACTACCAGTTGGAGAATCAGGTCATCACTAGTGCCTATTTCAGCACAATGCGTAGAAAATCACTTGAATTTGTGTTCGAGTAATGGTGCTGAATGATCGCCAAAGGCATCCGTTTTCTTACCGTCAAAGCACCTGAATGAATAAAAGTGACCTGTCCTTGAAATTTTGCAAGCTCACCTTATTCTTCTAATGTTGCTCTAAGCAACTTTTTCTTAATTCCATATACTCAAAATTCATTGTGGGATAGGACCATTAACAATACAAATGACATAATTCAAAAGGTAATCCGATGATATCAATAGAATTTTGCAAAGACAGCCTTCGAAACATAAAGAAGCACTGGGAGAAATATATTTTATTCTGGTTGGTGATTATACAGATATTCTTAAGAATCAAAATAAAATTTAAACTTCAATCTTGTTTAGATTTCGCAATAATTAAAACTTAACAATATCTTCAAGTATGAGCACTCAAGAAGAAATATTTGTCCATGATTTATTATATAGTTCATGGATTAATATAACAACAAGCGTGCATTCAACTTTTATGAGAATTGTTGCTTTAACCTGGTATGAAAATATATCTAAATTTTTAATCCCTTTATTAAAAAGAGAAAATAATTTTAATTTTATAAAAGAAAATATATGTCAAACTAATCATTCTAAATATGCATACTAAGAGAAATATTTTATATAAAAAAAAAATTCTTAAAAGAGTTTACAAGCATCATCAACTTGTCCTTGGTCTCTCCTAAATCTAGAAATATGATTATTTGATTATATAGTTATAAGTTATTTTTCGGGGAATAAACATAAGAAGAGCTACAAGTAAACAATTAGTGATTACATCATGATTAGATATTTATATACCCCTTATGATAAAATTATTCCATGATGAGTGATATATTTTAAAATTGAGATTATTAAACTCACATCTTAATTTTTTTAAAAATACCTACTCTTAACAAACTTGTTTGATCAATAGACTACATTATATTATGAAGACATGACTTACTTCCTCTTGACGAATACATTTTTACATCGATTGTTTTTTTTTTAATTGAGTCAAATTTATTAATAACATTAGTGTAGAAAGATAAAAAGGAAAATAAAAAAAGGCAAATTAAGTACGGATAATTAATGAAAAATATAAACAAATATTAATTTGATCATTTACCTCTTATTTAGGTCTTCAGCCCCAATCGTTTTCTTCTCATCTTGCAGTGATGTGTTCTCTTGAAATTTCTAAATGTACTTTTACTTTTAGAGGCAAAGTTTGGTGGCATCGGTGCTTTTGACTGCTAAAGAAAACATTTTTTTTTGGGGGGGGGGGAGATAGTTGTATTTTACACTCATAAGAAAGCTTTTGAATAGATTTGACGTAAGGATTTCCTATGTTATTCACACATATTTTATTATTTTTGAAGATTTGTTTTTCACATATTATTCTAAATAGATTAAAAATCAAATATTAATTTCACTTACCATAACAATAATATTTATTAAAATATTTCTTCAAATATCTGAATAACACATAAACATTCATGCAAAAGGTGTAAAAATGAAATATATAGTATTATACGAAAGATACAAAAGAAAATAAAAAAATATACACAGGGGTACACCATATCTTTCCACTCTAGTCAAGATATAAACAAATTTTGTTGCTCTGTTTTTGGTTTACAATTATTTGAATTAAAGAATTTATTTATGAGCAAGACTGAAATTTTAGAATTGATCTTTTCATGTAATTTAAAAAAATGAAGCAAAGCTACCAATTGCATAAAATGAAAAATATAATTTTTTTTTTTTTTTGAGAAATACAAATAACTCGAAAAAAATTTTAAGCGTCAAATTATTATTTAAAATTTAAGATAAAAAATTAAGATAAATTTATACCTTATTAAAAATATTGTATAAGTTCAAATAATACACTACCGATCAAACATTCCTCCTGCATTTTCAATCAACGTAATACAAATGCTTACAAGTTCTAACAAATTCAAGTGCTTACAAATTCTAAAAAAGGTCATGTTTTTTAGGACTCCTTAAAATTGAATTTTGGTAAGTAATCATTTTTTGAGGAAAAAGTAATTGAAGCTTTAAAAAGTAAACGAAACAATAGAAATTAATAGCTAATTTATATTTTAGATAAGCTTCTACAGCTGGAATTGAACAGAAATTGTATATAGATGTTCTAGAATTACTTCCTGGAGCTCTTCCGGTATACTTTTAGCAAAAGTATGAATAAAGCCACTGTGACATTGCTTTTAGTCATTGGTATATGGCTTTTTTGGGGGAAGACAATATGATAAATGGAAATTGATTATAAACTAATTAATAAATATATACTTTCTCTGACATGAATACAGTAGTACCTCGACTTACGCTATCCCGACTTACGCGAACCCGGAGTTAAACAATTTTCAGATCTAGTCGATTCGTCTTTTGTTGGGGTACTACACAACCCGATTACTCACTCCCCATTTCCTGTTCAGCTAATGTACATGGCCAGCCATATCACACGGAATCGATTCTTAGCCATAAAAATTTATTTTGTGTTATTTATGTTTTATCAACGGAGTGTGTGTTTCTTATTACATGTTATAATTGTTATAATTTGTTTATTGCATGTATTATATCTACTCAGATTTGAGAGACGACAGTGCCATACAAATGAAGTAAAATTGATTCTTCTGCATTAAAAAAAACTGTATCTTTGGATTGTAACCTTAACATTATTAAAGACTTTGCTAATTCACAAATTTTTATTTTTGTGTCAAAGCAGTTTTAGGTCTTTCAAGGTAAATAAATTTAGAAGTGGATTGGAATGATGTTCAAGAGCTGCTAGTTTCCCTCAATCAGGTGCTGACAATTGATGAGATCATGGAAATGCATGAGCAAGAGCAAGGCATTGAAGAACTTGAGTCTTGAGATCCAGTTCAATAAGATGATCAAATGGCGGTTAGGAATTTGACAGAAGGTCTCAGAGGTTAATTGAAAAAAGGGTTACAAATTTTACAAAATAAGCAGCAGAAAGTATATTTTTTCAACAAAATAAGGAATAAAAAAATATTAGCTTGCTACAAGTGTCTGTGTGTGTAAATTTTGTGAGAGGGAGCCAACAGACTACTTCGTTAGATTTTGTGAAACTTTATACATCAAAATAACTTCGGTCCACGATTTTGTATTTGCGTTATCTAAGATTTTATTAAAAATCTTTCATTTCTGACACCACCTAAAATAAGTTATATGTATTGATATGTGAAATTATACCCCAACATACGCGAATTCAACTTATGGGGTTATCGCTCAGTCCCCTCTATCGCGTAAGTTCGAACATAACTGTTCAATATATATATATAATGTAAGTAACACACACGCAAATTGTTCTTTTTCTTTTCCTTTCGGTTACTCTTCTTTCCGTGAGAAATGTTTATATATATTTTATATTTACTTTCTAATATTTTATTACGATTTTCATTCTACTAATGATGTCAATTTTATCAATATATATATATATATATAAATATTTGAATAAAAATTATAAAGAGAGGATAATAAAGAAAAGTATTATTAAACATTTTAAAATTTTATTTTAGCTATAAAAAGACAGGATATTTAAGGTTCTTCATATATATATATATATATAAATATTCGCTGGTGAAAAATAGAATAAATAAACTGTTGTATAAGTTTCTTATTGTTTAAGGTGCTATTAAATCAGCTGGATTGCAATGTATCATAAAATATTTTGCCACGAATAATTTATTGATTTCATTCATCATTAATTCAATACGAATTGTATTTCAGTTAGAGATTCACATCACAGTTCCTTTACCATCATGAATTGAACAATGTGTATGGCTTTCACTATTTAGTACAAACGAATTATTTTTCTTCAAAATATAAAATAGGAGATCAATTCAGTTATTCTGATCAAGAATATCTTCATACATCATAAAATTTTCGACACGAATAATTTATAGGTTTCATTCATCACGAATTGTATTTCAGCTTTCGATTCGCGTCATAATTCGCCTTTCGTTACAAATTGAACAATCTATATGATTTTCACGAGTTGGTATAAATGGAATAAAATACGCGGTCACTACAAGTTATAATTCTCGTATGAATATACTTTCTGGATTGTTCTTTGATTATTTTTATTTTCATAGATCACCATGAGATACCAGACAGTTGTGCAGATTCAGATAAACTATAGTACATAGGATAACTTATTATTGTGGTTAAGAAGTTAAATTTTTACCAAGCAAAGATTTAAATGTTTAATGTATTCCCTGACCTTAATTGAACGATATATTTTGTATAAATTGAATTAATTTATATGATACAATTTAGTATTATTACACTTATTTTTCTAATTTTTTGAGACATTAAAATTTAGCGAAAGCCACATTAATATTCTTTGCACTCAAATTGAATATAAGTCTTTTTAACTCTGTAAAATGAGTTTAATGGAGAAAAAATAAAAATAAAGTGTTTTTTTTCCTATTTGGCCATTAACTAATAAAATTACACAAATATAAGCAAATTCTACACTGAAATGTTACTGTTGTTAAAAAATGAATCTATTTTCTGAAGTATAATGCGCAAAAAAGCATGCACGTACATATAACCACACACTCATGATAAAGAGAACGGGAAGGAAAAACAATGAAAAAGAAACACTTTTTTATATGTATATACATTAAAAGAAAACAATTTACTGCAGTGTAAAAGCTAAAATTTATGTATTAAGTATCTTCTTATTGTGACATAAAAATATCCAATCGCCAAAATTATTTGATTTACCATGTGTGATAGGTTATGAGATATTTTGATTACATATGGAATGAAATTAAAATAGTATTATTTATGTGAATATAAAATCATATTTTTTACTCAAACACAGGGTTTCAAGGCAGAAAATTGGAGCAATAAAATTGAAAAAATATACATAATTAGTTTGCTTTAGCTTGTTTACAAAAATAATAAGTGATTTTGTTAGGCAAATATTTATACATATATTTAAAAAAAAACATGAGATAACATTTGAATCAGAAAAGTCTGATAGTTTGATATTTCGTAATTTCAGTCTATCAGGATAAATAAATAATTTAGTTACCTGCACACATTTATTCATTTTTTTCTCGTCTTTTAAGTAAGAGAAACTGATGAGACATTACATAAAAAGTTTTTAAGACGAGTAGAGTATTTTACTTTTTAACCATGTTGTTTTAACGATTCCACAGATACTATTAATCAAACTTTAACATCAAGTGTTCAAATAAAATATACGTGCTATTATTCATATAGAGGTATGTTATGTTTATGGTATATACAACAAAATACAAAATACACTCATGTTCATAAATTAAGGATAATAAAGTTCAGGCAAATAAAGAGATAGAAGCAAAACAAATTTGACTTATTTGTAAAGTCTATTTATTAAACAAAAGGTAAAGAGCAAAAAAGATGCTATATGTTTGACATAATTAATAAAAAAGAAACGAGCCTTACAGTAGTCGTATACCATGTGGAACATCTGACATGTTATCGTGGTAAATTCGCAATAGCAACTTAAATCCTGAAAAAAATGAATCGAGTATGATTGGAAATAATTTTCTATGGAACAATTATATCTTTAGTGAAAATTTTATTTAATTAACACAAGGAGTAATATGCAAAATTCTTATCAAAAATAATTATTCTTGTTCAATTTGGGGAAAAGCGTTTATGATAGTTTATAACTAAAATATGACACATATACTTGTGTTTTCAAAGTATTCAAAAACCATTGAAAAATAGCGTCAATAACAGTACCACTGTTAGTTGTCGAAACACTTCGATTTGTGCTCATTTCGAGCTTGAGTTCATCATTCAAAAAATTTATGAGTGGCGCGGCTTCTAGCAAACTGAAGTTAACTTTAAAATCACCACTCAAAATCAAGGGAAGCGAGTAATAGTTTTTTTTTAAAAAAGAGCAGAACCCCCTTTGGTATATGGTAAAAGTACAAAATGCATGAAATCTTTAATTTTTTTAACCGTTTGACTCGGAGAAATGTATACGTCCACCGAAATCACTGTTTGTCCATTTTCAAATAAGCATTTGGCCGCACATATGTCCTCAATATCTTGACTAACAAAACCCAGCCCACTTGTTTGACGATAGGTAATATCCATATGTCGAGTGAGTTGCTCTGTTTACGGTAGATCGCAACAGCAGCTACTCTGTGGCCTGGTCGTTTAAATTGTACGCAGCAATCGAAGTCAGGTATCGAAACACGTTCGTCATTGTCTAACCACAACTGTGCTTAAAGGACTTAGCTTCTTCTCTGATCCTTAAGTGAGAAAACAAAAACAAAGATCCCACGGCCTAGAACGCAGGGGGTGGGGGATGGGGCGGAGCCCCTCCCGAATGAAGGAGAAAAAAAAGAACTTCACAGAATAGCGCGAGCTTCCCCAACTTCCTGTTACGCATTTCCGTCCCTTTTCACGAAATCACTCCCACAAATCTCCAGCAATCAAGAGGAAAGATGTTACACATCAAAAATTGCGATTTTTACTCCCTGGAGCAAATTTTAAAAAATAACCTATTTACAAAAAACAGTATAACATGGTTAGTATGAGGGTTAATGCGAAGTACAGGCAATAAAGGCCTTACAACGCTTACGCATGCTGAGTATCAAATTATCAATCTGATCTTGGGGAATATTACACCACTCATCAAGCAATGACCTCCGAAGTTCCGGTAGACAGGTGTGAGGGGGTTGACAAGCTGCAATTCGTCGGTCAAGCATATCCCACACATGCTCTATTGGATTCAAGTCCGGTGACTATGCTGGCCAATCCATACGTGTGATATCCTCCGATTGAAGGCATTCGTCTACAATGTTTGCACGGTGAGGACGGGCGTTGTCATCCATAAACAGAAATTCAGCACCCATGGCGCCCCGAATCAAACGTACATGTTGTTCCAGAATGACATCCCGATAGATGTGGCCTGTCATCGTTACATTCTGAACATGCATGTCAGTTCTGGAACCAAGAATAATTCCTCCCCAAACGAGCCATTCTGCACCACCGTAACGGTGTTGTTTAATGGTGTTCTCTTGTTGGTAACGGGTACCTGGCGCACTCCATATGAAAGTCCGGCGACAATCAGACTGAAAACTAAACCTGGACTCGTCGGAAAACATCACACACGACCACTGTTGCGTTGTCCACAATGCATGATCTCTACTTCAGGTTAATCGCAAGCGACAGTGAGTTGCGGTAAGGGGAACACAACTGACAGGCCTACGAGCATATAGACCAATGTCCCCTAAGCGTCTGTACACGGTCTGCCTTGAAACTGTCGTACCGGTAGCTGAAAAGAGCTGACGAGATAGGTTTGGTGCTGAGCTCCGTCTGTTTCTTTTGGCAGTAACTGCCAAATACCGGTCCTCATTCGGCGTTGTAACTCGGGGATGACCTGTGCTGTAACATCTACTCACATTACCATCATCTTGGAATCGTTGACGAAGCCTGGAGATGACACTCTGGGCGATTCCAAGTTCCTCGGAAAATTCCAGCTTTGTACGTCCACATTCCAGTCGTCCGATAATTCTACCACGTAAAAAATCATCTAAATGCTTCCTTAGTGCCATAACTATGCGGTTATTGCACTGAAAGGCTTTTAAAGCGCTTGTGAACAATTTTACTTCTTTGCCACTATTCCTTATATACCCCTCTCTTACACTCTCGTCATTGTGACGTACTATCCGTGCCATCTGGTGGTTTCCTGTAATTTTCATATTCTTCAAGATGTGTGTGATAATTCTACAGGTGAAATTTTTAATTTAGAGTTCAATTTCTGTGTGATTCTGAATTATCCTTAATTTATTGGACATGAGTGTAATATTAAAGGTAACTACAAAAATAAATTTATATGTACACAAAATAGAGGCTCAATAAAAAAAATTTTCTGTCTTTACATAGATCTTTACTATAGCAGACTTTGTTATATGTGTATACATATAAAATAACCCATGGAGCATTGCTTTTATATACAAAGTAATTTATAATCAAATAAGCTTTCTGTATGAAGAACCAAACAAAATGACTGCTCCACGATAAAGAGTTCGAACATTTTGTTAACAGGCATTGAATCTATAAGCATTTGCTTCAATCAACATTTCAAAAACTAAAGAATTTAATAAGCTATCCCTATTCTTACTCAGCAAAGCTAACAATTAAGCTTTCTTTGTATTAGTTGCACGGTTTCTCTACTGAAGGTCTAGAAACAACCCCTTTAGTTCCGCGTTCATTAGGCTAGCGACCGTAAATTTACTTTTCGGAGCTTAACTAAGTGTGTAATCAGTTTTCCTACTCCGAATCTTGTTTACCATGCAAAGCGATGCACGCCTATTACAGATACGAACACTCGGCTAGGATTTGTCAATTACGTTCGGTATCTCGTTCCCCTTGCATGCAATTATCATAACTATGGGCTCTGATCAGTCATCTGAAGATCAGTTTTCCTTTTTGGATTTTAATCCCCTTACAGTAGATCACGTGTATTTCTAATGAAAGAGCTCATCATTCGATTTAATCTATGACATTTGCGAGCTTGACGTAAATGTTTATCACTAAGTTAACTAGTACATATCATTCGAAATAACTTCTGAGAATCTTGAAGGAAATGATTTTGATGCATGTTTAGATCTAGAAAACAATGGAATAATTAATATTTTATGCAAATTCTTACTCGTATGCAGGCACCTGAAAGTTCTAAATATATTGATTTTTACTTGAATTTTGAATTTGATTGCAGTTAGAAATAAGAGACAAAAGTAAAATATTTCTTATGTACAACACAAAAAACTATACATAAATTACTTCACGCATATATCACTGAAAGAGAAGCTATATGTTGCATTATATATAATATTTGATTTCTGGCATCAGGGAATTGCTAAATGAAAAATGTCGGCAAGACATTATATATCTTACTACTACATTCTAGAAAAAATACGTTGGATTAAATTGAAGTCTTGTTTAAGACATTTGTTAAGTTTTTATTTGTTCATAAAAAAATTTGATTCTTTTATAGTTATGAAATAATTACAAGTACCTTTTATAGTCAGAAATATATGGTATGACTCAATTGACTGAAATAAATGCAAAAATTATTAATCAATTTTCTTAGACTAAATTATTTTTCATGTATTTTTCTATAATCTGATAACATTTGGAAGCTCTAAGTCAGAAAAAACTACCTGTTTTATGACAGTGTTCATGTTCGTTTTTATTCGCATTTCATTTGCAAACAAAAACTTTAAACTGATTTATCTCAGATAGAAAATCCATATATTTTAAATGCCAAGGCATTTGTTCTATAATGTCAAATGCTTTGTTCTTTTTTCTAACAATTTCTCTTGAAACATTTTTAAAAGTTGATATGCATTTTTTTAAATCACACAATGCAATACTTACTTTTTAATAACAAATTAGTTTAATTTAAGATTTTAATTATTTTTTAAGGAATTTTCAATAATCACTCATGAAAAAAATAGTTAATGAATATCAATCATGTTATCATAAGACCCATACCAACTGTTGTTAAACATTATTTGATGTACCTTGTTAATCAAATAATGTATGTTCACTAATTATTGTAGGAGGAGTAGCATTTAAGAACACTTCAATATATTTAAAAAAAAATTTCCTCAAGAAAATAATGAACTTTTCGATATTTTGAACACAAATCTGTTTATGTAATACATATACATAGAGCGTAACAGAAAATTTGTGATAACCGTAATATTTTTTTGTTTATTTATTTTATAAATTGTACCAAGTTCCCTCAATTACGAAGTCGGTTTACAGTTTGTATTGACTAAAGAATATAAGCATATTTTCATTAAAAATAATATTCTGTTACAATACGTAAGTTATTAAATACGAATCTCAAACATACATTTAATTTTAAAAATCAGAATTTTTTCAATTTTTAAAAAATATTTTTTGGATTATATATATTACATTTTTAAACATTAACACAAAAAAATCATCAATTAATTGCAGTCAAAATAAATATTCTAAGTTTTAAAATTAATACTTAGATTAAATTTATACATATTAAACACATGACATTTATGCTAATTTTACTCTAAATATAGCAATCGCATTGCTTTTATAATAAACATAAAATTTACATATTTCTTGTATTAAACATAAAATTTACATTAACTTTATATTTAAAATGAAATTTATATTAATTTCACATAAAAACTTATTCGTAATTTAAAGTATTGTAATTATCAGTGATTTAATGCATGTGCTGGGGAAAAAAAGAATGGAAAGTCTTACAGCATTTTGTATCTTGAGTGTATCTCAGCGAGAGAAAAGACACTTTCAGTTAAGATCATTTGTAGAATGCTATGGAAATAATATTTTTTTTTCGAAAAGGACATCAAAAAACTTTGAAAATAAAAAAAAAAAAAATATGCTCATTATTGACGAAGAATAGAAGTATACGGATCACAAACAGTCGGGTTCTATCAGCACAGTACAATGCTGACATTTACTGTTGTTCGGATTTCTGCCTTTTCTTTGTATCCATCAGTTTTTGCTTTGGATTACTTTTAGAAACGCCCTGGATAACTGCGCGAAATCAGGAAATTCGGAGTAAAAGAAGGCTAAAAATAAAGAAGATGTGAAGGAAAGAAAAAAGTGAGTAAAAGAAGAAAACTTCAGAGTTAAAAATCAATATTAAATCTCTCTTTCTAACTTCGAAAAAACATTCGTGGGATGAACTTGTTTTAATGAAAATAAAAGCCAAACAGAGGTGCGTGGACGCGGAAAAACTCATTCTAATCAGTCTAATCATACAACATTAATTAAAATGAGTACCGAATCAATGAGCTTAAGAAATTCTTTAAATGACATGCTTGATGGGTTTCACCAGGCATGTCCAAAAAACAAAGAACTGTTTTTGAATTATCTCACGCAACCTTTGCGTGTTAATAATGCATATTATTGAATTCCTCTCTCTCTCTCTCTCTCTTTTCTTATACCTTACTTAAGAGTAGAAAGTAAATGTAAGCCTTATGGATTGATATTTTACGCTTGAAATCGATGAATAAGTCCTGTTCTAAAAGAAGAGTGTTTTTAGTCAGTTGTTACTTAGCATACATGCACATTGTTTGACCTCAACCAATTAATTATTTTCATATGATTACTGTGTATCTTAATTGTTTTAAAAGTATTGCATATAAATTCGTTAAGGTATCTGAATACATTCAGAGCCGTGATTTTGAAAATAGTTATTTTGATATTTAGTATCACTTGAATAGTTGTTATAAGAATATTACTAAAAGGAAAAATTATTAAAATGCAATTTATGGAAAAATGGCATACTGTATAAAAAAAAAACTGTCTTCTTTCATGCTTCTATAGTAATATTATTTACCTTATATATAGCCTTATATATATAGACTTTTATACAGAGTATCAACTAGGATTTTTGAAATATGTCAATTAGTAGTGGATTTATTCATATTAATATGTCAGAGAGAATAGAGAAATTTTCATAATATAAACACTGTATATTATTTAAATTGATAAGAACTCTTAAAGTAATGCTAATTTTTGAAAAATCGTAGTTCAGGCTGTGTGTAGAAGTTTTAGCTGTATAAAGGAAATATGTCATTATAAAAGGATTTTCTATAAAAGGAGAATGTTTTGAAAATGCAATTCTTTCTTACTTTTTTGCCAAAAAATTGCCTCTAAAACATTTTGATTGTAAAATATTATTAAGGCAATTTTATATGCACATTTTAATTCAAGAAACACTAAATATTAAAAATGTATTCATTGATACGCTTTCGGGAAACCATGGTTCCAAACGTAGTCATATACCTCAGATATCTAAATAAAAAACCTTTTTTACAATTCTACCAACATATTTGTGATAAATGAACTAAATAAATCTCGCTAACATTTTTATAAGCATTCTAACATTATTAAACATAAAAAAGTTGGTCTGAAAAAAAGTGTTATATTATTTTCAATAACATTTTCATTTAAATCAATCAAAATTTTACAAAATCATTTTGTTAATTGATGATTTAATATCTTCTGTGAGTTTGTGCTTTATATTTATTTTAAATCAGCTTAGCAATAGACTAGAAAGGTATAATTCTCACATAATGTTTCATTTTAAAAATGCGATGGACTAGAAATTTTATACATGGCGAAAATGCCATATTTGATTAAACCAATCATAATGCTTGATTTTTTTTTCATAAACTCCATCTTAATTTAACAAGATTTCTGATTTAAAAACTGTTCCTTACGAAATAATTATGTTCCATAAAATCCATTCCAAACATTGTCATTCCAAAGTAATGAAATACGTTCATTAGCACTTGAGTAGTGAGACAACATTTAATTTCAATTTCAAATATCCGAGCTAAAACAACTAAGCCCACGAGAACAAAAATATGAAAATAGATAATAGAATTCATACACCATAAATCCCTGCATTGTAGAATGCATTGTTGCCTCCATTAAACAATAGCGGTGGCGGAAAGCCTTCGTTAAAAGGCGAGGACGGAAATGTGGCGGGTGCCCTCTTTCCGGATCATTAATTTACTGAGATAAAGTGAAATACGTATTTCATAATTCAATGAAAAGTTAATCATGATAATGCACCAGGAATTATCTAATTATCCCACCGTCAGCTAGAAGCCCCTAATGAAAACAAAATTCCATGTTAACTACCTCCTAATGGCAGTTTTCATGTTTGGATAGTGCTAAGGAAATGTCAATAACTGATGGTAAACCATCAAAATCCAGAGCGTTAACAAAACATCCATGTAATAAAGTGTAGAATTATTGGATTCAGAACCATATTGAAGGGAAGAATGAAACATGATCATATGTCATTGCTTACTTTTTAAAGAAGCCTTAGAATTCTCAAGGTGGTAGACAAAAGCCATTTTTATATATTGCTGTATTAAAAGCACTATTTGCGTGGTGTGGGAGCAATTTTATGTTTCACATATGAATCCAGGTTCCATTTTTTAAAATCATCATATTGGTATTTTTGATTTTTCAAAACAAAATGTTAGATAAAAGAACGTTCCTTAAGACATTTTGCCTGTTAATTTAATTTAAATCCAGTTAAATGAAGCTTAAAGCAAACAAAAAACGATGAGCTAAAAGCAACAAAAATTATGATAGTTAAAAATATAATTCATTTAGAACAAATCCAGAATCCAAATATCATATTTTTGAGATGTATTCTCTGACCAAGCTACAATGATTATATAAAACTCTTGTTTTCCCTTTAATAATTATGATATATTACATATATATTACAGAACGTTATGCAGAGCATCCGTAATATCTTATCCATAATTATATGCTTAAAAAACTTTTTGCCTGTATTCATAATATATGTTAGAATCAACAGGAATTAAGTTTTAGCAGTAATCGATAATTTTTAATGAATCTTATTTTGGTAGACTAAATTGTTACAAATAAATTGCATCATTTAAAAGAAAATACATTATATTTAATTGGTGCTTTTTGAGTTTTAAATTTTTTGCCTTGGTAATAATTTAAAAAATTTCCAGATAGTATTTGCTAATTCTTCTTCTCATTAACGAGGTATTTATTTATTAATTAACGTGTATAAAATTTTTACCGACATTTCAAATTTTAATTAACTATAATTCTAAGCTTAAATTAGAAATAAAAAGAATATATAGTTACCTTAAAAGATTAATATATTTGCTAAAAATAGTTAACTAAGCAGAATTTATTTGAAACATACCGAATTATTTTAATTATATAATTAACAAATGTGTTGAAAACAAAATCCATCTTTTAATTAACGAAAAATATATTTTGGTTAAAAACCTACTGTAAATAGATATTTATTATGAGAGCAGCAATTATATGGAAATAAGTAGCCCAGCATTTTTTATGTGTTGAAAGTTTAACTGTTTAGTTGAGACTGTTTCTTTTGATTGCCTTACTTTTACTCGCAATAAATTTTTTTTTTCAAAATGCGTTTAATCTGACAGTATTTTAAGACAGCATTTTTTGTTGCATAGTGAAAAAATGGAACCTAAGTCTTTGATTATTTGAAAGTATATATTTAAAAAAAATTGCAACTCAAAATGTAATTTGGCCCTTTTTTCCTGATAAAAAAAATCATAGTTCAGTTGTTCCACATTTTTTACTGATGAAGCTTAAGAGTTCATGTACATATTTCTTTATTTTATATTGAGATATGAATATGTTAGTTGAAAAGATTTTTTTTATCTTTAAGGGAACACAGTACACAACTCTATTGACAAAATTCGGTTGAACAATATAAATATTTTTTCTTTTGCCTAAGTTATTTATTATAGTCTTTTCTATTACTCATAATATTTGAGACCTCTAATTATAAAAAAAATAAATTCAGAGTTATTGTAATTTTTTATGTTTATTCTTATTTACGTCTCTATCGCAAATAAAAACATTAAGCCTTTTTTAAGAAACAAATATTCTGTTTTAGATATCATTACATACATGAGTTACACATACATGGGTTATAAAAATAAAATTGTAAAAAACATAAATCAACGATTTTCATTTAAATAATTCCGCTTCCCCTAAAATCAGAAGTCATAATTAAATTGACACTTTAAAAAATGGAGGAAAGACATGTTAATTAAAAACATGAATATTTTCTTTAAAGGATATGCATTATCTAAGCACGCTTTAAAAACTTCTTTTGTAGAGAAACTGAGGAAAATCAGACATAATTCAGTGATTTTAGCATTTTTAGTCTCGTATCTCTCTTTCATGATACATTAAAAAAAAATCTTCAATTTTTTTTTTTAATTCTAAAGATTTTTTCCGAAGTAATGGTAGGCGAAACTATTTAATGGGGTATTCCTGAACACAGGAAGTGATTTGCAGTGCATGTAATTAATGTCAATCTTGCTTTCAGATTAATACTTTAATCGTAGTGAAACTAACGCTGATGCCTCTTATATAATTCCAATTTCCAACTAGATATTCAAGTAAAGCGATATTAGTTACGTTAAGGGCTTTAAAAAATCAATTTGTTTTAATAAGCGTTTAACAGTCTTGACTAAAAAATTTCTGAAAATCCGCTTCATTTTTTCTCTATGGTTGATTAAAATGCATAGAAAAACATATCAAAATAAAGGAGTTAAGTCGTACTATATTTCTTTCTTAAAGTTAAGGAAATTTCTATAGATTAACATGTGATATACCTAATGTAATCAGACATAAAATTATCTTCAATTTGAACTTGATGATGATGACTCTCTATATAAACAAAAGCAAAATCTGGAACACTTATTTAAAATTGAAGATGATGTCGATCAGGTGGCATAAGTAGCAACAGCTTAAAATATTCTTTCACTTTTTGGTTAAAAAATCAAATTTAATTATTAATTACGTTTTACATAATACTTTATAACAGAGGTCGGCAACCTTTTAGCTGTGAAGTGCCAAACCAATGTACCAATATGACTCAGTCTGGCATTCAGTGCCCTCAGGGGGCTCACCTTCTTTAGGTGAGTACGGGTGTCACAATCCCGAGGTGCCCTAGTGATCTTTTCCTTTTCCCACGGGGTTTACTGTCTTTGGTAAACACGGGCTTCACGAACCCGGGGTTCCCTAGTGATCCTTCTCTATTTTTGACCCTCTTTCTTGTCATTCAATTCATTCCTTCTTTCTCTCTTCCCGTCTAGACCACACATATTAAAACAAATGTTTGGCGCAGTATAGCCGAAATCGGCTCTTGCGCCAATAAACCCCAAAATCACTCACTCACTCACACTCAGTAGGACATATTTAAAATTATTCTATTCCCGAAAAATGCATGGAGAGTTAGAGAATAGAGGTCATTGATATAGATTTACAGTTTTATTTTACATTAATTGCGCATATTTTAATGTTATTTATAAACAAAAAATAAACAACATAAGAAATACCATTCTTTCAGCATAAATAAAAAATAATTACAATTGTACATATGCTATTATATAACTTTAAACATATTTATTAAAATAAAAATATACACCATAAAACATAGATGTTCCCCTTCAACAGTGTTAAATAAAATAAAAAAAATGTTTTAATGCGAGCCTTGTCTCTGCAGAGCTACACTTCTTATCGCATTGTTAAGGGTATAGTATGTGACTTTCAATTTGACACGATTCTAAACATTCAGTTGTTAAACAAATTTTGTGGACTCAAAATACTTTTTATATAAGAAAATATTTGCTTACATAGTTATGTAGAAATTAAAGCGGAAAACATAGTTCACATGAGATTTTCGCTCTTTAAACAATCAAATCTCTCTAGCAATGATATTCATAAATATTCAAAACAGAGTTGTAGATTTATGTATAGAGCTATCTTACAGATTTTTTCGTGATTCCATAAATGTCCATAATCTTGAAGTTATTTGTCAAATATGAACTTCCATCCAGTTGAGTAGTGCAGAGTACCACTGATAATTGGGCTGCTTGCGAAATGTGACACATAAGTTGCCTACCATTGCTTTATAATGTACTAAGATAAATTACAATCGTAATTTTTATAAAGTAATAACTCTTATGAGAAATACTTCAAAAATATGTCCAGGAGCATATTTTTTGGATCAGTTCTGCATTTTTATATGAGCAAAAAGTATTTCCTACAAGACAATTTCTTATATCCTATAATTAACATTTCTTTTTCTTTTTAAGAGACAAAATAATTGTTTTGAAAAATTTGTCTATTCAACTTTTTATGTTATTAAAAATAAGATGTCTTTTTGAATCTGTCAATAATTCTGCCTGATCGAGAGCGAAATATGCAATTGTGGAGGAACTAAATATAATTTTTATTCCGTGTTTTTAGATCATTAAATATGAATATGATAATTTTATCTTCGCGAATAATTCGAGAGTAATCTAAAATGTGTTCAGTTGAATTACTAAAGTAATCCATCTCATTAATAATACATACGAAACCTCAGGTGTTTCCTAATTTGGATTGCCATACTCTCCTTCAGTACCTGTTCATTAATCATTCACCTCCAACGTCAAAGACCAGGTAAGTTCAAATTAAAAGGGTTAATTAGACTTTGGCAAACTAAGCAAGGTAACTCTCCAGATTCTTTTATTTGGTAGACAGATACTTGTAATGAGAAGAAAAAAATCAAGGAGGAAGGTTTCTCTTAAATGTTACCCGCAGACATCTGTGCATTCCTAAAAATAAATATTGAGATACTTTCTCGGCATTTTCTTTTTAGTGTGTTGCGCTTTCTTTATTTCTACATATAAAGAGGTTTTCAATTCCTCAAAAGGTCTTAAACAAAACAGAGTTGCCTCAAGTCTTTAGATTTATTTTTACCAATGATGTAGATAATTTCATGTTTATTTATATCTTTTAATTAGGATATATAACCATTAATTAAATGAAATAAGAAATGCGTCTCGCTTGTATTTGGAAGATAATGTTAAAGAGATCAAAATTAATAAAAGACATTTTAATATTCCTTAGAGTTTTCGAGAGTACTGTTGATGTCAAATTCTACGCATTGCATTTCTTCTTTTGTGAGCTTTTCCGGATTTTAATAAATATATGAAGGAGAATTACTATTTAATATAATGCATAAGCTTAAAGCCTAAGAATATGTCTAATTTTCACAAAAAAAGAAGAGTTTCTAGGCGAAAGAAGTAATTATATTTTTGAAAATATAAGTTAAACCTAAATTCAAAGACTAGGGACATATTTTGTTTTAGTTATTTACTTTTCATTCAATAATTTAATTACAGTCGCATTGCAGTGTATATCCTTATTCATAATATAAAATTAAATACTGTATATATTTTAAATGCATACTTTCAAAGAATAAGCAAATTAAGAGTCTGAATTGCAAAAAAAGTGTAGCTTTAAATTTCAAATGGCTATTTAACTAGAGAAATAATTAAAAAAGTATTAACTCAAAAAAAATAAGCGAATAAAAAGTATAAATTTGAGCCTATTCTTCAGCTTAAGAAGACGGTGCTTGAATTTTAATAACCAGGAAATTATTTTACTCTTATTATTCATTACTCACTAAATATATTTAAAAAATATAAAACATGAATTTTTTCTAGCTTAAATATATTTTCAAAAATGTATTTTTTGTATGAAATGTATTAACAATATAACACAAATTTCAATTCAAGAATTTAAAAACCATTCATAATTAATCAATTATCATTAAAAATACATTCACTAATAAATGGATGCGTTTTAATACAATGGAATAAAATAAATTCATTAAAATAAATAATTACTTTCATATTTTGAATTATTGTTCAGCATGTTGTATTTTAGTCCGATCCGATATTATTTTATTTATTTATTTCTATGATTACTTATACTAGCATTAATAACCTCAAAATAAAACTATTCATGTTAGCTCAGATATCAAATCAATTCATTACTCAACTGGGCGTATGATATGAAAATATCAGAATGAAAATTGTTTTCGGATAATTTTGAAAAAATAGGTTGAAAAAAGATTAAGGATCAAAAGGTTGATGGAGCAACACGTATTTCAAAAATGCTCAACAACACTTATTATCTTATCAGGAGATACTTTTGATTAACTTACTTCAAGTATTATCTAAAGTGAGTTACGATGGGGAAATGATTAGAGAGGAAACATTTTTGAAGAAGCACGAAAGCCCTCATTCTGTTCTTGAGAATTTTTATCTCAAGTTCTAAGCACGTGCTATTATTTCAAAATTTCAGGGAGATAATTTTTACGTAATCGTACATGCATAAAATTGGTATTATCAGATTGGAATTTGATGTTGCTGAGTAAATGGGAGTAAAACTCTTGTTGCATTTTCATGCTTGATCAAAAGAGCGACAATACATTAAATAGTTCAAAGGATGGGCAAGAAGCTAATAAAAAAGTAGCTTTTGTTTCTTTGTTTCATTAAAATGCCGATTGAATAAAATAAAAAAATCAAACTCATAAAAATTAATTTATTATAGTGGAATATTAATTGTGTTTGTTTATCAGCTATTAATTCCATTGCGGAGAAAAGTGTTTGAGAATTTTGGATGCACATATTACTCAAAAGTCAAAATTTCAATCTTACATACAGTGAAATAAGTTTTAAGCGAAAACACCCAAGATGAAATATCTGTTAACACGAAATAATACAACGGTTCCGGCAAACTACTGTGTATTTTCATGCATTTTTTTCTCTTTACATGAAACAAAGATCGCTTAACACAAAAGTATTTCTTTTCTGGAAATGAACAAAATACGGAGAAAACACAAGCTTCACTGCTTAAGGCGTTTGATCGATAACAGATGACGAAAATGGAAATCTGTAAAAATTTTGGTATTACTAATTCTACATTATCAACAACAATTAAAAATAGGACAAATTACGGAAATGTTTGGACATATCTATGTAAATAAAATGTGCTCTAATAAACTTAATTTAGTTGAGAATATATTTTTTGCAGTAATTTTTAACGCAAAAAAATTTTTCATTCCCCTCAATTTCGTGTTAAATGATTTTCACTGTAATTTGTAATTAATTACAAGCTAAAAAAAATTTAAATGTTTATAAGATAAAATATTTTTTTACTGTTAAGTGCTTATCGTAAACAATAGACAATACATCTATAAAAAGTGTTCAATGAAAACTCTGAATATAGTTATTGCCATACAATGGGCATATTGCCCTTTTTAATAGGAACTATAAGAAAAATTTTAAATGTGCCCTTATAATTAATGTTTAAGTACAACAATGAATTTTATGGTATAATGATTTTAAACTAATATTATTAATATTTGTTTATACTAAAAATTATTTATTCGAAACAACCCCAATATGATTTCTACTTTTAGAATTAGTCACCCGCATCTAAAATCAAGATTTCTTTCCTTTGAAACTACCTGAATTGAATAATGCAATATAAAGTTATTTTTTAAATTGATCATATTTTATAATTATTTTTAAAACGTTATAATATAGCTTGAAACATATTTACCAATTTCTTCAGAAGAAAATAACTATAGAAATAATTTCAAAAACATAACCATTAAAATATTATCTGTAATTCATTAATCTTTTAGGGAAAAATTATTTCGCGGTGTGTTAAACTTCTTACTAAAACCCTTCAGTAAAAATAAATAAATAAAATATACATTTCTTTGATTGAAAATCCCAAACGCGATTTTTCTATCGTCATCAACTTTTCACGATTTTTTTTCGGCAATCAGTGGCTTTTGGTTCTGAAATTCCCCTTATTTTCTGCATTCCAGCCGAGGCATTAATTTTAAGAGGGTGTAATAGATCAAATTAGAAGCCTCGTGGTTTTGTGCTGGGCTGGCCCGTTAACAGAATTTCATTTCCACTACATTAAGTCGAGCAACGTCGCGTAAAAAAGACCACGGGTATCAAAAATATTCCTTTCGCATTGTACACAAAACCGTTTGCTGAAGCAACAGTAGCAGAAAAGACATTTGATGCTCCATTTATCGGTAGTACTATACTGAAAGGCGTGCGCGCTCGCTAGCTGTTTCTTCCCTGACCTATATACTTTTCTCGCCCAGATAAAAGTCTGAGCCGAGAAGTATTGGTCTCCCTACCCTAACGAGCTGGAAAATATTTTTCCTTTTGCCCGTAATAGGTTGGGCAGGCTACGCTAACTGCCTGATATCAGACCCATTTTTTTAAGCGACCTGCAATGGAGATAAATACAGCATTCCAACAACATTATATATAAAAGTTCGGTGATCACCAGCCCTTAGTTGATGCTTTTAACAGGGACACTTAATTTCTTGGACTCCTTCCTTGGGTTGATTATGGACTCTTGAAGAAAATATAACTTTTAATTTGTATCATTTCACCTGGGAGATAATATGAACTCAAAAGTAAACAAAAGTGCAATTAAAATAATGGAAGGAAGGAAATAAATACTTAAGAAATATTATTGTTGTTGCTTCTATTCGATTTTGGGGGAAAATGAAAAAAGTCAAAGAAGTTTTCCAGCATTTGGTGTGCGTGGATGGGTGTAACTGGAGATGGTGACCATGCATCGTTTTTCTTCGTTCATTTACGGAAATAAAATAGTGATGAAGGCAACATATAAATTTCTCATCACTATAAACTACATCTTAATATATAAGCTTAAATAAATACCGCATATTTCGGAGTATAACGTATACTTATACTTTCAAATTGTATTTTTAAATGTTTAGGTATTTTACCCGTATAACGTACACACCCTTTTTTACGAAAAAACCTGAAATGTACGCGGGCACTGATGTTATGTTTTAAAACAGAGATAACCAACTCGTGGCCTACCTTCAATAGTTTTGCGGCCCCTGACAAATATATCCCGTAACCGTTTCTATTTTATTACATTGCTTCTGTTTTTATACGTACTTAGAAGTGAGCAGTATTGCACATTTCAGTGACTCCCTGCAGCATCGCGCTTGATTCCTGTAATTTTATCGTGCTGCTTATTGCACCAGCGAGGAATATTTGATTATTGTATTTTTATTATTAAATTATCTTTATTTGTTTTCATGAAAAATAATGAAAACATTAATAATAATTTTCATTCCGTTTTAAATTTTCACTCCAATTAAAGTTTGTAATGGGTACAAATTTAATGTAGCGGTATATATTTTTATGTACGGCTCACAGGATTATAATATTTTTTCCGAAGTAACCCGCAGGTTTATTTTGGTTGTTATTATTTTTACTTTAAAATAATTTATCTGAGGTATTATCATAGGCTTTTAAAAATATAGTTTTACTGCTAAACTACAATTCTTAAAGTTCATAAGGTATGTCATTACTTTTAAATAAATAGTATTTCAATTTATGTAGAAGTTTATTTTTTATGCTCACCTCTTTTTTTATTTTCAAAGTTATTATTTTTACACATGGAAAATAATGCACACTTGTAAATTTTGAACTTATTTTTTGTATTGAAAGTGCCCGTTAAACGTCGGATTATGCGATATATAAAATAAACATAATAAATGCAGCATGCACGATACTTTCCAGAATTTTTTAAATTTAAATATTAGTCTCTGAAAGTGGACTTTCTAAAAAATTACAGGCACGTTAAAGAAAACAATGATGTAATTTTTTTATTTAAAGAAATGTATAATATTCAAAATATTTGTTATAAAAATACTTAAAAATTATTATGAAACTATTATGGGAATAACTTTTTTAATTTAAATTATTGCCTAATTTGAATAGATTTTGAAAAATATAACAAATAAGATAGAGTTAGTTTCAAAATTTAAATGACAAATTTTGGTCCAGAATCCCTTTGTTGCTATAAATTAAGACCTTATTAAAATATCTTTATAGTCAATTTTGCTATCAATACATGCAGTATAATTAATCTTCAATTTATTGAGCAGCATAGCATATAAAATTTCCATAAATTACAGACTATATAATATGTAAAAATTATTATCATGCGTGGCTAAGTCTCATATTAAAAACTATTAAATTTCATCAAACTCTTGTCAAATAACTATAAATTATTATATCGACCAAAATTTTAACAAGACTTAAATGCCACACACTAAAAAACAATAATACCTAGAATCTATTTTACATGAACTAACCCCTTTTTTATGTAAAAATTACTTTTAAATTCGTATTGTTTCATAGCTTTTAATTCTTGAAAGAGGTATTTGAAATGAGGATTTCAAAACTACATAATACCACAACATAAAGGTATTTCTAATTTTAAATCCTTGCTTTAAATTAATATTTTGAAACAACGATAGCATTATTTTTTTCTTATTTAACCACATAGTAAATGTAACATCTATATTACTTAAGGGACCCAAATACTTACGAAAAACATTTTTAACGAAATGGAGATATGGGGATTTGTTTAATACATTCTAAGAAAAATATGCTAAAATTAAGAAGAGAAAATAAATTATATTATAACTAAAATGGGAGAAAATTGGTAAACATTTACTAAAAATAGCATAAACGAGTCCCATTCTGTACCAAAAGAGTACGAACTAATTGGATATTTTTTAGTTCAGATGTGTTGCTATATTATTCATTTTTGAAATGACTTTCAGATAAGAGATATTTTTATTTTCACAAAAATCAGACCACTTTATCTTAGTTATTATATGAGATTGCTTTAAAAAAACAGTGATTATATTCACATAAGGGACTGTAAGTTTTGTAATAAAACAGTTATTGATAAAATCTGAAGGTTAAAACACTTCGACTATTATACAGAAAATGCACAAAAAGTTTCAGTTAATTACTTTCAAAACTTTTTTAGCAATCGCTGGCCCCGTTTGATTATTTTCAAAAAATCACATTTCGAGTAAAACGCGTTTTAAAGAATACATCTTGCTTAAAGAAATGACATCTGCTTTTACTAAAACACTTGTAGTTTTTGTTCTACTGAACGGAAAATAATAAACTTAGTATTTTTATAAAGCTTATAGAATGGTCTGTAAAGTAAAATCATAAAAAATTATCAATTTTTGGCAAAATTCACAACTTTAGGGTAGTCGGATACCTTAACTGTTATATATATGATTATATACACTTATAGGTAGAAAACACACATAGTTTCTCGTTTTGGTCACAATAGACTTTCTTCATATATAAGTTTCTTATACTTGGTTTTCCATTGCAGAATTTTAGCTTCCTCTGATTTGTAAGATATTTAATCTATCCTTTATTTCTTTTATTTCTTTTTATTATTATTGTGTACATACATATAAACGAACATACAGGTATATAGTTGCAAGAACGATCGACAGATCTATCTGAAGCAGGCAAAAGAAAGTGAAAGAATCGCTATCAAAACTATACCACACTCAAAGGTATTATATCTCTATATTTTCATTCTTCTTTCCGTATTGTATGATTGGGCGTTTACTTTCAGAGAAAGTTCCATGTCTTCTGTAGGGTTTAGGAGGGCCGTACGGCAGGATAAGCGGATAAACTTTCGTCGATCCGCTCTCCTTTTGTTGCTTCGTGCGAAGTTTTTTGATGACCAGTGACCATGATGGAACCATTTCCCCAGAGGCTCGAAGGGTCCTGCTCCCCAAATAATATCAAGTGTAATCCTTCCCAATGAGACCACCATCTTAAGCGTCAGAGCGCAGATAAGATCTTTTAAGCTGTAATTTTCTCCAGCCCAATCATACCTTGCCAATCGATCAGCCAACACTACTTTGTGACCGACCTGTGAAATAGAGTTTCCGATCTCTCTTTTGTCGTCAAACTTTCATTGTGATTTCCCTTCGTCAGCGGTCACCCTTTATCGAGAAGAGGGATCGAAGGCTTTCTTTGAAAATTTTTCACCAGAGTTTGAGATGTGTTGGGTCGTGGTCGGGTTAAATTGAGTATAGATCTTTATCGGTACAAAGTTAGGCAAACTTCGTGTTAAATTGATTGTAGCGAAGCAAAGTCGAGATAAAGGGGTTTGTGTATTGAGAGAAAACGTCAATTAAGTGAAGGAAAAAGTGAAATTGTTTTATATTTGGCTTAAAATATTTCTTTTAAATAAAAAATAACATGTATTTATCTCAGGTTTTTTTGTTACTACTCAGTATATGAAAATAATAAATCTCAATAACGCGTGTGAAAATATTTAGCTAGTTCCAAAATAAGTTTTATAATATTTTATTACAGTCACTTAATATATTGATAGATGATTTAAATTGGATTACTTAAAAAATTTCTTTAACGCGTCACATATTAATCTCAGAAACTAAAATTATATATAGTTTTGTTAGTGGTACAAATTAGTACTATAAATTTTATTATACTGTGTATTTCTTTCTTTTTGATACTATATATATATATATATATATATACAGTTTTATATTTGTGGCACTCTGATCTCACTTTCTCATTGAAAATGCTAGTATTATTCTTATGAATTTAATGTATGGCCTTAGAAATATGAGCATTTCATTTTTTTAAAGATATAATTATAATATATATATATAGATGGAATGGGTTAATGAATGCTTGAGAAGCTGGGTAGGATAAATTAAAAGCAGAGATTTCTGGAAGAGGAAAGAACATTGGTTGTCCATTGATGTGTTCGCTTGTGATTTTGTTGTTCATTTTTGCAATGCACGCATTGGGCAATAAAAACGTGGAATTGGATTAAATGGTTTCTTCATTTACTTGACTTTAATCAGATAGTTTAAAAAAGGTTAATATGTGCCCAGGTTACGTTTGGTACCAGTTAAAATACCGAATATCTATATCCATTTCTATATGTATACCTGTACCTCAATATATATTTTTAAGGCTTTGCCTTACAAATAAAACTTTTTTCGGGTGTATATTCTCTTAGATTTAAAGTAATTAATGTATTTACATATATATTATTGTTATTCGGATTAAAAATGTTTCGAATATGCAAAAATTATGATTTCTCTCAAAACGTCGTTAATTTAAGCAAGTATTTCAAATTTCAGTAAAAATAGTTCATTATTTACATCAAATAATATCCATAGTTAAGCTGATATTTTAAGTAATGCATCTAGTTATGTGAATAAAAATTTATCAGGTTAAAAATCACTGAATTGCTATTACCAATACATATTTTAACTCCAAATATTTAACGTTAGAAATAACTCTTTGCATAAAGTTAATACTGATGAATATTTTATTAAAGAATAAACAATTTTTTAATGCACTCAAAAAATTAAAAATAGAAACTGGCTTTTGCATAAAAGTGTAACTATATTAAGCAACACTCAATCCGTAATCTAAATATTTAAAATTTTTCTTCGCAAATCACCTTATTATTTCAATAATTTTTTTCCAATAATCTCTTTTACTAAAAGCTCTTTTAAAAGTTTTTCCCCGTTAATTAATAAGTAATAAAAAATATGCTTGTATTTGAAATCGTGCAGCTGAAGCTTTAAAAAAATGAACAGATAATATTTTCGATACCGTAAGTCTTTTACATTTTTTTTTATCTTTTAAGAAAAGACCTTCACTTAAATAATTCAGTTAAGACAGAAAAGTAACTTGCTTATAAATAATTCATTCGGGATGCCTTTTGTGAGGAATGACTCCGTCACACCCTGGGAATAAGTGAATTAGCACGAAGAAGTTCTGAGCTATTTTGAATGTCTTGAAAATCAAAGTTGCATAATTAAGAAAAAGTATATCCGTTTGATCAAGCATTTTGTATTCATATAAATACATAAAAAGAAATAAAATATTTCTGCATATGCAAACATGTTCCAAAAATATAATGAAACCTCAGATGCATATCCTTGAAAGAGAAATAGTTATCCCACACTCACAGTTTATGAAAAAATAGATATTAGGAAAAAAATATCTATTAAACTAAATTTCAGAAAAAATGCGCAAATATTTACCGAATGAATCCAATGTACAGGCGCATTCATTTATTATTAAACTTAGAATTATTGTATGGGTATTTAAGGATTTATTGCTAACATGAAAAATGAGTTAAAATTTGCAATTTTTCAGTTGCTTTTTTATTTTTAGGTATATCGATAGAAATCATGGCATGAGACGAAAAAAATTTACGTTCCCTCAGGAATGCAAAACAATAAATATTCCCACACTTGAACTTTATTGTGAGCATTTTGGTATTCAAATACTTTCTTTCAGGATTGAAATTCTAAACATTTTTATTTAACGCAGTGATCAACAAACTGTCAATTGCGAGCTACTATTAGCTCGCAGGACATTTTCAGTTGATCATGTTACCACTTCTGTTGGCCTTTTATAGTGATTGATGCTAAAGATTTCTCTACTTGAGTTATGGAGCATTTTGATTTTCCAAAAAGGCAATGCCGCCGTGGAATTGGCTCTGTGATTGATTTTCAAAACGACTTATCTATAAAATCCCTTTCTTCAAGCGCTGAAAATATTTGGCTACTTGTTCCTAAAGGAAAATAACAAATTTTGACCCAAGTTTTTCTCAAAGTAAAGACAATTTTCACCTCTACATATATGCGCGAGATTTTTTCCAGTAAGAAATTTATTAAAAATAAATACAGAAACAGACTCCCTGATAAACACTTTGGCAACTGTGTTTGAACGGCAGGTTAACCATATTCTCCAAACAATACAAATTTATTGAAGAAAATAAATATTTCTATCTCTCTTATTAAAGCTTATAAGTCTCGGCTTGTTATTACATTTCTTATTTATTACTATATATACAACAACACTTAAATTTATTTCTTATGTACAATTTAATTTCAGTTTTGTTTTTTTTGGCTTTATGTCAGTGCTTCTCAAACTTTCAATATTTGCGACCCAATATTCAATCATAATTTTCCTTGCGACCCCTCCATATAATAACAATGTATTGAATTCAATAATACTATACTTTGAAACTAAAGTTACAATAAGACTTTAATCTCTTAAGTGCCACAGGCGTATATAAGTGTCTTCTTCAGCCAAAGCGTTAATTTCCTGAACGTATATATACGTCTTTCCGGAATGTGATCTTTTCTGTGCACTGCTATCCATCCTTGTTTTTCGATTTTTCAATATGTTCGCGCCCCTCTCGTAGAATTATCACGGCCATCTAGCGGGGTGCGCCCCACAGTTTGAGAACCTCTGCTTTATAAAGTTTTATTTAAATTGATTTCATATTTACTTGAAATGTAAGTCTATAGGCTATAAGCAAATATAGGAGTTTTTTTTTTTAAATGACAGTTCTTTTGGTTGTTAGTTAACAGTAAGATTTAAAAACTGTCATCTTGCTCAGAAGAGTCATAGGATTGGCAATCACTAGTTTAACCTTAAGAAAATCTCAAATGAAAAAATTCTAGAAAATTAGAATTACCAAACTTTTAAATTGGAAAATATAAGTCTTAATCGAGAATTACTTCTTTTTCAATCAATTTGCAGTCAAATAAAAGGACTTAATATGTTATACGAGAGAAAGTAGAAAAAAAAATTGCTTCGTAACTCAACTTACAGCCTGATTGGCAAGCATAACCGAAGTGTGACATTTAGGGTAGAGAGCATTATTTAGAAAGGTGTCAGAACTCACATCGAATTCACCTGAAAATGCAATAAATAAGCTTTAATGGCATAGGTGGAGCGGTGGGAAATGAAACGGTGATAAAAGTCAGTCATATAAAGAAAGTACTGCTATTCCTCCCATAAAGGTAAAAAAAAAAACATTTAGTTCTTTTCCTTTTTTGGCAACTAGAAATAGGTATTCCGAAACCGTTTACATTTGAAAGATTTAGATTCACGGCAGTGCAAGCAATTTTTTTTTTCATTTCATATATTTCGTTTTAAAGGTTTAAGTTGAATTTTTTTATTTCACATTATAATTCCCAAATCATTTTAGCATATTAATGGTTTCTTAAAGTATGCTTTATATACTTTCAGTGACGCATTAAAAAAGGGCTAAGTAGGTTTCAGAATAACAATCAAGTATTGAAAGAAAAAAAAAGATTATAGAAACATAAAATGATGAAATTTATTCATAAAATACAAAAAAATTCCGAATATTTTCACTTAAAAATAATTCAATTTGCATTCAATTCTTGCACTACGTATAATAAAGAAAATTATTTATATTTACAATTGATATAGCTTAAATTTTGTGGGTTTTGAAATATATTTCTTAATAAAATCTTTTAATTAAGTAGAAAGTCTAGTATATTGAAATGAATCGGATATTTTTTTTCTTTCAAATGAATTCATGTCTTAACTGAGTATTGTCTTAAAAAATCAATATAAAAGAATAGACCACATTTTGTTCCAGTGAAATAGAATTTTTCACCGGGATTGCTCTCATATATAACTTATTTAATATACTTTATGTAGTACAACTGCATAATTTTAATAATAAAGATATTATTTACAGCAAAACAATGGAAAAAACCGTTTATTTATAGTATATTGTTACATTAGATAATTTCATGATGTTGATATATATTAATCTTCAAGTTTTCTTTGGTAAACACGGGCTTCACGAACCCGGGGTACTCTAGTGATCCTTCTCTATTTCTACCCTCTTTCTTGTCATTCAATTCATTCTTTCTTTCTCTTCCCGTCTAGACCACATATATTAAAACAAATGTTTGGCGCAGTATAGCCGAAATCGGCTCTTGCGCCAATAAACCCCCAAATCACTCACTCACTTCAAGTTTTCAAAAAAAATTATAATTTATTTAATTGCATTATTTATACAACACATCTTTAGGGGAGAATTTCACCAAAAATTTTAAGGCATCCTATTATAGTAACAAATTTATTTTCCGTCAAAAATCACACTTTCTTTTCTTTCACCGTTTTAAAATTCAAATAAGTACCTTTATAAAAGCACCATTTTTTTAAATAGGTGATAGTTTGAAATAATTTGTTTTATTTAACACTACTAAGTCTGCTAAGACACAATTTTTTATATATTTCAAACACATTTTTTTTCAAAACCACGTTTTTGAAAATTTATGGGATTTTAAATGCTATTTTTGAAGTACCAACAGAAACACTGACTTTATATTTTGCACAAAAAATATTTTTAATCATACTATCTATATAAAGAATTAAAAATTTTGCAATATAGAGAGGTTTTTATTGAAATTACAGTTGGATTTTCGCCTCCGTGAGTATTGCAATGAATGTGAAAAAATCTTAGTTTGCAGCGTCAAATGTCTATAATATTAATATAGCTAAATAAGTTTTTAGTATGTAAATTAAGATAGATGTATGTTTAAGACGTACTGCAGAAACTTTTTAAATAATACAATTAAAAAAAACAACAAAAAACATTTGAAAAGAAATCTAAAACGATGTGATTTAAATTACCGTATTTACTCGAATATTAGCCACACCTTTCCTCCGATGTTAACCCTATTGATAATCGTTTGCGGCTTAGAATGGAAGGAAAAAATATTCGTTTGATGGGGTAATTAGAGCAATTACTGGTTCACGTATGTATTTAAAAGTTTTGATAATACCGTAAAATAACTAATTATTCATTACATATTAGTTCTAATCTTAAATTTATTTTAATTTTGTCAAATTGGATATCGATAAACCATGTTACACTATTTTCCATTCTTCACAAATATATACATATACATATGATCTGTAACAGCAATTTGGGGAAAAAAGAACATCAAACCTAGCCAGATGCCTTAAGCTACTAAACTTCAGAAAAAAATAACGTAGACATACTTACTAATCTTTAGACATCATTTTTTTCTTCCGTAGTACATGCATAGAGCTCTGGAAATTATTCATATAACTTTTAAAAATCATAGTACTCCGGAGGACAGTATTTAAATAAAGCTACTTACGAGCTTAAACACTAGAAAATGCAGATATGTGCGTCTTAATAACACCTAATTATCTTAAAATTATGTATAATTTTGAATAGCATAATATTTCATATGCAGTTACCGAATTTCAGGTATTACATATTTACCTTCAGTCAATTTCTTATATTTTAGAAGGAATAAAACTGTTTAAGTAAATGTAATCTATTAACGTGTAGTACAACTATCAGTGGCCTGTAACGTACTTATATTGTAACTGATACAATTAGGATTAGTGTGTATAAATGAAAAAAAGCTATTTTTAATGGAATATTGAAGTATTTCAGCGCATATATAACTCTTTTATGCAGTATTTCACCTAATTTGTGTTATTACCTGGATTTAATTATCAAAATTGATCTACGCATGAACAATAAACTAACGCTTAATCATTTATAATGCATTTTTATGATAAAGCATTGTTTTTGTATCTTTATCATTCTATTTTGAAAGTATTCCGACATTTTGAATATTTTATCTGGTTCCCAAAATCAAGTATTAATGAAAAACGGTATAAAATAACGAAATTTGCCTTTACGAAGCACACAGTGATTCTAACAACTTTTTAAAAGCTTTTATTAAACTTATATCAACCATACCTAAAGTACTTGCTAACATTAACTGTTGATGTGTGTGTGTAAAGTATGCTAATAGTGTTTTTCGTTGTTCATAAAGCTTCATTTTCTCTCATTTTTTCAGTACGTTTTACGTAAGAATATGCACAGTCCTAAAAAATAAGCTTTCATAGAAGATCAAAGTCATTTTCAGTCCAAAGTAATTAATTCATGAATACTCCGTACTTCATTAACATTTTTGCTTCTTTTGTCCACATTTTTTAAAAGTTGGCGCAACAGTTTTTAATGGCACTTAATGTGAAGTGAGCAAAAAGTGTGTTGAAGAAGGAAATTAAAAATACTAAGTGCATAGAAGTAGGTAGGGACCAGCATGTCAGTTAATTGGTTTCAAACCCCTTAACACACACTCTTGTTTCGAAAGACTAATTAAACGTAACGAGTTGGTTATGGTAAAAAGCAAAATAAGACAAAAAGGCCGGAGTTCAACCGCTTTAAACACATCTTAGTTTTTGTTATCCAACCAGGTTGTCTTTAATTTTTGAAGCATAAAATCTTCATTATTCCTAAATCACCCCAATTAAGAAGGGAGATTAAATGGAAATGAAAAGAAATTAAACCAGGAACTAGCTTAAGACAAAGAGCTATTGTAGTGCTCTTTACAGGTAATGAAATCATTTGAATTTCCACTTGCTATGTAAACAGGGCTTAACAAAGAAATATACTAGCATATCTAATGAGAAAAAAAAAATACTTTAAGCAGACTCTAGTCGGAAAACTATCAAGACAAGCTTCAGTAACTTTTATTTCCACTTCTGTTTGGACTTTGTTTAATACATAGGTTTCCTACAACGTCGCACTGAAAGGCGGAATAGTTTCGTCCTGGAAGTAGAATTGAAACAATTCTTGTTTCTTAAAATTTAATTAGAGACTTCTCTCATTTTGTCAGACTTAAAGTATAAAATTATTCTTACGTGAGCGATATTTAGTCGCAAGAATGACAAAAATGTTAGGAAATGGTTGGAAATATTTATACATGTTTTAAATAATTGCTTTTAAACTAAGCATCAGATGTACATGAAGAACGCAGTACAGGATGTACGGTTTTATTTTTTCAAAATTTTTAATAAATTAGAGGAATTTATTTGGGGGTGGGGGAGAGAAGCATGGAAAAGGGATTATAGTCCCTTGGCCGCTGTAAAAGAATATAACGTACTTCCAACATAAAGATTTAATTAAACGTTGTGTATTGAGTGCTAATTTTAGGTGAAATTTCATATGCTGCATTTTTTTCTGAGCTACTCGCGCACATCTTGGAAAATCATCACGTTCCTAGAAGTAGTTCACCACGATTTGGAAACTTGCAATGTGAAATACAATTGCTTTAAGGTCATATATATGTTAGGTATGGAAAGTTTAACTTAAAAATTAAGCGAATAATAAATAAAAATAGAGCAAACACTTTACTACCAAGTAGGGATTAAAGGGTAAATATGACTATTTAAAGGTAGGAAAAGCTCTGACGTAGAGAGAGCATAATCCAGAAGTGAGACTGGTGACTCCTCGCACTTATGTTGAATTTTTTTCCTTCCTATTGGGCGCAAAATGGCTGTCATGTTGGAGTAGCTATGCTTGAAGAAATAATAAAGCATAGGTATTTTAAAGATCATGTCTTCCTTCTGCTGGCCTGGGCTGGACATATATATATATATATATAGGAGTGTGTGTGTACACATATTATAAACCTGCATATATGTATTGATATATGGGTATTATAAATTTCCATGTATTTTTTGAAGTTTACTATCTGTGAAATGTGATTATGTTGATGTGATTATCATTAGTGTGGTTCTGTTGTCATTGAATCAATTTACGATCACATCTAAAACTTAGTCCTTTCGTAAAACAATGGAAATGAATGTATACATGATAGCTAGACTGACAAAACATTTAATTTTACCTATGTTAAAAATTAATGATGCTAATAAAAACGATGGAGTTACTTCTTTACTAGTGAGTTTTACTAATTATTTTAATTAAGCCAATGTCCTTTGAGACTAATTGACGTGGAGATGCCTGTAAAAGATTGCAATAGACATTTCAGTATATAAGACTCAGTCACAATGGATACATCGAAGGTAAAATCTGAAACGTTTTGTTTAAAAAGAAACTCAAGTCTGTGTGTGTAGTAGTCTGCTTCTCCGAGTGCTGCCAAACCGCAGTAGAGTTGGCACAAAACCAACCTCTTTTATAGGGTTGTAGCTATTTGCAAAACGCCTTACATTGGCTTCTAGGATAGCTTTCACCACTAGTCAAGAATATTTTAAGTTTCAGTTTACAATATTTGAAAATTTATAAACATATCTAAACGAGTCCCTACCTTTCGGAGACAATTTGTGTTTTAAAAGAGAGCCCACTTTAGAATAGGAACATGTATCTACCATTTTGAGTTCAAAACAATGATCGAACTGATGGATGATTTAGTGAATTGCTATATTTTTTAATATAGTAAATCTAGTACTCATAATTTCCGTTATGTTCTTCAAAATTTTTGAGAAATATTACTTCTAAGTCGCGAGTGAAAAATGTTTCTATGATATAAATCTTTAAAATTGCTAGAATCTGAAAAATCTAAAATCAATTCTTTGACAATTTCTTTTACATGTAATACTTTATTCGCTATAGCTTTGGCCAAACTACTATAATAACCTTTATAAAGCTAAATGTGACTCCATTAGGGCGGCGAATCCACCATTATATAACCCGATTACTCGATTTAAGTGCAGCACAAAATAAAACAAATTGTTTATATATATCATTTATATATTAAATACCTCCTTGTTAAAAAACTAAACGTTTATTTAAACATCAAACGCATAACCGAAATTTATATCAGGACGTTCTAATGACAATTAGCAGGTGTGATTTACCATTTTAAGAAAATTTATAACTTGCTGATAGTTTGGCTAGTTTTCATAAGAAAAACAATGAAATAACTTACTAAACGGTAATAAAGAACAGTATACACCAACTCAAATTGTTGGACAAATTTTAATTTCCAATTCACTAAAGTGGATTAATGCGATCAAAAAGGAGTAGTTTAATATAAATTTTCACTTACCGTTATGTCTCAAGTAAGTATTGAAATGTCCAGGTTTCTAGTTGCGAAAGTAGAATAGAGAGCTGTGGAGAAAATTTCTTGAAATAAATAAGACTCGTATTTAAAAACAAACTTGCACAATGTAAAAAAATAATCACAAGAAAAATATATGACACTGAAATCCTTATTTAAAGTTGGTTTGATAATTTTCCTACATAAACCGCTCGTTAAAGATTTAAATTCTTACAGCTTGGCAAAAGAAATCGTAATAAATCATTAGTTCTACGAAACAAAATTATTTGAAATTAAATTAAAATAGTATTAAAAAGAGGAAAGGAATGTGTAATCATTTTTATTTTATTAAAGTACACCTTAATTGAGATGATATTTTATATATAATTATAGCAAAACTTTGAAAAAAACTTTACAGAAAAATATTTTTAAACTGAGGAGCAGCATTCAAATAAAAAAAAGGGGAACTAATTTGTCTGGAAAATATTTGTTGTCTGTCTTACTCTGTATATGAAACTGATTCAAATTAAAATTCGTACCAAGCAATCAGCTTTATTCATAACAAATTTATTATATTCTTAATAAATCCTTATATTATTTTAATCTTGAAATTCTTTTACCATTATTTAAATTTCTTGTTTAGGTACATCATTAAGAAACCATATAAATATCTTAAAATCTGTATTGTCTTAAATTATAACAAGAAGATTTGTTAAGAAGATATAAAAAATGTACAAAGCTCAAATGAACATACTAAATTAATTAAATATAACAATATGTAATCTATTTATGAATAATTTTAATGCATAGTTTGTGTACAGTTAATATATTTATAGAGTTTTTACATTAAAATATAAAAAAAAGTTAATTAGTTTTAATTAAAGTAATTAAATAGCCATACACATATTTTTGTAAAACGTAAGATTATCGTAGAATTTTCTTTTTTTTCCCTAAGAAATAACCGAGGAAACTAGGTAAAATTTATTTTGCATATTAATTGATCCTTTTAATTTATAGCTCTTAATGTTGATTTGTTTGGCTTCAGAAGACTTAAATTGAAATAACTCGAAGTGAGAAGATAGCAGAGGCTCATATGTGATTAAAATCTTTCATTTGAAAAGTTACAGTGCTTGGCTTACCCATGGATGAAATAATGACAGTTTTTGAAATGATAGCCTGTTGAATGGCATTGTTTTGAAATCGAAAAGTTATTTTGAAACTGGCCACATGTCCTTCCCAGACAATCCAAGAAATCGAAGACCATTACTCACTGACGATGCCAAAGCAGCAAAGAATGTTGGAAATTTTATCCTATTAAACCAAAGATCAACCATACAAATATTTATGAATTAGAATTATCTTAGTTACGGCTGAGCCTGGAAAGTTTTTCAAGAAGAATTATTTATAACACTATGAATTCCACAGAGTTACTGACTCCTTCTCAGAAGCAAACTGCGTGAATTGTAAAGTAAGATGTTGAATCTCTTGGAGAAAGAAGATAACTGTCAGATTGACTGATAGCTGTGGATGAGTTTGAAAGATGATCCAGAGAGCAAAGAGATGAATATAGAAGCAAAGGATAAGTATTTCATATTCGGCACAAGAATTTTTAAGTAACAGAAGTCTTCGGGGAATATCATTTGCTTACTTTGGGGACTGTTTTGGTGTCATCTTAACAGACCACCTGGAAAAGTGAGATCATCACACGTGCTTATTACTACACACAGTTGAACTTATTGTGTGATGCTCTGATAAAAAATGGCACTGCATGTTCACCAAAGGTATCTAACAACACTCAGTCATTCCGAGATGCGGTTGAAAAAATCACAGAAGATAGCCTTGAAACCGCCACAACTGTCCTACTGTGCCGATCTCACTCCAAGCGAGATTTGACAACTTAAAGGGCAGATAATAAAATCCAGATTGTTGTCATTGACTCAAACACACGCAAGTGGTGGATAGATGCATAAATGCTTCATATAAAACTATTTTCTTTCTGAATTAAGAAAATGACAATGTTAAGGATGATGGAAAAATGTGAATACGTGCTCAAAAAATACAACAATGAGTTTGTATGATATATATTCCCTAAAAAAATCCTTCTTTTTTGTTTAGATGGAGTTACTGAACTGAACTGAACTGAGCTCAGTGGTACAACAGCCCATGAGGACCAAAGCCTACTGGACCTATCTCAGTTTTCATGATATTGGGCGCTGACTTGCATGAGTAGATGCTCCAGTCAGGAGGTCAGTTTGTCGTGAAAATCTCAGTGTTTAGTTCCCAAGCAAACTTAGTACTTGGAAGTTCCTGAACTTTTAGCAATAGTTCTTCCTTTTTTTTATTTTAAATCTAATTTGCGCATTTAAATCTCATAATTTTTTTCTTACAAAAACTTTCAAATACATGTATTTAAATTAAAAGTAAAATAAATAAATTATTTCGAATTATTAATAGTCATTTAAGGACATAATTGTTAAAATCTGCTTATATATTTCACCGTAAGCGATTTCTTATCTTAAGACATACGGACATGTTTCAGCATCCATGATATGTTTAATTATTTTTGCAAAAACGATAGAAGAGAAAAAAGAAGCTGAAAAACCTGTTTGCTGTACTGAAAGCTAAAGGTAACAAATTATTTTTTAATCCTTTAAATCTTTTCAATCACCATGATTTTGCAAACCAGAAAGGGATTACCGATTTTCCCGGCAAGTTTTTTTTTAGAAAAACAATTATTAATTACGTTACTTCTGTATTAGCTTTTCTTTTGTCAATGATTAATCAATTTTAATCTTATAATAGCTGGAGTGTTTTTTGAGAGGTTTCTGAAACATTTTCGATTTTATTTCAATGTTTATTTGCATGAATAAATATATTAATCTAGAATTAAGTTAAGTCCGAGCTATATATAAATCTTTTTCGAGGTACGGAATGAAAAAGTAACGCAATATTCTAAAGAGAAATTTCGTTTAAGAAACTTTTTACGCAAGAAAATATTCTTTAACATTTTAGAGTAAAAAAAAGTTTGAAGAATTAAAAAAATGAATCGTATTTATTACTTACTCATCAGTGGATCTCAATAAACTGAATTTATTTTTTTAAAAAGAATAAACCAGAATCAAGCTCAAATATGCAGAAATTTCACTTACTTTTGTTTAAAAATGAGCAAAACAAAATGGCCACATTTTATACATAACTTATTTTGTACTTACCTCAAATTATAATTATTTTAAATACTTAAATAAATCTACTGTAGTTAAAAATGGTGTATTCTACGCACTTTAATAATAAAACTAATTTAGTGTGAATAGAATATGTGTTTACCTTTTTCAAGTATGCTGAGCTTTAATAGATATATATCCACAACATATATTTGTTCAATGGATATATTTAATATGCAGAGTTTGTTCACTGTTTACAGCAAGAGCTTCCAAAAAGACACCTGAAATGTAATAAAATTCAATTATATAACTTTTACCCCAGTCATAAACATAAAAAATACAACCTCTACAAAGAAGAGTCAAAAATTCAAAAATGTTTAACGCAAAATCAAAATTTTAATTTTTACATCTACAAACATTTCAGCAATTGTTCAAACATTCTTGGAACCATTTTTACAAAAGCAACATCAACTCTCTTTCCATTGTCTATAATTTCTTCTGAATTTTCAAAACGTCATCCCTTTAGTTTTATTTTTAGTTTTTGAATCAGGTAAAATTCAGCAGAGGTTAGATCAGTTGAGTAGGGAGGATGT
Source organism: Trichonephila clavata (assembly GCA_019973975.1). NCBI lineage: Eukaryota > Metazoa > Arthropoda > Arachnida > Araneae > Nephilidae > Trichonephila > Trichonephila clavata. The sequence goes on from BMAO01008144.1 coordinate 661,034, forward strand.
ATAAGTGAGGTAACATTATGTTTTTCAATGTAATTTCTCACACATAAAGGCAGATGTGCAGGAGCATTATCATGGAGCAAATTCATTTCTCAAAGCATATTTAAAACAAGTACCATGTAGAATGTTGTTTACAGTTCCATGTAATACATTGATTTAAGTTCTTTGACCAGAGATCATTTGACTATGTCTTGATGCCTATCACACGAATAAGTTGATGAATGAACTCAATATTTTCCTCATGAGGGGGATTCAGACGAATCGACTTAACACTGATGAGGTAATGATAAAAATGTTTGTGGCATTCGAACATTTGTGATTTCTCATGCTGCCATTAAACATTGAAAAATCTCAGAAGGTGACTTCCGTAACAAAACACGAAACTTAATATCTGCGTGGTGTTTGTAATACGATAATTTTGAAATTCGACTATGCAAATCTATCTAAATGAAAACATCTTATGTATTCAGTGACGATGTCTAAATAAATGACTCATTTGTTTTTCGTCTTCTTTACTAATGAGACGGATTTTACAAGAATAAATTCTCTTTCGTTACCATTGTAACATCTTCTTGTAGTCAGTTCTGGGAACTATTTGACTGTTCCTTGCATTTACATTCCCTTTGCTTAAACTGTAATGTATATTTAATTTATAAAATTCTTCTGAAAGCATCTAATATAATTGCTTTTATGTCCATTTATTTTAAAATTTTAGATTTGAGTTTAAATCAAAGATATTAACTTTAAGTACAATTTACTAAATTTTGTTAGAAAATAAATTAATAAATATAAATAATATTAACTATTCGTATCAAAACTTTGTTTTTTCCCCCTGTAAACGCAATTACGAGTAAAAAAAACCAAAGTTTTGCAAAGTAATGTTTTCTGTATTTAGAAGTCATATGATGTTTGTTTAAGTATAAAAATACATTAACATACTTTTAGGAAGATATTAGATTTTTACTATAAAATAAACAGATATGCTATGAAAAATAATGATGTCGATTGAAGAAATAACTCACTCATAAAACCTTATCACAAATTTATACTCAGTATTTTTAGTAAAACTGATTGTAAAAACTATATGTTGAATAATAAGCAAAATCCTGCATTATTTATTTCAATAAAGAAAATTGAGGAAAAATTATTAACTATTTAGCTAACTTTAACATATATAAATTAAATTATGTCCTACATTCTATTAAATTCTATTAAAGTGCATATTTTTCTCCCAGAAATTTAAAAACTTATTTCAATGAAGTATTAATATAAAGGGATAAGGTCTTATAATATGTAAAAATAATCAATAACATCTTAAGAAATTTTTCGAAAAAGGAACGTTTTTATTTGTTTAAGTTAAAAATGTTTGATTTTTAAACACCTGTTCTTTTGTGAATCAGTCACATTAAACAAAGTTGTCTACCTTTGAGGTTGAATAGGGTAAAAGTAGCAGAGCAGGGATATATAGAAAAATTATTTTCCAGTTTTATGAAAAGTAATAATAGTAGTAAAATAAATATCAAAATGGTATGTTCTATTATAATTTTCTTATTAAACATTTAAATAAATTAAAATATGTAGACAATATTATAAATTTTACCATGATTATATAAAATAAAAATAATGCTCCATTGTTTAATTAAGAATTTTCACAAATTCTGAATTAAACGATGGATTAAACAAATAAACAAATAATAAACAAATGGATTTTTAAAAATAATACCAGCTCATATATATGATGGGAGAGTAGATTTTAAAAACAGCAAATATATACAACTGTTAAAATAAGCATTGTGACTCTGTTTCAAAATTCAAAATATATATCAACTAATAACTTAAGTAAATATATTTTGTTCCTTTAATAAATAAGTTCATGGATAATTTATAGTTAAATTACTTTAAATAGTCAATTCATAAAAAAAACGACCTGTAAGATTTTTTAAACAAAAATAATTTCTTAAAATATGATATTGAATATTTTTCTTTAAAATTTCAAATTACGAATTGAAGCATATTGATTTATAGCACAAATACCGCAATAATTTAAAGGCATTTTCAGATGTTAACACGGTTGTATTAGTTTGTAAATTTCAAAGATTAAATAAAGTTGCAGTTTTAATTTAAGTTGCAAAGTGATGCACGTTAATTATGTCGAGGCTCAAACGTCCTCCCGTTTATGTGGTGTGGACGTTAGGAGAAGGAGGTCAGGAGTAGTTCTCACAACTTGATCATGAATCAAAATTACGAGGAACGTTTACAAAAGACCTCGAGTAGCTGAACAGTGCGATGTTAATGTTCACTCACTCACTCAACATCGTAGAGTACACCTAAGTGTAAGCATGAATATATTCAGCAAAACAAAATAAGAATTAAAATTCGTACGTGTATAACAACAAAATTCGATATATTTATAAATCACAAATGTAATATTTATTCTGTGTTTAGTTATTTTTCTGTTACTTCCCTCCTGTTTATACCTTTTATATATCCATATGTTTTGCTAACATTATAACAATATTGGTTATAGAAAAAAATCATTAATGCATCTTTTTCAAGTATTTATATAATAGTTCAGAACAGATAATTCAAATAATATGTGTTCTATTCACTAGAGAATACATACTTTGCCTTTGGAAAATACACAGCCTACGATTGAAATCTTAAGCATAGAATGAGAATGAACTTTACCTATCAAATGTTCTTCAAACAAAATCAAACCTTTTATTAAATTTGAGACGTACCTTTTCATATTTTACATTCAAACAATTAGATGTTTTGCAATCAATTAAACCCTAATTCAAATTTTAAAAAAATATGCCCAATTGGTAAAAATATATCAAGATACAATTATATCAAATTGAATTAATAGCAAATGTATTATCAAAGTACAAAAATGTTTAATTTTGTATTCTTTAATTATAAAATTTCCTTAAGCAACCATAATAAATATAAACAGCCTCTTGCACAAAAACCCATAGAAGATTCAAATTAAGAATAATCTTCATAAATATTTAAAAAAGAAAGATTGACAGTTATATATAGGGATGAAATATGACAGAGATTCCATACCATTTACTGAATCAATAGTTTTGAAGAAAAAATATTTATCTATTATACTTTTTTTTATTTATATACCAGTCTTAGTTTTTTACTTTTGCATTTACATTGCAATTTAACATTCTTTTCAAATTCTTGTTAAAGTTCTTTTAGAAACATTTCACATCGAATCGTTAATATTTGACAAAATTTAGATTTAAATGTAAAGCTGGATTCTGAAATATACTCAGGGACATTTCATCTAAAATAAATACTTTATTTTTCACAAAAGAAAACAAAGTTTTTTTCAGTCCGTAGCTACTCGGACTAGAAATATTTTCATGGAAGTTAATTTGCAAATGTATATTCCATGATATTTACAAAAATTTTAAGTAAACAGTATGATTTATTTATGTGAATTCTCATATTACACCAAAAATTCCATCTCAAATTCTAACAGTGAAATTACAAAATTTAGAAAAACTCTAAATTTGACTATTCTGTCATGAAATTTTATTTCTTTTGAGTAGTATGTATATTTCTGAAACCACACAACATATATGCACAGTGATTGACTATTTCATTATGATACTCTGGCAATTTTATGCAAATGGACCTTTGCGTCACAGTGGTGACGCTACAGGTCAAGGTTAGTATAAGAAAGAAAACTGAATTCTCAGACTAAAATAGCATAGGTGAATTGCTTGTAGACAAATGGAGGAGGGGATGTGATTTGGCAGACTTCAAGTGTGGGATGATAGTAAAAATCTGGAAGTACTGAGCAAATATTAGGGAAACCGTCTTATTTGGGAAATATTTACGAGCAGCTATAATAAAAGTGTATCAACACAGACAGGGTCTGAAAAGGGATACTATGGTTGTTATTGTGTAGGGAATGATCAGGTGGGGAACGGAGAATTTCTCGAATTAACAAAGATAACAAAATGGTAACTGGGCAATAAATTATAGTAGGTAAAGAGACAAATGCGGATCATCTCAAATTATCTCTTGGCACAGTTTCGTACTCTTCCTTTATTTTTTGTAGAAGTGTGTATATAATTAGTTATAAAATGTGTTGTACATTATAAAAATTTGAAAATCAAAACTAAAATTCTTTTGAAAAATTTTCATGTTTACATAAAAAAATAATAATAAGTAAATAGTAGCAGCAGGAACTCTCCATACACAGTTTTACGTAGTATATTATAAAATACTTGGAAAATGTTTTCGGAAAAAAACACATTCACTTAAAAAATTCTTAAAATTTTTTTAAAGTTTAAAAAATTTAGAACATCTAAATTTTACAAATTTTTTTCTGATAAACTTGATATTTTATATGTGGAAGTATAACTAAATATTTAACCTTCATGTAATGCAATTGAAACATAATAACATGTATCAAAAATTTTAAAAAAATGTTAAGATGGTACCATGTCACTTTAAACTGGTATTTTTATTCAAATTATTGTTTTCATTTTCTTTGTAACTATATTTAATATAGCATATAGAATGTGTACAAAAATCTTGAGATGCGTTACTTGAACCAAGATATAAAAAATATTCTTTGTCGAATGATTATATTTACTTAAAAAAAGTCACTTGTGAAACAATTTATCTTTTTAAAAATAGTATTGGAAAAAATATTTTAAGTGAAATATTTTGGTAAAGAAGTTATAAGCTGAAAATATAACTGTTTAAAGTTCCACTAGAGTTTATTAACTAAAATGCTTTATAAATCTGTCACTTTATTGGGTAATTCGTGAACCACTTATATTGAAAGGAATAATGAGATGGTGAAATTTTAGAGATATCTTACTTCAAGGAGGCTTTCATGTGCGTAAATTTTTTTAATTGTGAAATGAATTTCCACTTAATTTTTTAAAATGATTTGAGGTAATTTAGGAGTTATTTTATCCTAAAAGAAATGCAGGATTTTATAATTTAACGAGAAATAAAAACCAAGATGTACAGAACTACTCTCACACGGGCTTTAATTTGATATAGATATTTTCATTGCTCAATAATCAACACCACATATAATTTAGGAAATTATTTCTCTCCAAACTTCAAATGAGTTTAGTACACTCATGTCCATAAATTAAGGATAATTCAGAATCACACAGAAATTGAACTCTAAAATAACAATTTCACCTGTAAAATTATCACACACATCTTGAAGAAGAATATGCAAATTATAGGAAACCACCAGATGGCGTGGATAGTACGTCACAATGACGAGAGTGTAAGAGAGGGGTATATAAGGAATGGTGGCAAAGAAGTAAAATTGTTCACAAGCGCTTTAAAAGACTTTCAGTGCGATAACCGCATGGTTATGGCACAAAGGAAGCATTTGGATGATTATTTACGTGGTAGAATTATCGGACGAATGGAATGTGGACGTACCCAGCTGGAAGTATCCGAGGAACTTGGAATTGCACCGAGGTTCATCTCCAGGCTTTGACAACGATTCCAAGATGATGGTAATGTGAGTAGATGTTACTGCACAGGTCACCACCGAATTACAACGCTGAATGATGACCGGTATTTGTCAGTGACTGCCAAAAGAAACAGACGGAGCACAGCATCAGAACTATCTCGTCAGCTCTCTTCGGCTACCGGTACGACAGTTTCAAGGCAGACCGTGTACAGACGCTTAGGACACATTGGTCTATATGCGCGTAGGCCTGTCAGATGTGTTCCCCTTACCGCAACTCACTGTCGCCTGCGATTAACCTGGAGTAGAGAGCATGCATTGTGGACACAGTAACAGTGGTCTTGTGTGATGTTTTCCTACGAGTCCAGGTTTAGTTTGCAGTCTGATTCTCTCCGGACTTTCATATGGAGAGCGCCAGGTACCCGTTACCACCAAGAGAACACCATTAAAGGACAGCGTTACAGTGGTGCAGGATGGCTCGTTTGAGGAAGAATTATTCTTGGTTCCAGAACTGACCTGCATGTTCAGAGTGAAATGATGACAGGCCACATCTATCGGGATGTCATTCTGGAACAACATGTACGTTTGTTTCGGGGTGCCATGGGTGCTGAATTTCTATTTATGGATGACAACACCCGTCCTCACCGTGCAAACATTGTAGATGAATGCCTTCAATCGGAGGATATCACACGTATGGATTGGCCAGCATACTTACCGGACTTGAATCCAATAGAGCATGTGTGGGATATGCTTGACCGACGAATTACAGCTTGTCAACCCCCTCGCACCTGTTTACCGGAACTTCGGAGGGCATTGCTTGATGAGTGATGTAATATTCCCAAGATCAGATTGATAATTTGATACTCAGCATGTGTAGGCGTTGTAAGGCCCTTATTGCATCGTCCGGGAGACATACTCCGTATTAACCATCATATTAACCATGTTATACACTGTTTTTTATAAATAGGTTCTTGTTTGAAATTTGCTCCAGGGAGTAAAAATCGCAATTTTTATTAATTATGTCAAACATATAACATCTTTTTTGCTCTTTACCTTTTGTTTAATAAATAGACTTTACAAATTAGTCAAATTTGTTTTGCTTCGGTCTCTTTCTTTGCCTGAACTTCATTATCCTTAATTTATGGACATGAGTGTACATAGACACTCATTGAAAAATAAAATCCCGAAATTTGAAAAAAAAAGTAGGAATATTATTTAAAAAAAAACTGATTTGTTAAAGTTAAAAGAAAGAAAAATATAAAATTTTATTAAAATGCATTTTTAGTGTTTTCTAAGTAATTTGCTTATAAATTTTGATTACAATAATGAATTTATTTTACAGGTATACGCCTTAATGGATTGGTTTTACAGGTATACACTTTAATGTATTGATTTTACAGGTATATACGCCTTAAGTAACTTTAATAATACTTATTTAAGCTTATATTCATATTATATTATATTATGAATTATAACTTAAAAGGAAAAGTTTATATTTCCATGCAATTCTTGCTTACATATGTACTGAGTAATATATAACTGTTAAAATGTTTCATGAGTTACCCCTACAGTTATAATTAAGGCTATTCAAGAATGCTGTTCTTACGGATTTCCTCTTAATAGATGATAATGTCCGTCCACACTGATCGAGCCAGACAAACGGAAGATCTTGTACAAGAGTAAGTTGTGCGTGTAACTTGGTCAGAAAGTTGCACGCACATTCGAAGTTTGATCTCAATCCGCACGCATTAGATGTTCTCGGACGTTATATGACAGGGTATCAAACACAACTTAAGACTATGTTCTACTGAAGGAATACAAAGCTCAACTCAGTCTAGGATTCAAAATTTAGGTCAAAATAAATTTGAGACAATCATATTGAAATGGCACCATTGGTATTTTTATATTTTCATGAATGAGACACAAAAATTGATTCGATATTGATTTTAAAATCAAGGAATTTTCGAAGTGATTTATTTTAAAAAAAATTCTTCTCTAATTGGAGACTGAAAACTATTGTTCAAATATATACTTCTATATATACTGTCAAACTCGTTTAATCACTCTTATCGGGCTTAAGTCCAACTTTGAATTGGATTAGTTATCATTTTTAAATTTAATTTTGAAAAATATGTTATCATTATTTTTCTGTTCGTCATTGAGATTTTGTATTTTGAGATTATATTAATTTCGTATTGTTGTTTTTCTAAGAAAATTGCATTTAACACACCTTTATATGTATGTATATATATATATATACTATCAAATATATACCATAGTATGTACCATCAAATATAGTATTAAATCCAACACTGAATAATAATAATAACGAAATCATGCAATTAAATACAAATACTTATTAAGTAGCGTGGTCTTATAACACTAATTTGATTCCTTATCTATCAAAAAGTAATACATTAATAAGAAAATTACTATTTTACTTTAGCATATAAATGTAAGAAAAAAGTAGATCTGATTTTTTTTAAAGTTTATTTAAGTAGTAACTTAAGTATCAGTGATGCTAATTAAAATTTAAAATTATTTTATGATGATTTAATAAAGCAAAAAATAGCTGAAAAATTTTTGAAATCTATAAACGTGAAATGTTTGCAAAATTAATAATAATGATAATATTCACAATGGTATCTAATTAACTCAAACGAGTCTAGCTTGAATTATTGTTTCCGTGCAACGGTTTTGAAGAAATATTAAGTGCTCACTTCAAATTTTATAATCTTCGGGAGAATTTTTGAGGTCGTGTAATAGCGATCGACATTATTTTGATCGAGTACAGGTGTCACTGAAGTCTCGCCATGTAGAGATACTGATGCTCGTTAATAATGTTGAGGAACGAAGCTATCACATGAGTATAGCGTGGAAGTTTAGAGAATGGTGCATGTGCCAGATCAGGTATCATCCTCATTGCTTGACCATGGCTCAAAAGTACGAATTCCGTTACCATTAGCCCCGTAAATAATCGCAATGTTAATTTACAATCAGTCAAAGAGATTTTATAACATACATAATAACATTATTTTACAGTACTTAAAATAATTATTAAATCGTTGCTAAAAATACAGTGTGATAATTAATTACGGCAGGAATCCTAAACGGGCAACGGCATCTTTCAGAAATCAATGGATTGCCGCTATTTTTAATGGAGGATTTGCAGCAAAAATCCATAATTTAAGTAAAAAGTATAATTCACAGTTTTAACTCTTTTTCTAAGCACGTGGGATTCACAACAACCTCAAATTCAATGATAATGTCTTAAATGCACATCTTATTAAGAATTTTTTTCGTTCAGACGCTTTGATAATTCGTTCAAACTCCATCAGCACGTATTCATGAATGCTAATATGCTCTTTTTTTTAAATTTGTAAATAAATAATCAATTCACTGCATTACAAAATTCTATGCACTAAACTCGTTGATAGAATTATTATTTTATATTTTATAGCTGTCTTTCTGTCATATTAAAGCATATAAAGGAATTGTGCCAGATTTATCCTTTCTAGCAATCTACTTCTTTTGACAAGAAGTGAACTTTGGCGACAATCCAGAAAACCCCTTATAATAACATTAATATTCCTAAATCGTATAATTTTTACTCCTTATGAGTGGCGTTTTTTCTTGTCTGAATTTCCCTAAATTTGGCTTTTCCATGGACAGTATTACAAGTTTTAAATTACATTAATTGGCGTTAAATGTTAGTTAACATTTTTACTTTCATATATTTTTATTCTTTTAACCTTAAGTCTTTCTTTTATACCCTGTAAATTGAAAGTTGTGTCTAATTAAGTGTTACTTTAATGGAGAAGAGTAGCATTTTTGAACAGTCAATTTTGTCCATTATTATTTATAATAGTATAATAACACTATATGAAAATGTGAATACCTTAAGAATTATAATTAAACATAATTCAATGATCTCTTTTATAAGCGGGAATCTATAAGACCATATTTTGACTGGCCCTAGCCCTCAAGTGTGACAGATGCTCCAAGACTAGTAGTCACATCACTAGTGCTAGTGGCCACATCAAGTGCCCTTCATTCTCAGCGAACAAGATCTTCCCCATCTGTGCAAGGTGTCAAAATCACCAGGCTTCCCCGGAGTACACAATACTTTGTATGGATGTCACAAGAAAAGACATCTACACGAATCTCCTTCTTGTGCTGGACTTTTTGAGAGTCAATGATTTAATTGATCTTGTCGGACTTCGTCAGACCCTGGAGAATTAGCAACAACAACATATTTATCGAAACGTTATTTATCTCCCACAAGGATGTATAAGCCTTGGTTGCCCAGAGGTAATGGTCACAAACTCATAGCTGGCGTGTCAAGAGTTTGTACCCTAGTGTTAGTGAAGAACCATTGCGTAGAGAGGCTGTAGCACGTGAAACCTGTCGTGGCTCAAAGTCCTTCTATTGGTATAATGTGTTAGTTTGAGGAGGGAAGTCAGGTGTCATCCTGGCACCTTGACGGATGTTCTCAAAGTTTAGAGGTCCATTGTCAATAGCCCTAGTGTTGCTTTATAGTGTGACGTTAATAAAACACTCAACAAATAAAATTTTATATGACTATATAGAATTTTTTTAAAGCCTGGTAGCTGAGTATTAATATACTGCGCTTCCACGCCATAAGTCCTGGGTAGGCAAGGTCGACTCAGCCTTTTATCCCTTCAGTGAGTCGACAAATGAGCACCAAGCTTGCTTAGGAATTAAAGACTGAGGGTTTCACTTCAGACTGACCACCTGGTCGGAACATCTACTGAAGCACCTTAGCGCCCAAGGTCATGAATTGAGATGGGCAAAGAAGGTCTTGATCCTTATAAGCTGTCATGCCACTGAGTTTAGTTTACATAGCATTTTTAGGGACCTTAGATGAGAATGTATCATCTAAATTTGAAAAAAGAACTGTTCTATTATATTATCATTATTCATCATGTTTGAAGTTTCTAAATTTTTTTGAAAGTGCACAAATCATATAATTCCTCTTTCATCTTATGAATGTACAATTTTGATAATTTGCATTTTGCTTAAAATTACACTGTTTCTTGGATTACTATTTTTGGTAACCAGAAATTGAACAATATATTTTAAATACCTTAATAATACTTACTATTGCATTTCTTTTTGTAGGACAGAGACGTTACAGATGCTACTAGCAAAACCACTTTTTCTTGTATAGATTCCAAAAATAAATTCTTAACACTATTTTAGGAGCTTATATTATTCATTAAATGCTAGTAGCATTAAAAGCGAGTGACAGAGACTAGACCCCTTTCTCTAAGCAACACCTGTTCGGAGCGTAAATAAATGAGTACTGTAGACAATTTTGGCAAAGGGCTTCCGACAGAGTCTGTTTCACTTTGTGTCTATGTTCCGCAAAAGTTGTTAATTGAGACTCTAATGGATTAAATTCTTGTCTTAGTTCTCGGCCATTTGTCTCTGGGAAGAAACATTGGTTCTCCTCGTAGTTCAGCTGAATGAATTACATTGAGGGATTATTCCATGAAAGTGCTTGGTTTAACTTATTCATTGGAAATTAATTGTTTCATGGCTGGAGGATATGCTTAGTAAAACTCTAGTAACACTTGTGTATACTGTTATATAGATTAAAAAAACAACAATATATTTTAAACTTTTGTTTTGATTTTATTTATCTATTGCTATCTTGCTTGCACTATTTGTCGCCATTTGATTAAAGATTCCTTTATAAAATTTAATAAATTTATCGGTACCACAAATGCGATAAAATGATAATTGATAAACAGCATATATATATATATATGTATATATATATATATATTTATATATATATATATTTATATATATATATATATTTATATATATATATATATATATATATATATATATATATATATATATATATATATACTTGTGTTTTCTTTAATATTAAACTGAACTAAGTTTGAATTATTAGTTGATTTATCCAAGCATTTCATTACACACTTTGTTATTACAAAAAATGACATTGAACTTAACATTAGAAATGATGAATTAAATAAATTAGAAGAGTTAAAAGTATTTTCAACAAATCTGTCATTGATGTAACGTAAATGAAACATTATTTTCCTTATTTAGAACACATTATGCGATACTTCTTTTTTTCAAAAACCACGTTCAGCGTTATATATATATATATACATTCGCATACCAAATTGCGATAAACAGGTTGCAATTGATAGAAATATTACAATACAGTATAAGTCAAAAATTAAGATAGTCTTAGAATATAATAGTAAACTATGAGCCTTCAGGACTAAGATTGTAGTGTTAAATATAATTTTAAAGCAAGACAACTTTCCCCTATGTTTGCCTATAATGCTAGATTACAAGGGGAAAATTATTTGCAAATATTTTTTTTAATAATTTTTATAAATATGCCATGTAAACCATGCAACTCTTCATAAATAATTTCTAACCATGTCCAGATATTAAATCATTGTAGTATTTATGTATGCTTTATAGTTTGTATGCAGTTGTTTTGCTCATTCAAAACATCCAGTTAAGTCTTTCTTTAATTTATTTGGATATTTCATTAGGATTTTATATTTATTGATCGATACATGATCGAGATAACAAACTATCTGTTTAAAAATGAAATACCTAAATAAAGTGCAGTTTTTCTAAGAAAAAAATAAGCAACCATCCTTATAATTTTTTTTTTTAAATCTACATTGCTCTTTCTAACATTTTGCACTATTACTTCTTTGCTGATGTTAACATTCCTCAGGATGTCATGAAAAGTTAATTGCTAGATTTTAGGGAACTACAGCTAGATACTCAACGATCTTATAATTATGTTTGCATATTATCCATAATATCATTAACATAGCCTCCTATTGAATAAATTGGCAAGAGATATTGATAAATGACAGAATATTTGACATGTTGCTCTTCAGGTATCGAAAAAGCTTTTATTTAAATGACTCATATATTTATGCAACTTAGTCGATATACTAAATGTTTCGACAAAATTTGAGATATTTGAATGATTACACTTTTTGAATCAGCATACTATATGAAGGAAACTCTGTGGTTTTGAAATTCCTCATGAAATGAAGTGATTCAAAACAGTAACTTGCATTGTATCAGTATAGGATTCTTAAATCCATTCGTTATTTTCCGGATTGCTTTAACTCCATCATTTCCATTCGAAAAAAAGTTTTAATACTTTTTAAAAGAAAATATTAGTATTCATAATTAATATTTCTACTTTTACATTTCCCATACTTTTTAAAGTCATAAATTTTTGTTAGTGGACATGGATTACACAGATCAGAAAAGAATTTTCTCTGCTTAAGTTTTCATTTTGTTTGCTTTAAATTTGAAGAAGAAAAGAAATTGAGATATTAAAACCTTAATATTCATTTTCATTTTTGAAGATGCTTCTTAAACATCCAAGAAATTATAATAAATAATATGGAGCAAAATATATATATATTCTTGAGTGAGTGAATATTAACGTTCAACTGTTCAGCTACACTAGGGCTTTATATATTCTTGAGAATTGCATACACATTATGCATACATACATGCACGCCCTCGCACCACGCATATATATATATATACTTACAAAAATATACAAAAAATAGTTATATACCTAAGATAACTATAGTCATGATAGAATAGATTTAGCCACAGAAATACTAGAGCAAACTCCTAGCCTTAGAAACCAGGAATGCAGGTTTAAACAATGTTTTTCGGTCAGCCAACCTTCACCTGAATTTGCCAATACTCTGGGCCATAGGAAAAGCAAGAAATTTCAAGAGAAGTTAAACTATTATTATAAATAAAACCATAATCTATTAATGTAAATCAATAATATTATAGCCTGTAATAATTACAAAAATATTTAAAATCAATGTTATATATATATATATATTTTATATATAAGCATCCATCTATTTATGGTTTCCAAACTCGTAAGTATCTAATTTAATCTACCTCATTAAAATCATTTCTATGCCTGAAGTAGAGAAGATTAAAAAAAATTATATACTTTATTCTCAAAGAATAATTTAAAAGAGAAAAAATAAAATTAACTGTATCGATTTCCATTTATAGTTTGTTTCTTTAAATTATTTTTTATTTTCAAAACACTCTCGAAACTAAAATTGATTCTTTAAGAACATGAGGGATTTTATGCTTAGGGATAACAAAAGAGCTAAAACCAAAAACACACAATGTCTATTTTTCAGCATCAGTTATATTGTATAAAAATAAAATAACTTTTTAAGAAAATTCTGGCTTATGTTCAACACATTTTCAAATATCTGGATCAAAATGAAAACTGTTCTTGGATTGATTTATTATTTATCATTGCCATACTTCAATACATGTCTAGTAGAATTCCCTTTGAGAATTATTTTTAACTATAATATTTGATTATTTTAGTGAGATATGTATATGTATATGTATATATATATATTATTTTGACGGTTACTTTAAGAAAAATTACTGATTAAATACTAACTTTTTCTTAATTTTAATGTAGTTCGCTTATTCGGTTTATTGTAACTTATCTTGTTTTTACTTTCGGAGCTTTACTTAAATTAATCATAAATAAATAGGCTGAGAATTAAAATGATAAAGGCATAAAAAGAAATTGATGCAAAGCAGAGTCTTTCTCTAATAAAAATATTTTAATCTGTGCAACAACACATTAAAAAGTACCAAATTTATAAATTTTATATAAGCTGAGTTGTACAGCTGTTATTTCGTAAAAACTTATCCCCATTTCTTAAGACGAAATGATGAAAAAAAACATATTTTTTGGCAATATTATTAAGTAATAAGGTGTAATGTTAAATATGAAAGAAGGGGAGAAAACATTCTTTGGAAATCAGTTAATTTTTGCAGATTCTGGATATTGAATGTATCCTTTGAAAATAAAAATAAATAAATCATCCACACGCAATTCTAAATTACCAATTCACATTCAGAGAAAAGTAAATACTAGTTCTAGACGAGAAATCCTAATGCTTAATTGAAGAAAAGTAACATATAACCATTATAAGTTTGATAAATTATGAGACTCAACAGTAAAGCTTCTTAAAAGCATATCACTATATCAAACCTAGCCTTCAAAAAAAAAAAGGCTCTCATAATTTAAGGCAAATACACTCAGGAAACATTGAAAATAGTGACCCAAGAAGGAAGCTAAGTACAATCGCAAAACTTTGCAAATAAGTACAGCGTAATGTGATATGCAAATTATCCATGTTTTGTGCCAATACGCATGCTCATACACGCCGAGGTGGCGCTACAATCAGGAAGAGGGTGCTATATAAGCCAGCACAAATTCGAAGATTCATAAACGTGACGATTACCCGCCGATTGTAGGAAGACTTTGGTAAGCGAAACATGCCAGGTAAACGTGCTAGAAGACATTTCTAACAGTTAAGCGAGTTTGAGAGAGGCCTGATCATCGGGATGAAAACTGCAGGCTGGTCGACGCGCCGTGTTGCTGGCCAGGTGGATCGTTCGGAGTGTGCCGTTAGAAATTGTTGGGAGCAGTGGACACAAGAAGGTACCCACGCGTGGAAAACCGGGTCTGGAGCAACCAGGAAGACCACGAGGAGAGAGGATCGAAGGATCGTGCGGCAAGAACTTGTGGACCCCACAGTAACTCGTTCAACGATACGAGCAGACGTAGGCGTAGCAATTGTTCCACAAACAATTTTCAGACACCTTGCAGAAGCAAATCTTAAATCCAAGCACCCTTTCCGTGCACTCCCTTTAACACCGGAACATCAGCAACTGCGTTTACAGTGGTGCCAAGCCAGATCAATGTGGAATGTCACAGATTGGCAAAAAGTTGTGTTTAGTGATGAATCTCGGTTTGTTTTGGGGACAGATGATAACCGTGTACGGGTGTGGAGGCGCCCTGGTGAGAGGTACAATTCCCCCACACTGTTCTACGTCACACTGCCCGCACAGCTGGTGTAATGGTCTGGGGGGGCCATTGCCTATGATAGCCGGTCCACTTTAATTGTGATGCGTGGAACCTTACGGGCCAACGTTACGTTGATGATATTATTCGACCCTATGTAGGACCTTTCCTAAATGGTCTCTCAGGGGCAATTTTCCAGCAAGATAATGCTCGCCCGCATACAGAAAGAGTTTCTCAAGACTTCCTACGTCATTTTCAGACTCTTCCATGGCCGGCCCGCTCCCCCGATTTGTCCCCTGTAGAGCAGATGTGGGATCAGCTAAAACGGCAGATGCCATCGTGTCACTCTGTACATTATTTAGAGTTGGCTGTTCAAGATTTGTGGGCCCATCTGCCTCAGGACAACTTAAGGTGTCTAATCAACTCAATGCCGGACCGTGTGGCGGCATGTATTGCAGCTGGAGGTGGTCCAACGCGCTATTGAAGTTGCCCAGTATCTGTGTCGTTGCACACTCTGTATTCGTTTAATTGTCTTGTTTTTGAGATCAAGTGAATCTCTCATCTGTTTCATTATGTGTATTAAATTTCATTTCAATCCGATGCTTTCTTCTTGGGTCGCTATTTTCAATGTTCCTGAGTGTACATAGAAAAAACTATGTACCAATTTTCGATTCTATAGAGACTGATAATCAAACTTTGAGAACTTAATAAGGATAAAAATATGCATGGAGATATGCATTTAAAATATAAAACATTTATAATTTATATAATTAAGTTCACAACTAAATTTGCCCCGAATTGTAGTAATTGTTCTCAAAACCTTTTTTTTCCATTAATGAAACATTAAAACTCTCTGATACACTTTAAATGCGTTTTAAACATCTCTGACAAAGTATAAATCCATTGGTACAAACAATACATAAGCAGTTAACAACTTATTAGTTATTTTTAGGTAAAAAAATTAATTCGATTTTTAAAAGACTTAATCACATATCATACCCCAAGCTTTTTTGAGACAACACATTTTCTTAGCATTTTTAAATAATTGTGAATATAACATATATTTTTGTTTTCGTATTAAAATTTATTTTTAGCTGTACAAAAAATTTAGCTTCTTAAATATTTTATTGCTTCTATTTTTGTCAATATATGAGAATTTTTCTGTCATTAATCTGGACTTATTAATGAATGGTTGGATGATTCCTAAGCTTTGCTACAAGATCAATCTATAGTTGCATGCAATATAATTAACGTCACAGCATTTTTTGCCTTGTGATTGATGGGCTATTTAGACTCGTGCCATTTTTTACTGAGAACATATTATGATGCCCAATATACATCTTCCCAGATTAATTTATTTTTATTTTTGTGTGTTTCTCGTTTCAGTAGGTATTTGGAGTACTTTCCCTAATACCATATATATAACATTTAAGTAAACTTAATGTTTACAGTTTTGTTTTTAAGGTAATTTTACATTAGAAAATTGATTTGGTAGTTATAGAAATGTAGCGCAATCCTAAAAGATTGTTTCTTTATTGTAATAAGACAACTTTGATGTTCGAAAATCGAAGAATTTCACACTGAAACTGTATTTTTTAATTGTAATAATTCATAAGTTACACTTTCAGTTAGAAAAAGCTGCAACTCTCAAGAAAACAAGACTATTGATATAAAATGTGATAAAACCTCAAAAATAGGGCATTAAACTAACTGAACATAATGATTTGATTTTAATTATAATGGACTTATAAGCTCACGTGCTAGTTTTTATAATTTGTTAGAATATTGTGAGAATGATAGATATGATCTCAAATTCATGTGTATTTCAACTATATAAATTCATTGATATAAGTAGAATAAAAAAACACTGCGTACGGTAAGCTATATGAATAATCAAAGATACAAAAAATTTTTTTGAGGCTCTCACGTTATTTTTATATCAAATGTAGAAAAAATAGGTGGTATCTATTTAAAATCAAAAGTAGTTTATCTTGTAGAAAACTATAAGCATTTGGAGATTCAGTTTGCATCCATTACTTGTTGCTGTATAATGCCCTGAGATGCAGCTAATATATTTAGTAGGGCAATGTGATTTAGGTGAATTTTATCAATTAATCATGCTTTTAAGCATTTTTCTTTTTCATTCCATTCAATGTAGTAACATTTTTAAGAACTCTTTATGGTTGTGAATATAATAAATTACCTACACGCAATTAAAATCAAAGTAAATTCTTAGTGATATAAGTAAAACTAAATAAATATTTTGTAGCAATATTTTACGAACGATATTCATTATTTACAACAATAAAGTTTTCAAAATTCTTTTAAAGCAACATTCAGTAAAAAAAAAAGTACCAACTTACATCATTGGATTAATTTTACAATATCACAAACGGTAATTTAATAGAAATAGATAAAAAAACTTCAATAACTAATGCAATTACTTTAAATTTTATTTAATAATAACACAAAAAAAAAATCTTTAAAAAAAGTTATAGAACTTCAGAACATTTATAACTTTGCGTTAACTTTGAGAAAACACTAAATTAAATTCAAAATTTTTTAAAACATTTTCTGCTTATTTTTATTTTAAATAAAAATTCTATTTCATTTTTCAAACTTTAATTGTTGATTATAAATTAATTTTATTTTCAATCAGCAAGGTTTTCACGCTTATATCAAATGATTTTATTTAAAAAAGTGATTTTACTTGAAATCTTTTTATTGCGTTATTTATGCTCAAATAAGTTTAAAAATTCGGTTTGGAGATATTCTGAAAACGCACACCAGGGGCGATCTTCAATGGGATAAATAAAAGAATGAATATTTTTAGCCTTCAATTATATCAAGTATTGGAATAAACATTTTGCATTCATTTTTTTAAGAATAATCGCAATAGAAAATAACTATTTAAAACTTTCGAATTTATTCGTGCCAACAATTTTCTCAATTTGTCATTAAAATTAGTATAATAACCAATTGAATTATATTCTTAGCAATTAGATATTGAGTTTGTTAAAAGATTGTTTACAATCATTTCGCCAATGGATTGAAAATGAAATAAATTATTTCACGGAAGGTGAAATAATTCATCTATAAATTAAAGGCACAAAATATAGTTTAACCATTTAAAAATACTTAAATCTATTTGCAACAAAGTAACAATGTGATCGTTGTAGCTTAAATATAATTGAATGTTTATTCCAGTTTGTAAATGTATGCTTTGTTTAAAATAAAAATGCATAAATAATCGTTCTAAAATAAATCCTACGCATTCTCAGCAATTAAGATGATCGCCAAATACTTCTAACTAAGTGCATAAACTGAATCATAAACGAACCCATGGGAATGAAAAACATTAATTAAATCCTTTAAAAATATTCTTATTGAATTAAAATTAATAATATTTGGTAATTAGTATTAGAAAGCAGTGGAAGATGTGTTGCGTAAGAAAACCAGATAATTTGAGACTTTTATTTAAAGTTTTGACTAAGAGCTCCCTCTCTTCCTTATTTAATGATCATAAAAATGGGATCCATTAAATTCTCCTTTTATTTTTAACAAACAAGAGAACATATCGAATATCTTTTAAGAGAAAAATAATATTAATTATTTTTCACCGTTAATATTAAATTTGTTGTTTTCACGGCAATAAAGTATTATTTTAACTTGAGCTTTAAAATTCTCTATACTTCTTTTACAATTATTTATTGGTATTTTAAATAGTAGCCTAATTACCACTATAATACTTACATACTTTTATTATTATAACTGTAATAAAAATTTGAATAAATGTAAAATATTAAAAAGTAAATCTTTTCAGCCTTTTTTTTCCTTATCGAATAAAAAAAAATCAAAATTGTTTTTATGGTACTAAAAATAGTTTTTAAGCAGTAATGCTATGTGCAGATTCTAGTTTGTATGAAAATAAATCAAACATTTTATATTGTCAATTTAGTGCTTGATGTATGTGCCCGCGTTACACATCTCTCTCTCTCTCTCCCTCTGTATGTATATATATATATATATATATATATATAGGGTGGTCCCAAATTCATGGTACAAACATTAAGGGTAGACACAGGAAATTATAGCAATAATTTTTTATATAGAAATTTATGGGTGCAAGTGAAGAGGTGAGGCGTAAACAGGGGAAATAAAAGAAAAAAGAAATGGTGTTATCTGTTGGTTGTGTTGCCGGTAGAGGTTAGTAGATTTCCAGCCACCATTCAACCTGATGCTTCTCAGTAGGAGAAAGTGCCTATCCCAATTGTGCTGACATCTACGATGGGAGACTACGTATGCCAAAAATGCAGGCATGAATAACATGTACGGCCTTGCAAATGGTAACGGTGGAGCTGCGCTACGAATACATCACGCACAATTTCCTGATTGATGAACGCTGGATCACATAATTCATCATCGTCAACTTCATAAAACAAGCTCGTTTCACATCACAAGAAGTCACCAATGGTCGGAAAAGTATACGCAGTCCTAATTTGGACAAAAATATCTTGAACATTGTGGCTGATAGATCCGAGTCAAGTTAAAGAGCTGTTTACCATCATGTAAAAGTGTCATCAGACCAATTGTACAGTGTTAAGCGAAAATCTCTTGCACCTATTTCTTTTTCAGACAGTACAAGCTTTGCAATCTTCTCCGACTGTTACTGGGTGGTACAGCAATTTGCGCTGTCACTGGAAAACGTAGTTCATGTACTGAACAATTATGAATAGTTATTGTAAATATTGCACCTGTCAACAAATCTTTCGATAAACACTTTGTATTTCCTATCGTCTCTTATAATTTGTGTTTGTGCTCCACCGCATCATTTGCGCCTATACATTTCTATACAATAAATGATTGTTACAATGTCTCTACCGACCCTTTAAGTGTGTGCCATGGATTCGGGACCACCCGGATTATGCATATACATATACGTGTGTGTTAGGGATCATTCATCAGTTCAATTTTCTGTCAAGGGGTTTTAGTTATGTATGATAGTTATAAACCCTTTCAAGACATCTCGTGATAATTATATTTTCAGTTTACTTGCCTAACAGGAAATATTCATTTAATCAAAACGTTATCTCCTCAAAAACTGTTACGTTGGTAAATTTCAAAATAAACTTATGCAATATAACATCATCCAATTTTTCTGGTTAATCGTGGTATTAATTAATGGAAAACACATGATTCCCAAAGTTTCTGGTTGAGAAAGTTACAAAAGCTTAAATCTTCAGAACGAAAAAAAAAATTGTGTCCCTTTGTACGCTTTTGTTTCGTTTCGTCCCTTTATGTGGGTTAAATAAATTAAATAAAATGTGTAATTGAAATACCAAAATATCCTCATCCTTATATATATATATTTATATATATATATATATATATATATATATATATATATATATATAGTAACGCTTTAGAGATATGAGAGTGTTATACTTAAACTTGAGCATTAAAAATAGATGCTACAATATCTATAAATATAGCGGTTGAAAATTGATTCTCGGGGTTCGAATCAGTTCTATAAGCAGCCAATATTCATTTCTGTTTTGTACTCAGTAATTATGGATAGATCTTCTCTAAACCCATTATAATTTTTGAATATTATATATTATAAAACATATTGAATTGATGAAGTATTTATACAGATATTGGCAGTATAACAAGTTTGCATAACATTTGGAACATATGAGCCAATATTTCTTCTGAATTATTCATAAAAATATATGCTCTGAGGGCATGTTTAAAAATATTTAAAATATTCAACATTGCACACCATTAGCTGTTAAATAAAAGCGTGATGGGCAACTACTACTCAGTTTTTCAGCATCCAGATATTCAGCGATGACTACCCTCCAAAAGAAGTTCCATTATTGCTTTCTGGGTCCATATTTTGTCAGCTGCTTGATCGGTTCAAGCATAAGAGAGCTTACTCATCCATCCGCCCTTTCTTTGCAATAAAGAATCCTACCCAACAGGAAATGAACCTATCTTCGGAATAGGGTTGATAATATTTGGGAGGGGGGCAACTGCCCCGATAAGAAGCTGGACAAGAGGGATAGACTCTATTCCAGGATATCCATTTACTAAGAGCGCACTTGGTGCCGTAATTCGGGAACTTCAATTACTGAGCGGAAATCTGTTGGGCAGCAAACTACGACGCCGCCTATTTATCGCTACAAATGTTTATTAGGCTGAAACGGCGTTACTGAAAAGAAAGGACAATAGTTAGAGAAATACTTTTGACGACTGAAGTCTTTCTCCTTGCGAAACAATCTCTTTCGTTAGCCTAGTTACTGCAGAGTGTGATAAATTTCTCCTTCTCAATAAAATGAAACGTGTTTTGCTTTGAGAGTAAAACAAAGTTTAAGCATCATGAAGCGAGACGAAATTGTGTAACAAGCCGTATACTGGGGAGTGATTTGACAGACTTTTATAAAAATATCAAACCAAAGCAGAATTACCGTAGGCTTTTGGAAAAGTAAGTCTAATATATATACTTTAATCAGGGTGATTATCCTTAGCAACTAGAAAAGCTAAAGGAAGATTATCCTTTTGAAAGTTTACCTTGCTCAGAAAACTTAAGGTATCCGATTACATTCGACTACATTCTCTTTAAAAAATGGAGATATGGGGATTTTTTGTGGTTTTTAGATTTGTTTAGTATATTTTAAGAAAATATGGTAAAATTATAAGAAAATAAAAAGAAATTATTATTACTAAAATGGGAAAAAAGGGTCAAAATTTACAAACAATAACATAAATGGGGCTCATTCTGTACCAAAAGTTCATAAAAAAATTTTCAATTTTTCAATTCTGATGTGTTTCTATGTTATTCATTTCTGAAATGACCTTCAGGATAAGAAATAATTTAATTTTTACAAAAACTAGAGCACATTATCTTTGTTATTATATGAAATTGCTTAAAATAACAGTAATTATATTAACATAAGGGACTGTAAATTTTGTAATAAAACAGTGATAGATAAATCTGAGCGTTAAAACACGTCTACTACTATACAGAGCATACACAAAAAAATTCAGTTAATTATTTTCAAAAATTCTTTAGCAATCGCGCTGGCCCCGTTTGAACATTTTCAAAAACTCACATTTCGAGTAAAATGCGTTTTAAAGTACGACATCTTGCTTAAATTAATGACATCTACTTTTACTAAAACACTTGTATTTTTTGTTCTAGAAAACGAAAAATAATGATCTTGGTATTTTTATAAAGCTAATAAGATGGCCTATAAAATAATAAATTATAGTTTGAAAAAAACTAAAAAACACGCTTTTATACTGAATCGAACTAAAAAGTAAAAAAATAATTCTTAATAAAGAATAAAATGTTTAACGAGAAAATGAATGTCATTGGGGTAAAAGCGTGGGGTATTCTATAAATGTATCAATTGTTATAATTTCTAAATTCTATTCCGAAAATCTGAATTAGTGTAAAAATATAGTACAAAGCACCCCACTCTTTTACCACAATGACATTCATTTTCTCGTTAATCATTTTATTCTTTATTAAGAATTATTTTTTTACTTTTTAGTTCGATTCAGTATAAAAGCGTGTTTTTAGTTTTTTTCAAACTATAATTTATTTTTCAGTTTTTATTAAAAATATTAATAGTTTAAGCTATTGAATATTTTTTGTTAATTATTATAATAAATTACGTTTTCAGTTTTTTTAAACTAAGCTCAATTTTAGAATCTTTAAATTTTATTGGTTCCAGTTGAGCAATAAAAAAAATTACCATATTATATTATTTACTTTCTAATAATAATGATTACGACTTTGACAGTTATTTAAAGACATTGACGCGAGCAGAGCCGCGGGTAAAAGCTAGTTATGAATATATGTATTATATTTTGGATATGAAAAGCCCATGCAAGTCACTAGTAATTACTAAACTTGGTTAATATTTAGTATTGATAAATCAATTATTAAATACTTTTTGGGCACTGATACATATATAGGTATTTTATATCAGTGTGAATATGTATTTTATTTTTAATCATGTTAGAATGTATTTTGTTTTGCTTCCTTTCTGTAAATTAATAATTATTTTATATATATAAATCTTTTATTTTGGACTTTCGATATGCTCACGTCCCCCCCCCACCACGTAGGATTGCCATGCCACCCAAAGAGGGCGCGCCCCACAGTTTGAGAAACACTGGATTAGAGCATAATTTTTTTTTCACATGCACGAGCCTTTTTATTTTTTTATTTTCCATTTTCAGAAAAACTAGACAATTGGTAACTTAATCTTTTAGTCGTCAAATCTGGAAATGGTATATGGAGTTAATCGCCAATTCATGAAATTATATATGGAATTAATCGTCAAATCTGGAAACGGTACAATGAATTAGTTGCCAAATCTGAAAATCCTTATTCTTGATGATTTTGATCAGGACAATGTAACAAAATTAAGAAATTATTGTATTGTCATCGGTCCTTGACAAGTGTGCAAAATTTCGAATTAATCTGACCTTTTTAAGTGGGGGAAAATCGAGTTCCAAGATTCCGTTACATGCAAGTGAAACTAATAAAAGCGTGTTAAAAAAATAAAAATTGTCATATTTTGGCAAAATTCACAATTTTAGGGTAGTCAGATACCTTAACTAAAAGAAAAGGAAGAATTTGTAATAAAATAACATTTGGGCAACATCTTTTGACATTGATTCATAAATCTCAGATTGCAAAATATAATAAGATTCATTATCTTACTAAAATGGAACATATTTTGCATTAATAGCAAAGCGTAGTTTTAACATCATCAATGATGATCAAAATCTGTAATACATTTATTTTTTTATATTGGGAATCAATGACAGACTGTCACATGAGGAAATGTTTTCTGCAATTTCAAACAATTGATAACCACTCGTAAGCATTTGAAAAGGTAAATTGAGCCCCACTGTGTGACAAAATGATAAGAGATCAGTAGATGATTACCTATTCAAGGGATTTCCATGATATTAGGAAAATGAGCGGGAAAATTCGTTGATATCTTGGTGATCGCGTATCCGTGATTATTGTAGGGGTGGAGTGAGTTGTCATTTTAAAATTGCTTCTCGGGGTTACTGATTATCATTCTCTCTTTCCGTTATTTATCTTCTAACCCTTAATAGGAACCTTTTCCTGTTCGATTAGGCTTTGCAAGATAATTGGACCACAAAGATAATTGGATGCATTAAAATACCCTTCAAAATTGTTTCGAATAAATTGCATTTTTAAATGACATTGCTATGCATACGGGATTATTCTTTTTTATTTCTAAAAATAATTCGAACAGTTAAAAAAGTTGCTTTTTTAAGGATTTGTGCATTAAATTCATTTTCAAGGTATTTACTGATAAAATTAAATGGTTCCCAATGTGGTGCACACTTTTTAAAAAAAAGCTCAATAAATAGGATAATAATTCCTTTCATTTAGCTCTTTAAGTTAGGTAAAAAAATAAAATCATCAAACCTTTTAATGCTAAAGAATAGGGGTTTGAGTATGATCACAATTTGAAATAAAAATTTTCATTTGCATACATCATATAAGACAATTATAGTAAAATACTTAATATATTATAATAAACCATCATTTTACAATACATTTAGTTCCGATACCTTGTTTGGTATTAGATCTAAGAAATACCAACACATTTGATAAATCCTAAGCAATATTCAGCATTTATAATAAAAGTATATTTATTTTTAGGGGAACATAACACCACATTTGGTACATATATACTCGTATTATTGAATACAGTTTAATATAATATAACCACGTATTTATTTTAATTTTTAATAAGAAAGGATTCTTAGACTTTGCGGATTTAAATACTGATTTGGTTCGTGAATTTATATATAATTATTTCAAAAACAGATTACTCAGAAATACTTCATATACGTATAATTAACATTATAAACTGTCAAACTCTAATATTTCATTGTGTTTCCTAATCATGAAACAAATAAACAAAGGTCACATAATTGTTATAATGAATTGAAGTATACTCATTTAAATGTTCAACATTTGAGAAACTGTGACTGAGCACATATAATGACTGCAATTTGAATATGTTATTATATTTTCAGATTATTTATGAAAATGACATAAATATTTCTATTAGACGTTTTCTAGTCTTCTGTATTAAGTACACATCTTGATTTAAAAATGTAAACCGGATTGTGTCTAGATAAAGTGACTCATTCTTCTGAGAATTACCAGAATCTGAAATCTTCCACAAAAGAAATGTTTCAAGAGGGAGTATTCTATATTATATTTTTTTTTAATTTTTGCTTCGTACATGAAAAAGGAAATGTGTTGAATTGTCCGATGTGGGAAACAAATCGGTAATGTAAAAAGACTTTTTTCTGTTTTTTTTTTCATAATTATCTCTATAGTTACATTGAGAATCTTTAATTCAATTAATTTGTATTAAAATTTTAAAAAAAATGTTTTTAATATATATATATATATATATATGATAAATATCTTTCTATTATTCATCTAGTACTAAATGAAAATTATATTTTTCACAATAACTCTTATTATCAGCAAATTAAAGGTCTTCCACAAGGACTAGTAACTGTTTGGCCAATATCTATTTGCACTTTTATGAATATGATAGCATTAGTTTTGATTTTTGTTACTTTTTTAGATACAGAGATGACTTAATCATCTTTAGTAATATAGTAAATTATGTTCCTAGTTTTAAATATTAACCACAATTTCTGAAATTATAAAAAAACCAATTATAATACTGAGTCTGCAAATTTTTTAGACCTACAATTAAATGTTAAGAATAATATACTAATTAATAATATTTTTGATAAAAGAGACTCTTTTGATTTTAACATTATTAAAATGAGTTTTTGGAGTAGTAAGCCACACCTATCTAATTTTAGAAATATTATCTTAAATTTTATAAAAGAAACAACGATTTAGTCACAGATATTGATGTTAAACAAAATAATTATACGCTGTTCTGCAATAATTGCTTGGAATACAACTATCCAAATAAATTCATTTTTAAATATATTTCTAAGTTATCCTTCTAATTCTCTTTTTTATGCTTAATTATTTTTTCTGTGTTTTTTCCTCCTTCTGTTTTTTTATTAATTTCAATTGGTTTTTGCTTGATTAGTTTAATTACATTAAAACTATCTAGGTGGTGCCAATAATTTTTGTTTCTGGTTTTACCAACTTAGCACGTATATTTTAACATCATTTAGCGAGGTTGCTTTCGAAGGTATAGCCTTTTTTTTCGCTTTTTTGTAAATTGCATCTTTTCACGTAAGTTTTTTTTCCCCAATATTTATTTTTTTTATTTTTATCTTGTTAAAATTTCATTTCCTTTCATATTTTATAATAATTTTATTTTATTTTTTTGTTGGTTGCAAATTACTCGTGGTTGGCTTTAGGCCTAACTTTTCAATTTGATTATGTTTTGCTATTATGTATAAAATTTCTGCTGAACGGGGAAGTGTTGGATCCGTAAAATATATTTAACCCTAATTTTGATGGTCCTAATTCAGCAACAGCTTTCTAAATCATAATAGGTCTTCATTTTAGTCCATTGACTCTTCTGGTTTCCTACATTTTAAAGTTCTAACTCTGTTTCATGCTATACATTCGCTTATTTAATTCTAGTACAATATACTTTTCCATCATTTTTTATATTGTGTTTCTTGAAATCTGGTTTAAATCTTCTAGTTTTGTTAGTGGTATAATTTAGTACTATCAATTTTATTATACTGTGTATTTTTTTCATTTTATGGTACTATATATATATATATATATATATAATATATATATATATATATATATATATATATATATATATATATAAAATTTATATATATATATATATATAATATTATATATATATATATATATATATATATATATATATATATATATATATTACCGGCAAAGTATGAAATACACCTCCGATTTGTTTCGAATATTGCGTGACAGATACAAGACTTTTAACGCATGTTTCAGGCTCAGAATTTCTCAATTAAACATTGCGGTTTGTTCGGCAGTGCCAGAATACTCAATTTTACTTAAATTATTTCAACAAAAATTTGTTTTTTCCTGTGCTGCGTGAAAATGGAGGAGAAAGCTGTGGTATACGAGAAGGAGTCACATGGTCTATAAGAAGGGGCCGGCAACCTATGGCACACGTGCCACACGGTACAATTATCGGTCACACTTTGCATTACTGAACAAATTGTCAATTTTTGAATCGTTTCGAAAATGCACTACCGTGTGATACAATGAATCATATTGGTAGATTGGTTGACACGCCACAGCTAAAAGGTGGCCGACCTCTGGTCTATAGACATGAAACTATTCGACGACGATCTAGGCAAAATTCGAGTTAATGCTGCAAAAAAAAGGTGTTTTTTTTAAACTGAAATTGCTTACTAGAAGTTAATAACTGATGTACGTACAAAATGCCAAAAATGACTACTAAGAAGGAAACCAGGGACTATTGTTTGATGAATAGCTATGATGTGATGTTTGTAGAAAATAAAAGTGCACTCACACTTAACCTGTTAAAGGCGTCAATACCATACAGCAGTGGTCCCTAACCCCCAGTCCATGGATCAAATGGTATCGGTCCACTCAAGGAGCATTAAATTATTTTCATTTTATTTACTTGGTAGTATTTCACTCTTGTGTATTTATCTTCCATAGAAATCACTTTATATTCGTTTTTTGGTGCAACTGAATTTTGTTCTGAAGGTATGTTTAAATACAATTAAATTATTTATTAAATCAAAACAATCTAAAATATAAATAATCAATGTTCCACCCTCAGCGGACCGAGGAAAAATTATCAAACGTTGACCGGCCAGGAAGATAAAAAGATTAGGAATCACTGCTTTACAGTATATTATCATGGATTTTGTAGACATGATAGTTCATGTCTAATATCGCTGAAGATCAACCATGTAGGGAAGTGATGCAAGTTAAATCTGACGAGAATTCAAACATTCTCCCGTTGGTGGGGTGTGGTAGTTAGCAGGGGTAGGGGGTGCCATCTCAGATGTCATCCTAGTCATTTCACCATGGTTCAAAATTACAAGGTCCATCTCCAAAATCCCTCTAGTGGCTGAACAGTGCAAAGTAAATACTCACTCACTCACTTGAGGACGTAATAGAATTCTTAAAAAACTTTTAACCAAATGCAAAAGTGTTACACGGCATGATATTGAACTGTACATCCAACTTTGTGAACCTTGCCAGAAATAACAGAAAATTATTTTTAAAAAAAATATTGTTGTGAAACTTCTGATTATTTTCCAAATGCCAATGTAATTGGCACTTGTAATTAGTAGGAAATTAGTTCCTATCGACTTGGAACTTCTGAAGGAATTTTAAAATAAGTATATGTAAAATCGCAATTTATACTTTGTGTCCTAAGAACTTGCTTAGAATTAAAAATATTCCCGAGCACGAAATTCCTCTCCTGTCAGTTGCAATTACTCAGTTCAATGGAAGTGTCCAAGGATTCGTCAAATGTATGTGTAAAATAAAGTACCAGCATAAGAATTGTTTGTGAGAAAAATGTAATAAATGTAATTTAAAATGTCAATAAGCCTCTACCATTTTGCAGCAAGTTGGTTAATTTTGATTTCTTATTTTTTATATGAAAATTTTGTTTTCCTTAGTAAGAAACATAAGTTTTGTTTGGTACAAATTTCATTTTTCTTTACGTATTTTGAATAATTTTTTTAATGTCTCTCTCATTCTTTTGTCAGAATAACATTTGTATTTTTACGAATGTACTTCATTGATTAAATAGCCTTAACATTACCTTTTTTCATACTTTGCCTAAATTGCTTCGGTCATTTTATAGAATGCCTAGGCATTCCATACAATCCCTAGGCAAAGTATGTAATAAATCTCACACTTCATACTTTGCCTAAAAACGTCAGGCATTCTATACAATGCCTAGGCATTGTATAGAAATGCCGACATTTCATATTTTGCCGGTAACATATATATATATATATATAAATATAATAAAGGTGTAGTTAAAATCTTATTAACTACACTTTTAATTTTCCTTACTAGGCTAGTACTATAGAAAAATCACTTGTAGATTAAAAAAAGTACTTATTATCTTAACAGATTTAATGCTTGTCAAGAGATAAACCAGCTAGTAATAGTCTAGATAAATGATATTTACGCTTCTTTAAGACTATATATAGACAATACTTTGTTTGATTAATTTCACAGTGAATTGATGCTATTTCTTATCTTGAGAGTTAAAATTGAATATTAATAACCAAATATTAATTTTTTCCAGACTTTCTTCATCTATTTTAGACAAACAATAGCATAGATTAAGCTAATTATCTAGACATTAAAACAGAGTTAAGCAATTTAATCAATTCTATTATTTCTGACAAGAAACCTCATTTTAATTTCAATGTCATTCAAGTACCTAATTGTAAAAGTTATACATATTTGTTAATTTTCTTATAAATATTATTTTTAATTACATATAGCATAGTAGTTCCCTAGTTTCATTAAATTCAGGAAAAAATAACATATGATAATCTAATTAGAGATAATATACTTCTTAAGTAATTTCGTTGCTTAAAATAAAAATACACAATTTTATTTATATTAATCTGTATGCAGAAATTTTAATTTCATAGATTTAATAGTTTTCTTTTAGGTAATTAGTATGCTTTCATTAATAAATACATTATAAATATTCATATTGTTCCGTGATTTTTCTCAATTTTTTAATACTTCTCCTCTCAAATCATAGATGGCAATACTGTGTCTCATAATAATGCATTTTAAATGTTTTTAATGACAATATAAATTATAAAAAATTAATTAATATTATTCGTATGGTTTTTGTTTCATAATATTGGCTTAGAATATTGGTTAAAATTAATAATGAAATAATAAAAATAACAGTTTTGAAGTAAAATAATAGCGATTAATATCTATCTATTTTACAAATTAATAAATTTAATGTTTATTTATCTTTTTTGAAATTGTCTTTATGAGCAAATATTATTTTTTATTTAATCCACGCATACTCTTCTAATATAAATAGATTAAAAGCTTGGAACTAAGAATACACAAAAATGCTTTTTAAATCGAAATATTATTAGGATGCATTAAAAAGATAGTTACAACCGCAGGAGTAAAAAATTATGTTTTGAATTAATGATTTTGGACTTAGAAGGTTTATGAGTACAATAAATAAATTATAAAGTAGAATATTCTAAATAGGATTATTGCATTAAAATTAGTTCGATTGATCAATAAGTAACATTTGAATATATGATTCATTCTATTTTTTAAAAAAAATATTGAAAACAAAACAAATTATGATTTTTTTATCACCAATTTCAGTTTTCACACAAAAACGTCATTAATCATAACTTGTACATTAATAGATGGTAACAAGATTTAAGCGGTGAAAAGCTTTTTTAGAGAAAAGTACAATACCTCAAAATTGTTGATTTCAATTAATATAAAAGGCCGTTTAATTAAAGGAATTACACTAAAATCCCTTTTACTGATCCCTCGAGATTGTTTCTTTCATTGAAGATACGATGAACAGGTCGAAAGTTAGTTCATTGTTAATTAGTGCAATAAATGCTGAAAGCTATTAGCGAAATTTCCAAAACTCCGCACGGATTATTATCTTAGTCTTTTAAAGTTGATACGAGCTCATTTTTAAGTTCATATTACAAACAAACGAAGAAATATACAGAAAGATATATTTCAGTTTGAAGCTGGTTCAATGGAAAATTCTAATAAAGAATATGAAAGGATAACTTTATACCAATCAAAATTTTATAGAAAACTGGAAATAACCCTATAGCGTACATAAATTTTGCACGTTTAAATGTAATTACAGGAATTGAACTAAAACCGATAGTGTTTTTATTGATATGTCTTTTTTACTTATCTGAGTTATATGTGGTATATGAAGATTTTAAAGCGCAAGCTATATAGTTTTTAGCATGATTATTGGGTAATATGTAAAAACTGGTAAAAAAAATTATACTTTTCTATGAAACTTTATTTCACTGTGTAACAAGTCTATTCACGTACCATTTACTAATCCTCTTGGGGAAATTCTATTAATTTAAATATTGTTTCATTGAAAACTTTCTCCGAAGAAGAAGATGAGATTTATACAAATAATGTCATATATTTAAGCATTAACTTTTAGGTTCGAGGATAGAGAGGTTAGGAATTAGATGATAAAAGTTTGTGACTAACGTAAAGTAATTGAAGATTAGACAAGATAAACTCGTCAATTAATTAATTAATATATAAAATTGATAATTGACAGTTCAATCAGCAAGATATTGGAATTAGAATCAAATCGACCAAAAGCCGATTACTGAGATAGAAGTTATGATTATTACCAAGCGCGTACTCTTATATAATTAAATATTAAATATCTCATCCTCCTCGCCTTAGCTCCAATACTTTATATATGTGCATTTCCTTCACTGGGTTTGTGAGACTTATAAATAAATCATATTTGTTATAAATAGACTTATTAATAAACTATATTTGTTTTGATTAGGGCTGGAGTTCATTCTAACTCCCAATCAATAACGGATTTCAGGCGAAATCCCTTACAACTGCTTCAAAATTAGTAGGATAATGAACGATTGAAAGAAAAATGTTTTGTAGAATTTAGTCACGTGTCTCGTTAGTAAAAGTTTGTATTAATGTATCAAAGTAAGCAATCCAGAAGTGCAGACTTCATAAAGTAGTAATTTTTAAATTTTTAGAAATTATAAGGTGTTACATTAAAAGGAAATATATATGCAGATCCATTTTTTCTATTAAATAATGAAAACATTTCAATTTTTTTGATAAATTGCTTTCGTTAATCTCACAATCAGAAATTTTCAAACAGTTATATTACATAAAATTATTGACAATAAAACCTGACGTTGGTAAATTTATATACATAAAATATGTTTCTATAAATATTTCCACTCTTCTTGAACTTGATTTCTTCTTCTCAATTTGATATTTCAGTAAATAAATACAAAATAGTTTATATTTGTAGATTTTTTTATATATATGAATTTTAATTTTTATCAATAAGGAAACACATTTTGAAGACAATTAAAATTTTGCATTGAATTAAATTTTTAAACTTTGAAAACTAATTTTGATTTTTGTATTCTGTATCATTTTCTAGGAAAATATGTATATCTTCTAGCGTAAAATTTATCAAAATGACGCAGTGCGACAAATATCTTATGCATTAGCAAACCATTCTTTGCCTGCATACATAATTGTAATGCGAATTACTTTCATCGTCATCGGTTCGGCTGTGATGCTCATGAATTCTATGTCAACTGTCTGAATGAAAAGTATTGAATACATTTTAGTATCTGAAAATACGAATTTGCAATCAAGAGTTAATTAGCAACGCATGCGGAAGATTATTTTCAGCAATGCAACTGTTGTTCAATCAGAATAAGGCATCCTTTCACAAGAGAAAGTATTCTTATTTCGTGCATTGAACTATTAGATAGTAGGGGATAATACAATGCAACGCAATGATCTCTTTGAATTTGTATCAAGAGTAATTAGTAAACAAAATGTATTATAAAATATTTTTAATTATACGTAAGTATCTTGAAAACTTTCCTAGAATATGTAAAATTTAATTACGGTGATTTAAACTTAAACTATTAGAAGTAAGTTTTTTAAAAGAAATTTAAATATTCTCGAACTTTAGTTCCATTAGTAGTATTTTAAAAATGTAATTAAGCGTTCACTGATTTAATGTAAATTTAATAATTGAGTCATTTGGTGATAAATTGTTTATTACTTCTAATATAACTTAAATAATTTTGCATTCTAGTTTCAGAATCATTCGTATTAGAATACATTTCACACTGTTGTTAAGCATGCTTATTAAACTTTAACTTACACAGTTGCCCATAAATTTAACAATTACTTGCGACAATTTTAACTACTGAATTCTATTTTTAAGAATTATACAGTAATTTTAAAGATGTACTAATTCATGGAAATATGCTTTATATATTAGCTACTCGTATTAACTCATTAATATTTAGAGTTTAACAAGAATTTGAAGTATCTGACTACGTTCAGAGCCATGTATTTGAAAAAAAATGTATAAATGAATAATTTTCTCTTTGATATTTAGTGTCTCTTGAACTAGAACATACAAATGTAATTTTTTTGAAAATATCATTACAAAAAACAAAAATTATTTTTAAAATATTTGGCAAAAAAGGAAAAAAGAATGACAATTTTTTCTCCTTTTAATGAAAATTACTTCTATAGTAATCATAGTTTGTCTACATATAGCTAATACTCCAGTTCACAGAGCCTGAACTAGAATTTCTTTAAATATATATAATTTAGAAGTGGATTTATATATATTTATATTTTAACATATCAGATTAAAAAACTTTGCACAAAGAACACCGGTTATCATTTCGATTGATAGTAACACTGAGAATAACGTGAATTTATTAAAATTCCTAATTCAAACACTGCAGAGAGATCATAGATAGCGAGATTCTATTTTTGTAGAAGCATTTTTTTTTATAAAAGGAGTATGTTTTGAAAATATGTTATTTTTTCCTTCAATTTTTGTAAAAAAAAAGCCTTTAAAAATTTTTTAAAGTAATACTATTTTTAAAATAATTTTATTTGTATATATTCTACACAAAATATGAAAAAAAAAATACCAACTTACAGTCTTTCAAAATCATGGTTCTGAGCGTTGTCGTACACCTTAAATAACGCAATATTTTGTTTTTAAAAATATTTCTAGTGTTTACTATAGTTGTGCAGATACTGATATTTTAAATTAACATAAAACCAAACTTACCTTACAAAAAATTGAGAATCAAAAACAAGTAAATATTTATTAACAAAATTGGAACATATGAAAAGATTGAAACAATAAATTTGTTTTTTGTGTGTACTTTTTTTTAAAAATTTACACACGGAATTTCAAATCAACTTAAATTTTCATTTATATGCATGACAAGAAAAATCTGATTACTGTAAGGCTTTAGGCTGAATCTAGTTAAACATTTTTTTTTATTTATTTCAGTAGAATAATTTGTTGAGGCAGAAATATTACTAACTTTTATTATTTGCTTCACAATATGATACGAGTACGAATAAAAATCCAAAATAATTTAAATGAAATTCAACAATTTCTTTGTGGACAGTTTTTAATTTTTTTAAGAAGAAAAATATACATATAAAAAAATGTTTTTCGAAATATGACTACATCCAGTTTCTAGTTAGATGGAAAGCAAGCTAAATAAACTCATTCAAATCTTTCTAAAAAGATCCTACGTTTATATTTCTTCCAGAGTGCCACATCTACCAAGGAAAAAGTGCTGTTTTAAAATTAAATTTCTGTCCCATTTTCATTTCTATGTCCTTAATGGGAAAACTCTGAGAAGATGAAGGAGATTTTTACTGCCGTCATTTCTGTTCTTGGTGAAAAAAGCCAAAACATAAAAAGGAACCAAGGAAACAAATGCTCTCAATTTAACTCTTGTCTAATCTGATGACGTTCTGGTGCAATGGCTCTTCTTTCTGTGTTTCAATATTCTCTTTGCAGGAATTCATTTTTTCAACAAGAAAGACCTAAAACTGACACATCTTATTCTTTCATTTGTTTAATTTGTATAAAACGTTATGAATAAATAAATTATATTTTCTCCCGAGGAACAATGAAAATTAAATTAATATGAAACTTAAAATAGTAATTTAGTTCGTGACTTTCTCTGAAATTCACAATATTAAAAAAAAGTATTAGAAGCAATTAGATGCAAGAGGAAATAGCAATTACTTCATTTTTGAACCATTTGGTACATGATTATTTTTCTTTAAAGACTATCTTTTCTATAAAGAGAACAGTATTTCCTTGCTATTAACTGAAGCTTACTACATCATTTCCAACACAGTATACTTTGTGAATTTTGATGCTTTGTTTCTTATATTTCTCAAAACTCAGCCCTTAAGAGTTACCTTGTTTGAAATTAAGAATTTCTTAAAATATGAGGAGATTTTTAATTCCAAGCTCCGTAAATTACAGAAGAAACTAAAGTGAATGATGAAATTATTAAACAACCTCACACAAAAAATTATTTAGAAAATTTTATTTGCTTTTACAAAACTGTAAAGATGTAAGCAACTATTCTTCTGGTAAAAATCCATACAACAGAGCAATAATTGTTAGTCCTTTTCATTATTTATATATATATTTAAAAAAACATGTTTTTTCTTTTAATTTCTAAACAATAATGCAAACTTGGTTCTAACACAATATTAAGATATAAATCCATTTAAAGATCAAATAATAAACATAATCTTGTATTATTATTTTTTTTGTTGAAATTCAACTCAAATATTATTCTAAATCTTGTTTATTCAAATAATTTCAGTTAAACTCTAATTTACGAATTTCTTTAAGGTTACACAGTACGATTCAATTGACGAAAATCGGTCAAAAAATTGAATCTAATTTTTTTAGCGTAAATTATTCTTTATATACTTTTCTATAACCTCAAAAAATTTACAAGCTCTTAACTTAAAAAACGCAGAATTATGATAGGTTTTACGTTGGTATTTATTCACATCCTTATGGCAAATCAAAATTTTAAACTGACTTATCTCAGAAAGATAAAATAACTAGTTTGTTTTCATTTAATATGCTAATGCTTTATTTCTATTGCGCCTAATGCTTTGAATTTTTTTAACTTATTGCAAATAGAACATGGAATAAAAGTTCGTTGGCATTTCTGAATCAAATCAATATTTATTTTTTTAAAAATAATTGAACTCAGAATTTATGCATTTTTAAAGGAATTTTCAATTAGCATTCTTAAAAAGAAGTATTGCTTGAATACCATTCATGTTATCGCAAAAACCATACCAAAGTTTGTTATACATAGTTTGACGCACTTATAAAACAAATTTTATGAGTGTACGGATATTTTTGTAAGGAGGAGTAGCATTTTAAAATCTCTTCAAAAAATTTAAGTGTTTTCTTAAAAATATTAAATGGTTAGCTTTTTTTCAAATTTTGAGCACAAAATCTGTTTTACATAGTATACACACATAGTAGGCAACCAAAATTTTTTTGAAAATCCTTAAATTAAAATTTTTTGCTTAAATCGTACCATGTCCCCTTAAAAGTAATATTATGTAATAAAAAAATGTGATATCTAATGAGCCTCAAAAATGTATATGAATAGTTCTACAAAATTCAAATTACGCATGATTCTGACAAAAAAAAATACTTTCTTATGTTTTATAGTGATGGACATTAGAATTAATTTTAGAGAAAGAAATATCAATTAATTTTTTCCCCTTCATTTACAGGGCAAACAATTTTAAGTGAATTATGTATTTGTGCTTTATAATTAAAATAAATTTTAGTCAAAGTAGGTAAGAAGAAAAGAAAAACGTTAGGCATAAACTTAAAATTGTATTTTAAGAAACATAATACATTTATAAAACGATACACTATAAAAGGACTTTAAAAGATGCTGATAAAGTTTAAAATGAGATTAAAGTTTTTGACATAGCTTACAAATAGCGTAATCTATAATGTGAAATTTTGTGATACATATATATATATAATTTTTTTCACTATTATATATATATATATATATATATATATATATATATATATATATAAATATATATATATATATATTCACTATTATATATATGTATACAGTGGTGGCCAAAATTGTGGAAACTTTTTAAAATTGTTATGTATTTTATGTTTGTATGCTTATAGAAAATGTTGCGTTGCACAAAATGCTTAGTCTTTCATGTCATTTTTTAAAGACAATTTAATTCTGCATTCAATATAATTTGACAAAATTCAAATATTTGCAAAGCGAAAAAAGTTATGAGGCAATAACTATGATATATATTAGATATACTGATAATAGCAGTGAGTGATTATTACTTAGTGGGGTAGCCTTTAGTTTTAGTGTAGCTTCGCATCTCGATCTTTTATTGAGCTGAAAATAGTTTTAAGCTCATTCTTCGTTATTGCATGATGAGAGGACACAATTATTATTTTCTCAATTAGTTTCTTTTTATTTAATGGGTACCTCAATTGGCAAGAGTTTTCAAGCAGTACCACAAGTTTTCAATAGCATTGAGATCAGACTGTTTCCTAGCCAGAACAACAACTCAATAATCTTAGAACGATACCAGATATTCGATTACCTTACTGTGCGGCAAGGAGCAAATTCTTACTGAAATGAAGTATTGTTGGTAAATAGACCCCATATGGAAGGTAGATGTTTAGGTTCTAGGATGTGTCAATGTATTTTCTGGAATTCAGCGTCCTATCGATATATGAAGACGACCAATACCATCTGCTGATATGCATGACCGAATCATACAACTATGTGGGTACT
The DNA here is from genome assembly GCA_019973975.1 of Trichonephila clavata. Lineage (NCBI taxonomy): Eukaryota > Metazoa > Arthropoda > Arachnida > Araneae > Nephilidae > Trichonephila > Trichonephila clavata. The sequence continues at coordinate 698,893 of BMAO01008144.1, forward strand.
TCACAGTTGCCTGGATGCAGTCAGAATGTAGCATTTCTCATATTTTACGTCTTACATATTTTCGGTCATCACTACCGAATAACGATATCTTAGTTTCATCCATCCATGTATCTTATAACCACTGATCATTTGTCCAGTTAATGAATTTCTTTGTCTGCTGTAATCTTATTAGAGATGCTGTAAATTGAGTTAAGTCTTTTTTCGTGGAATCTTGCCTCTTAGTCTAATATCTGCTAATCTTCTCCTGATTGTTCTTAAACTGACAGAAATACCATCATGTTTCAGATAACTTTTGATGTCGTTGAGAACATAGTATTTTTATTTTTCTCTCATCAACAGAGAGATGCGGTGCATATTTTTCACTATTTCCCTGCTTTTTTTTTATTAAATTTGTCTCCTGACATCTTAAACAAAACTTTCAGCCTCCAGATAAAGTCAAAAAACCACCCACCTTTCTTGAAATTTTAACATAGGAATTAATACTTTCTCGTCACATATTTATTTCTAGGTGTCAATCTACTCTTTTTATTTGATTTTATTGCTTCTTGACTAAATATCATTTTTGACCTGGATAGGAAACATTTCTGACCTCAAGCCTATTGAAAACTTGTGGCAACGTTTGAAACCTCTTGTACCAAAAGAAGTATCTATGAAATAAAAAGGAACTCACAGTGCATATAATTGTTTACTGGTATCACGTAATAACGAAGGAAGAGTTTAAAGCTATTTTTTAGCTCAATGAAACATCAATTCGAAGTTGTAATAAAAATGAAGTCTACCCACAAATCATTGATAACTCACTGCTATCATAAATATCTAATATATATCGTAGTTATTGTAGCGTAACCTTTTTGACAATGCAAGTGTTCGAACTTTTTCTTTTGTATTGAATGCAGTATTAAAGTATCTTTAAAATTATTTAAAATACATTGCATTCTGTGCAAGGTATAACATAACAATTTTAAAAAAGTGTTCACAATTTTGACTACCAATGTATATGTATATGTATATCATGTAACGTATTTTCTATTGCTTTTTTATATAGTTCAAACGAGATAATTTTTCACAACCCAACTTCTTTTATAAACAATGTTTATAATTTCTTAAAATTTTAATTTTATTTTATTAAAATTTTAACATCTTTTAATGCGATGTGTATTTATAGTAAATTATTTTGATTAAAGTTTGTAAAGCAGCATCCTTTTCAAAGTTACTCCAATGCTTTTTTTCCTTAATCTGTTGCATCTCGACAACTAAGCCTTTTCCGACATAAACCCCGATTTTGGTTAATAGTAAGAGTTATCTCATGGTGACACCATTTAATGGCGATCTCAAAACCAAATTTTGACACTTGAATTCATTTTAATTGAAGCTCTTGTTGGCTGCTTAATATTGTCTTGATTTAATTTTTCCGAGAGCACCAGAGCCAAATTGATACTCAATGAATTTTTGCATGCCACAAAATGACAAGCTTACAAACGATTTTCGCACCCAGAAAATCTATCGACTCCTACCCAGAAACCCACAACTCGGCTTACAAAAGCGGGCTCGCTACCTCTAAGACACCGAGCCAACCCGAATACTATTCTCATAATCCCATGATATTGATAGGAAGCAAAGTTCTGGCAATTGTTTGATTAATCATCAGTCATGAAAGTTATTCTTTGAAACAATGAAAATATAAACGTAAGTATTTTGCAGGGCTGCATTCTAATTTACACTTTGCTTCAAATTCAATCACCTTGATTTTTCTACTGACATTGCAATGATTAATGGATCCCCTCAATCTTTATACTCTTATACCATTTTTCTCTCATACAGTTCAATCACTCATTTCTGAATTATAGAAATTGAGTGCACGTTATCACAATTTGTGTAATGTTCGTGAAAACTAATTTTTAGTATCTTGTTATAGCTATGTATATGTGGAAATATTGTTTTTTATTAATTTTTTTTGTTCTAATTTAAATTATATTCATTCAATTTGATTTGATTTACAAAAACATGGGGGGGGGGGTACTCCCTATTCACCTAACTGCAGACAAATTCCCATTGTACAAATTATACAACTATTTATTTTCATTGCTCAAATTATAAAACTGAGATTTATATGAATTATGTAGTTTTCAGGACCATATGGATGTTTTTTTTTAAAAAAATACTGAAGAAATTTAAAACATAACGATCTATGATGTAATCGGAATTTTAGAGAAAACGTTGGAAGGTAGGGGGGACCTCTAGGTAAATCGTTCTTAGAACTTCTTTTCAGTTAAATTCAATTTTATTCAATGTATTATTCAATTAAGGTATAGTTAGTTTCACTGACTATACCTTATGTATAAATACATTTATTGCAGCATCACCAAAAACATTTTCTCAATTAGAAAAATAAAGCGACCCTTGCTGGTACTATTTGTTCCAAACATTTGAGCTCAGTTTTTATTTGTGCAATTATAAGACACAATCCTTCTATTTTATAATTTAATAAACATTTTCACCACACACTTTGACAAAGGGGAGGAGGGGGCGGAATGTGCAGCAGTAATTTTTTTTTGTATTGGACTTCTATTCAATATAACGACAATAATGCGCCAAGTTGGCGACAAATAAAAGTGAGAGCTTAAATAGGTTTCAATCCTAAAACTATTTCCGTTCTATTTAAGTGAAAATTTATTTAATTCTTTGTTTCAAGTCACGTGCATGAATAACTACCGTCTGCACAATATTTCTTTTTCAGAATTACAAAACCAACGAATTAGATAAATTTACGTATAAAAAAACATAAACACCTTTCAAGTTGCATCCAAAATTTATTATTTATTCACTGAGAGATGAAATCTACACTGCACAACTGTAATTTATTGAGAGTAAGGTCTGCTTTTTCCAACGCACTCTGTTACGATTTCTACACTTTCAAATCCGTAGCAGTCTCGGAGTAGAATAATCTCAGTGGTTTATTCAAATGTCAGACCCATTCAAAAATGCATTACACGGAAACACGATTCCATGTTTACCTTAACTCGACGCGGAAAAAATGTTGGGAATAGAATCGAGCTGTTTGCAGATTTGACTGTCAAGAATTACTAAAAAACGTGGAGAGTTCAAAGATGTTGACGATGTATCATGAGTTTATGCATTTTTTCCTCATGGAAATGAAAAAAGTTTATTGTTGTCACAGCTGGGAGAGAACTTTTCATTCGAAACTTGTTGTTGAAATGCACATCGAGTAAGATGTATGGATAAAAATTGGGGGGGGGGGGGAGATTGTCATCTTGTTTATTTAGTTTAAAATTAAGTTATTTGATGTAAATGTTTGGTAATGTGTGTGCTCGCTTAAGTTAACAAAATAAAAAAAAATATTCCGGTTTCCTCAAAAAGTATATTATTATTAAAAAGATTTTTCAGAAGAGTTAAAATGCAGTAAGAAAATATTTAAGAATCCGTTGGGAGTTGAAAATTATATGGTATAAGTAGAGGAATCTATTATAAATGTTCTATGAAATTAATTATTTATAATCTTGGGGGGTCTTACACTAAGATATATATATATTCTTAGTGAAACAATATATATGATA